>QRDG01002204.1:0-54302 GCA_012064385.1 Puccinellia tenuiflora | reverse complement strand
CTCCATAGTGAACCCATGGCCTCCGGTCCATCTTTTTACATTGATTGCAACCTTTATTCATCACTTTTCATCATCGTTACTCCATTGGTCCATTTTTATATTTTCATCTATTTCACCATATAATTAACCGTTTTGTTTTCTGCGAGACCGGAAAGATTGACAACCTTTCCGCCGTTGGGGGCAAAGTATTTGGTTGAGTGTGTGTGTAGGTCCACGTCTGTTGAAGATTAAGCGCCAGAGATCTTCAACATTCACTTTGTCGTTAATTTCAAAGTCCTACTGGTTCGACAAAGCTCGGTTCGTTAACGAGGAAAAACTGCTACGTGCTACATCCACGCCTTCGCTTGGGGCACAACCCAACTCTACCATCAACACCATCACTCATGGTTGGTGTTTGTTGGCTGATTTGTACTTTGTCCTGTCACTACTTATTTTGATCAGTGTCGGATTAGGCAGCGATGCTTAGTCTCGCTTAGGCACTAGGCGATGGACAAATGCCTCGTACCGAAACAAGGATGACATTATTGAATATATTCTTCTTTCCTGTGCTTTGCCTTTCCCGTTTTCCGTACCTTTCGTAGTAGTTACTCGCCACTAGAAACATGATTCATGAAATCAAACTAAAAGCAAAGGTATCGCTAATTCCATTTCAGTGGAAATATAGGGATGAAAGTTTCTCTCCTACTGATTTCGATTGCACATCTAGTGAAGGTACTCTAGGCAGTGCAACCAATAAATTGTTTTCTCCAGCAATAAATCATTTCATATTGCACTCAAGAATCAGATGAGCCAAAATATAATGGAAGTTATTAGTACCATACTCATTTATATGGTCTAAACTATCATGTATAGATAAATAATAACCCAAATACATGTCTAATGGTACAAACTATATGCCCGCCTAGGCTGCGCCTAGTGTGCTTAATCATCACTTAGGCGCTAGGCGAATGCCAACCGCCTGGCCTACGCTTAGCGTTTTTTTCAACCTTCATTTTGATCATGGGAAATGACTCGCTATTCAGGGGGGGTCCGTGAGCACCCTCGCATTAAACGACACCCACACACTTGGAAAAAAATTATAGCTCCACAAAAACGATGGAATCCTATTATTATAGCATAAAGAGCGATGAAACGTATTCGGAACCAAAAAATGTTTTTCTTAACCGAAGTCAACTCAAGGTCAACTCTAAGGCTAAAAAGTCAACTTGAAAAGTCGAACACCCAAAAATATGACCACTTTTTTTTTAAATTTCAAAACCACTTTTGTACACCAGAAATCCATGTTCCACTAGAAAAGTAAGCTCAAATAAGTTTATGGGGAGTGAATCAATGAAATTGGCCAGGGGTGCTCACGTACCCCCCTAATTCTAAATCCACACTCTTTGATCATAGTGTTATTAGTTCCCCCCATTAAAATCATATCATTTACTGTATGCTCGTGTCTCCATTAGAACGCCGGATTTGTTTGCGGCTCAGTTTTGGACCGGGGTGCATCTCTGCCTCCAAATAGAGGCGTATGGATTGGATAGTGGCCTCCAGTTGCAAGAGGATGGCTATAGTGTTCATGTTGTAGAAGGTTGATAGATGGATGAACTGGCCATGCTTGGGCTGGAGGTGGACAATGCCAGACAGAAGTCATTTCCAGTAGATGGTCGGAGTTGTCGGAGAAGATGCTTATGGACGGTCCTACCTTCTGGAAGGTAATAGCGATGTAATGCTCTCCTCTCTTATGCTCGCAAACCAAAAGTTCGCGCTGTCATGGCGAGGTTGCCGGGAGAGATGTAACGATAAAGTGTGAATTTATGTTAAACTAGCTTCGCGCTTCACTTCATACGAGTGTTATATATATCACATAGGAAGAGATAGTTAAATTTTCGCGTCTCTTTGTGGCACCTATTCGACCACCTCGACTTATCAAGCGCAATTCTTCGGCTCCTCCAATTGGCAACACTTTGACTTGGCTTCGTTGGCGTGGGCACCTCAGGAATGAAAAATCCTTGCATGGCTTGCCATCCAAACCGGTTTTGGACGGCGGATCGGCTGGCCACCAGAGGCTGGCCCCATGACCCTCGGCGCGGGAGACTGCCACTCAAATGTTATTCAATTGCCGGTACTCGAAGCGCATATGGAATTCCCTGGCTTCTTGTTTGGCTCCGCGACCCTATTCAATCCGTAAAACCCATCCGACTACGTCGGGTCCCTTTGGGCACAGTTTACCACTTCATCGGACGTCCCCTCTGAAGGCCTCAGGACGGCGGTCACCCTCACCTGCTGTGAAATCTAGAAGGAACCGAATGCAAGAGTGTTCAACAAAAAGTCTTCGATGCCAATGGCCTTAGTTACCAAAATCAAGGAGGAAGGAAATGTGTGGATCGCAGCTAGCGCCTACCCACTGGTGGAAAACGGGGCTTTTGTCCTGGTTCCCCAGCCCCTTTAGTCCCGGTTACGCAACCGGGACAGCGCAATCGGGACTAAAGCCCTGACCTTTAGTCCCGGTTCTGTTACGAACCGGGACCAAAGGGTCAAGACGTGGCAGCGCGCAGTGCCGCGCCTGTCAGAGGACCTTTAGTCCCGGTTCTAGCCACGAACCGGGACTAAAGGTTTATTCAGTTTTTTTTGTTTTGCTGTTTTTCTTTATATTGTTTGTTTGTTTTACTGTTTTTCGTTTATTTTTTCATTTATTGTTTTTCTTTTTAGGATCCAATTCGACGATACTATGTATATACAAAACAACTAAAGAAGGAATTACACAAACATCGCCATAAGTTGTCGAATCTTTACATATAGTATCATATAAGTTGTCCAACCCTATTAACATACACAAAACCCTAGTTGCCCGGTGAATAAAATTCTCCATTTTTATCTATGACTTGATCTAAGAAGAATGCCGCCAGCTCCTCTTGAATTGCTCGCAAGCGGTCTTGTGGTAGGAGCATGTCCCGCATTCCTTCGATCTATATAATTTATGGAAGGGGTCAATTTCGATATATATATGAGAGAATCTCAACACAATTGATTGTAATAAAATAGTATTGTGAATATTGTTTACTTACTTCAAGATGTTCTAAGAGTCTGCTCCTCTGATAACACCTCTGGCGAATGAACTCGCAGACATACAATCCACATAAGTGATTTCCGGATCCCTGTCTCGGGCACTTTATAAGAACAAAGTTCAATCAAAATAATAATCAAGCATGATAATATTATTAAACTTCAATCAAATAGATGCCCGGGTCTAGCTAGAACTACTTACCGCCATGTCTTTAAATTCAAGCGCATCTGTCCATTCACCCGGAGCCCTGTTGGTGAACCGTTTCCAAACCCTGGAAGTCAATGAAAAAGAATAAATGACTTATTAATTACTACATACCAGGAAATGAACGAAAGTTGCCGATATAGTGCCATAATGATTGAAATTACCTCTGGATCATTCCCTTCATGTCCTCCCAGTTCTCTGGTTGATCACGTTGTGGGTCCATGACTTGTACTATTCCTTTGTCAGGAATAATGATAAATAACAGATAGTGGAACCTGCGCACGAATTACTCGTCAATTACACTTAATTAACATGGAGTATAGAAGGTGTATAGACACTAACACTCACCCAAAGTTGTAAGGAAATAGTATTTGTGTTTTAGTTTCTTGCTTCCTTAACGCAAGTACCAAGAGGTCCTCCGTTTCCTTTTCTTTATGTATAAGATTGTACTGATGAATGACATGTGGGTCAACGAACCCAATGTCATAGATTCCAGATAATCTGCATTCTCGAATCTTCAATCTGCATAATAGAGTGAGGATAATTACAAATATGTTTAACGAGCTGAGTTAGAGACTTAGTTACAGAAAAAAATACTTACAGACAATAGGCACTGACGATAGATTTGTCGATGGCATCTTGTTGGAATAACTGAAACAGTTCTTCAAATTCAACCTGGACCTGGGCAGTTCCACGACCGTAATGCTCTTCTTTAACCTCCAGGTTGATCCAATTTTTCCCTTCCTTTGCTGCTTCCATGTACCACGCATTCAATCTTCGCATTTTTGTTGGAAGGTTCGGGACCTTCTCTGGTTTGACAAAAGGCTCCCCGTGCTTGTATTTGTACTTGTCTGTGATCACCTCAGCAATGGGATACTCTATTAGCGAGCCCAAGTATTCAGCCATGGTCACACCAAGCTCAGCGGCGGCTTTTTTGATTTGTTTGTTAGTTAATTGTTTAGGCCGAGGGACATCGGAACACACCCTCAGCGGGGCGCACGATTGCTTCTCCTGTTGTCCGAGCTGAGGAACTCCTTGACCGTATGGACGGTCCTTCGGCTTCGGAATATTGCGTGCCCTCAGAACATGGGGCGGCACCTGAGCATCACGTGCCTTTATAATTGTTCGGTCGTAGTCCGGTAAAATCTGCTCAGCCGTTGGTCGCGTCAGGTTTCTCAGTGTTCTCTCAACTAAGACCGGATCTAGTGGGACCTTTTGTGACCGCTTCGGTGCTAACTGGCGTCTGACATCCTCTTTAACCCACACTTCTAGCTCTGCTTTGGTCATTTCGTAAGGTAATTTCTCGATAGGCTTGGCGGGTTTCGCTTTCTTCTGATGACTTGTACCACTAGAACCCGAGGCAGAGGCGGCGCAGGCGGTGCTCTTCCGCTTTTGAACACGACTATGAGCCTGTGACGGCTGAGGCTGCGGAGGAGATGCCTGACACGGCGGAGACGGCTGAGGCGGTGGAGACGGCTGACGCGGCGGAGGAGATGGCTGACGCTGCGGAGGAGATGGCTGTCGCGGCGGAGACGGCTGGGGTGGCGGAGACGGCTGACGCGGCGGAGACGGCTGACGCGGCGGAGACGGCTGAGGTGGCGGAGACGGCTGAGGCGGCGGAGACGGTGACCTTGGCTTCCAATTTGGAAGCACAATGTGTTCCTTCCGCCATAGAACAGTAGTTTTTCTACCATCCCTCAGTGCAGTCTCGCCTTCACCCGTAGGGTAGTCAAGCTGCAGATCCTCGTATCCTTTCATGACTTCATCCACTAAGACAACAGAATATCCATCTGGAATCGGCCGCGAATGGTAAGTACCATTAGTTACAGCAGCTAAGACTACGCCGACCGCCACCTTCACGGTTATGTTCATCAATGGAGCATGTAGCTCACAATTTTCCCTCTCCGTGATATCATCCACGGGGTAGCGACGAGCCGAGATATCTGGCCGAAAGAGCTCCGTGGAAGCCACGCTGCTTTTCCGCTGAGATGGTGGGCCGCTATCTTGCTGAGAAGGATCTTCGTGCCGCTGAGCTTCCCGGGTGGTAAGTGAATCAAGGATCTGCTGCTGCCTAGTTAATCTATCTTCAATCTGCTTCAGCCGATCTGCCTCCTCTGCCTTCTTCCTCCCTCGGCTTCTATAACTGTCAGCGTCATCTGGAAATCCATACTTCCACGGTACGGAGCCTTCTGTGCCTCGTGTCCGACCTTTGTGTTCTGGATTCCCGAGGGCCCGTGACAGCTCGTCCTTCTCTCTGTTTGGAATGAACTCCCCGGCTTCTACCTCCTTCATTATCTTCTGAAGTTCAGCGAGAGGGGTTGCAAGTTGTGCTTTTGTAAAGATGCACTTCCCTGTTTCTGGGTGCAACGTTCCCCCATACCCGAAGAACCAAAGTTTTGCCCGATCAGCCCACCGCAGCGTCTCAGGAATTATCCCTTGTTCAAGCAGGGCGTTCTCAAGTCTCTCCACCTTAGGCTTGATAGCCCTGTAGCCACCTGACCCCATGCTATGGTGATATTCCTTCTTGGAAGCATTTTTCTTATTAGTTGCTGACCTTTTCTTAGCCTCGTCAGATTTCTTGTACTTGACAAATTCCTCCCACTGATCCCTTAGCTTTTCATACGCTCCAGTGAACTCCGGAGTCTTTTTTTGAAGGACAAAGTCCTTGTGCAATCTTTTCTTCCAGTTTGCAAATTGTTCGGCCATCTTCTTCAGTGCCCACTCCTTGACCTTTTTCTCTATGGGATCCACGTAATTTGGATCCTCCTCCTCTAACGGATGAGCGTCGTCGTCTTGACGAGGAAGCGTGAAATTAGCCATTAGCGTCGTCCAAAGATTGTCTTTCACTCTATCGTCAACAAAAGTGAGAGACGAGCGTTCTGCCTAGTTAATCTATCTTCAATCTGCTTCAGCCGATCTGCCTCCTCTGCCTTCTTCCTCCCTCGGCTTCTATAACTGTCAGCGTCATCTGGAAATCCATACTTCCACGGTACGGAGCCTTCTGTGCCTCGTGTCCGACCTTTGTGTTCTGGATTCCCGAGGGCCCGTGACAGCTCGTCCTTCTCTCTGTTTGGAATGAACTCCCCGGCTTCTACCTCCTTCATTATCTTCTGAAGTTCAGCGAGAGGGGTTGCAAGTTGTGCTTTTGTAAAGATGCACTTCCCTGTTTCTGGGTGCAACGTTCCCCCATACCCGAAGAACCAAAGTTTTGCCCGATCAGCCCACCGCAGCGTCTCAGGAATTATCCCTTGTTCAAGCAGGGCGTTCTCAAGTCTCTCCACCTTAGGCTTGATAGCCCTGTAGCCACCTGACCCCATGCTATGGTGATATTCCTTCTTGGAAGCATTTTTCTTATTAGTTGCTGACCTTTTCTTAGCCTCGTCAGATTTCTTGTACTTGACAAATTCCTCCCACTGATCCCTTAGCTTTTCATACGCTCCAGTGAACTCCGGAGTCTTTTTTTGAAGGACAAAGTCCTTGTGCAATCTTTTCTTCCAGTTTGCAAATTGTTCGGCCATCTTCTTCAGTGCCCACTCCTTGACCTTTTTCTCTATGGGATCCACGTAATTTGGATCCTCCTCCTCTAACGGATGAGCGTCGTCGTCTTGACGAGGAAGCGTGAAATTAGCCATTAGCGTCGTCCAAAGATTGTCTTTCACTCTATCGTCAACAAAAGTGAGAGACGAGCGTTCTGTCGCCTTCGGCTCATTCCATTCTTGAGTGGTGATCGGGACGTTGTCCCTAACAACAACTCCGCACTGACTTACAAACTTGACAAAATGTGTCAGCGGTCTGCCATCTGGAGCTACTGCTTCGATCTTGTATCTCTCTTCTTTATCACACCTTTTGGATGGGCCTCGTTTGGGGATAGAAGAAGATTTGCTCGATCCGGAGGGCTAAAAGAAGAAAGATCATTAATGCATATATATATATATGAATCAAATAGTGGATTTAGTCAATATAGGGTTAGTTAATATACCGCGCCGGAGTTTGTAGTAATAATTGTCCGGTCACCATCATCACCGGATGCCTCAGCTTCTATCTGCGCTCCCTCGCCGGAGTCGTTCAGAAAGCTCGAGGTGAACTCCAACTCATCTTCACCGCGGATAATATCTTGCAATATGTTCTCCTGATTTTCGTCTCTGTTGTGATCCATAGTTTCTGCAAGGACAATTGACCGGGTGGTTAATGAAAATTAACCCATTCTTATTCTTATTCTTATTCTTTTAATTCTATTCTTATTCTTATTCTACACTAATTATTAAAATAGCTAACATAATTGCTAACACTAATTATTCAAAATAAACAATCTCCACCGTGAGAATAAACAATAGCTAACATTATTCCTAACACTAATTAATTCAAAATAGCTAACATTATTTAAAATAGCTAACAATTGCTAACACTAATTAATACAAATTGCTAACACAATTGCTAACACTAATAATTAGTGTTAACACAATTGCTAACATTTCAAACACTAATTAATACAAAATAGCTAACATTATTCCTAACACTAATTAATTCAAAATAGCTAACATTATTTAAAATAGCTAACAATTGCTAACACTAATTAATACAAATTGCTAACACAATTGCTAACACTAATAATTAGTGTTAACACAATTGCTAACATTTCAAAATAGCTAACATTTTAATTATTTAAAATAGCTAACATTATTTAAAATAGCTAACAATTGCTAAATGATGAACACATGACGTCATGGTGATGTCACCGATGAACTTGGGCACGGCTTGATCACGAAATCGTGCAATCGGCAATTGGTAAGCTAAATATTTTAAATTGGTAAGCTAAATATTTTAATTAGCTAAATATTGTAAAAATGAGAAAACAATTCTTATTTAGGCAATTCTTATTTTAATTAACTAAGAATAAGAATTAAAATATTTAGATTAACTACAAATTCTAATTCGAATGAAAATATTTAGCTACCAATTCTAACTAAAAAATACCTAATCTAACCAATTCTGATAATAAGAAAAAAGAATAAGAAAAAAATGAAATTACCTCGGGTCGATTGGAGGAGGCTCTAGGCCGGCGGAGGAGGCACCAACCGGGATGGTGGCTCGGCCGGCGGAGGCTCGACCGGCGGAGGCGGCCGGAGGAGGCGAGGGAGAAGAGGTGGCGCGGCAGGCGGATGGGGAGGAGCTCGGCCAGGGAGCGTCCGCGCGGCTCCGGCGGATCGATCGAGAGCGGCGAGGAGGGAGATGAAGGGCGGTGAGCGGGGAGGAGGAAGGCGGCCGGCGGCGAGCGGCCGGCGGCGAGCGGCGAGCGGAGAAGAGGTGGGCAGCCGCCGGAAAATTGGGCAGCCTGCCGGCGTCCGTGCGGTTGGCCGTCCAAGTCCTTAGGCGATTTAGCGCGAATGAGAGAATGAGAGAAGGATTGGGGGAGAAGAGAGGTTAAAGGGGCCTTTCGTCCCGGTTCGTGGCTGGAACCGGGACTAAAGACCCTTCCGTCCCGGTTCCAGCCACAAACCGGGACGAAAGGGTGACCTTCAGTCCCGGTTGGTAGATGGAACCGGGACCGAAGGGTCTTTTTTCGGACACCGAAAAGGTGCGCGCCAAAAAGACCCTTTAGTCCCGGTTCCAGCCACGAACCGGGACGAAAGGTTCTTTCAGAATTAAAATTTGGGCGCCAACAAAAGTTTGTTCTGTTTTTTTGTTTTAAACTTATAAAATTATAAATACAATATCTTTCGATCTGTTTATCAGAAAAAAACAATAATTTTTGTTTTAAACTTATAAAATTATAAATACAATATCTTTCAAAATGGAATTAAATATTTCTAGAAACTATAATTAAGTCTAGAAAGTTGTCCCGTTTCCAGCAGAATCGGCAGAAATTTGTGATTTTTAAAAGAGGTGGATGGAAATCTTTTCTTAGAAAACAAATTGATTATTTGTGCATATAACATGTTCTAGCATATTAAAAAAATGAATCACCCAAGTTTTGCAACATATTTCTGGTAGGTCCTTCACAAAAAAAAACCATTTCTGACACTCGGAAAATGGAAAATGGTTTTTTTATTCAATAAAAAAACTTCCTTCGTCAACATTGTCCGTGCTTCCAAGATGCATGTTTGTGTGGAATATGGACCCATTCAAACAAACTATGCCATGTATTTGGCCATAACACCCGTTATTTCGACAGAAACCCTAGAATGTTAGGAGGAGATAGCTCTTTGTTGTGAACAAGTTTTCAACAGAACTGTCGTACTGCCTAGGACATATTCCAAGTTCCTGAGCCACGGGGTGCTGAGCCTCCGGCGCTGCGCATCCAAAGAGAAGGAACCCTCACAGGGTCATAGCTCACGTGAGAAGGAACCCTCTGAAGAAACGACCACCTATTGTCATACTGCCTATCCAATAGATACATGTAGCGACGGACGTGCTCATCCTCCTCCCTGATACGGCGACGTACCACCTCCTCGGAGGCCGGCTCCCTCTGCACCGAGCGTGGCCCACGCGACTGCCACCACAGAAGATCCGGGTCGACGATGTCACCCGGATTCCTCACCAAGCTGCGCGTCCCGGAAGGTAGCACCTCCCAGTGCCAGCCCGGTGGAGCCCAGTCCCGCACATCGCCCCTCTGGTCCAACATGGACATCGTCGCCGAGAACACCTAAGTCAAAAACGCCTAAGTCAAAATTTTGTTACAATGGAAGAGTGATGAGGTTGCAGATATGAGTTTAGATGTGATATGGCAATGGAGGCCAAGCCTATATATAGAGTGATCAGGGCCTTTAGTACCGGTTTGTTTTACCAACCGGGACTAAAGAAGCACACGGATCGTGTGTTTCTTTCAAGCGCTTGTGAGCCGTTGGATCAGGGGTGTGTTTCTTTAGAGCGCTTGTGAGCCGTTGGATCAGAAGCACACGGATCGTGTGTTTCCTTCGAGCGCTTGTGAGCTGTTGGATCAGGGCCTTTAGTACCGGTTCGTGTTACCAACCGGGACTAAAGAAGCACACGGATCGTGTGTTTCTTTCAAGCGCTTGTGAGCCGTTGGATCAGGGGTGTGTTTCTTTAGAGCGCTTGTGAGCCGTTGGATCAGAAGCACACGCCTATAAATAGCGACGTCCCTGCAGCGAAACGGCACACAACGAGTGGTGGTGGTGGTGGAAGTGGTAGCCATGCCCCTCGGTCGGATCCAAGCAGCTCCAAGGCTCTCTGATGATCTACAACATTCCCAACACTTTTTGGGACGGTCGTTAGATCATCAGAGAAGTCTTGGGGCTGTTTGGATCGAAGGTCGATTTGCTGCTCACTTCACAGCCCTCAACAAAATACTTGCGGCTGTTCTATCTACAAAATACTTCAGTTCATCGACCGAATACAAATCATTCGGATTCCCGTCATACAGCCCAACGGTGCATTTGATATGCAGGCACTCACGAGCCACCGTTGGGCTGTATGACGGGGAAACCGTGTGCATTTGATAAAAGGTTTAATACATTGTCCGTGCTTCCAAGATGCATGTTTGTGGCTGGAACCAGGACTAAAGGGTATTTTTTCGGACACCGAAAAGGTGCGCGCCAAAAGACCCTTTAGTCCCGGTTCTAGCCACCGGGACTAAATATTATCAAAGTGTTCATAAAAATACATCATGTTTGAGAACACTCATACATAAATATTATTACACGAAGACGAAGGCGGGAAGCGGTGGAAGATCATCAGAGAAGTCTTGCCGCTTTCTTATGGTCGCACCGACCGTAACCATGGAGCATCTTCATCATTCAACACGATGGTTGGGTCAGTTTTGACCGTGAAGGGGGGAATTTCATCAAACTTATCGTAATCTTCTGACATGTCTGTCTTGTCCTCCACTCCCACGATGTTTCTTTTCCCTGAAAGAACTATGTGACGCTTTGGCTCGTCGGATGATTTATTCGTTTCCTTATTTTTCATCTTTCTCGGTTTGGTAGACATGTCCTTCACATAGAACACCTGAGCAACATCATTGGCTAGGACGAATGGTTCGTCTCCGTAACCAAGATTGTTGAGATCCACTGTTGTCATTCCGTACAGCTTGTCTACCTGAACCCCCACTCCATTCAGCTTGACCCATTTGCACCGGAACAAAGGGACCTTAAAAGAAGGTCCATAGTCAAGTTCCCATATCTGCTCTATGTAACCATAATATGTGTCCTTTTGTCCATTGTTGTTTATTGCATCAAACCGGACACCACTGTTTTGGTTGCTGCTCTTTTTATCTTGGGCGATCGTGTAAAATGTATTTCCATTTATCTCGTACCCTTGGAAAGTCAACACAGTCGAAGATGGTGACCTGGCCAACAAGTAAAGCTGATCTCCAACAGTGTTGTCATTAATGAGATGTGTTCGCAACCAACCGCCGAAAGTATCAATGTGTTCATGTGTAATCCAGGTGTCGGACTGTCCCGGGTGTTGAGACCATAATATGTTCTTGTGTTTCTCGATATACGGGGCCACCAAGGTAGAACTCTGTAGAACTGTGTAGTGTGCCTGAGTTAAAGAATGCCCGTCCCTGCATATGTCTGCTTTCTTTCCTAGCGTGCCTTTTCCACTCAGTCTCCCCTCATGTCTTGATTGTGGAACACCAATCGACTTAAGGTCAGGAATAAAGTCAACGCAGAACTCAATGACCTCCTCTGTTTCATAGCCCTTGGAGATGCTTCCTTCTGGCCTAGCACGGTTATGGACATATTTCTTTAAAACTCCCATGAACCTCTCAAAGGGGAACATATTGTGTAGAAAAACAGGACCGAGAATGGCAATCTCTTCGACTAGGTGAACCAGCAGATGCGTCATAATATTGAAGAACGATGGTGGGAACACCAACTCGAAACTAACAAGACATTGGACCACATCGTTCTGTAACTGTGTCAGATTTTCTGGATTGATTACCTTCTGAGATATTGCATTGAGGAATGCACATAGCTTCACAATGGGTACTCGAACATTTTCCGGTAGAAGGCCCCTTAGTGCAATCGGAAGCAACTGCGTCATAATCACGTGGCAGTCATGAGACTTTAGGTTTTGAAATTTTTTCTCAGCCATATTTATTATTCCCTTTATATTCGACGAGAAGCCAGACGGGACCTTGATACTGTTCAGGCATTCAAAAAAGATTTCCTTCTCTGCTTTGGTAAGGGCGTAGCTGCTCCGGTGTATCTTGTTCTGTGGATGCATGTTGTTTGGGTCTTTCATACGTTGTTGGTCCTCCCGTGCTTCCGGTGTATCTTTTGTCTTCCCATACACGCCCAGGAAGCCTAGCAGGTTCACGCAAAGATTCTTCGTCACGTGCATCACGTCGATTGAAGAGCGGACCTCTAGGACTTTCCAATAGGGTAGCTCCCAAAAAATAGATTTCTTCTTCCACATGGCCGCATGTCCGGTACCGTCATTCGGAACAGATTGACTGCCAGGACCTTTTCCAAAGATCACTTCTAGATCCTTGACCATATCAAATATATCATCACCAGTACGGTGGTCAGGCTTCCTTCGAGGCTCGGGCAGACCTTGGAAATGCTTGCCTTTTTTTTTACGGGATGCTTGGTCGGAAGAAATCGATGATGCCCCAGGTACACAACCTTCTTACACTTCTCCAAATATATACTATCTGTCTCCTCTAAACAGTGCGTGCAAGCATTGTATCCCTTGTTTGTCTGTCCTGAAAGGTTACTAAGAGCTGGCCAATCATTGATAGTTACGAACAACAACGCTCGTAGGTCAAATTCCGCCTGTTTGTGCTCATCCCACACACGTACACCTTCTTCGCGCCACAACTGTAAAAGTTCTTCAACCAAAGGCCTAAGGTACACGTCAATGTCATTCCCGGGTTGCTTCGGGCCTTGGATGAGCACTGGCATCATAATAAACTTCCTCTTCATGCACAACCAAGGAGGAAGGTTATAGATACATAGAGTCACAGGCCACGTGCTATGACTACAGCTCTGCTCTCCAAAAGGATTCATGCCATCTGTACTTAGGCCAAATCTTAAGTTCCTTGCGTCATCTGCGAAGTTCGGGAACTCTCTCTCGATTTTTCTCCACTGTGACCCATCAGCGGGGTGTCTCAACATCGCGTCTTTCTTACGATCTTCTTTGTGCCATCGCAACAACCTGGCATGCTCTTTGTTTCGAAACAAACGTTTCAACCGTGGTATTATAGGAGCATACCACATAACCTTGGCAGGAACCCTTTTTCTCGGGCGCTCGCCCTCAACATCACCAGGGTCATCTCGTCTGATCTTGTACCGCAATGCAGTGCATACCGGGCATGCATCCAAATTCTCGTACTCCTCACCACGATAGAGGATGCAGTCATTAGGGCATGCATGTATCTTCTGCACATCTAATCCTAGAGGGCAGACAATCTTCTTCGCTTCGTATGTACTGGCGGGCAATTCGTTATGCTTTGGAAGGTCCTTCTTCATTATTTTCAGCAACTTTTCAAAACCTTTGTCGGTCACACCGTTTTCTGCCTTCCATTGCAGCAATTCCAGTGTGCTACCCAGTTTTTTTAGCCCATCTTCACAGTTTGGGTACAACGGTTTGTTATGATCCTCTAACATGCGCGCGAATTTCGACCTCTCATTTTCTGTTCCGCAATCTCTCCGTGCATCAGCAATGGCACGACCAAGATCATCAGTCGGCTCATCTAGATCTTCAGCTTCCCCCGTTGCAGTATCACCGTATTCAGGGTACATAGAAGAGTTGTAATCATCATCTTCTTCTTCATTTTCTTCCATCATAACCCCTGTTTCTCCGTGCTTGGTCCAGCAATTATAGCTGGGCATGAAACCGTGCCGAAGCAGGTGGGTGTGAAGGATTCTGGAGGAAGAGTAATCCTTCTTATTCTGACAGACAACACATGGACAACACATAAAACCATTCTGTTTGTTTGTCTCGGCCGCAGCGATAAAACTACCAAGTCCCGTAATGAACTCGCCAGTTTGTCGGTCACCGTACATCCATTGCCGATTCATCGAGCACCTTATATATTTCGAGTTATATATTGCCGACTCATCTGCATTATATGAGTATATTATATTACACACAACATCATGAATAAAAGTTCATCACATTAAAACCTTCCGCAGAGTACTGACCAAATGTAATACATAGTCCTAATGATGAAAACATACAGTGAAATTAACATACAAACTATCTAATGCATTTAAATGCAACAACAAATGCGATCAAAATCGCAACTAAGGTAACAATTGATCCGACGGCATAATGATACCAAGCCTCATTTTTTATGGCATCTTTTCTAATGTTTCTAATCTTCTTACGCATTGCATCCATCTCGATCTTGTGATCATCGACGACATCGGCAACATACAGCTCCAATTTCATCTTCTCTTCTTCAATTTTTTTGATTTTTTCTTTCAAATCATCGTTTTCTCTTTCAACTAAATTTAACCTCTCGACACGAGGGTCGGTCGGAATTTCAGGTTCATATATGTCCTAGATCAAAATATCTATGTCAAATGTTTGGTCGGCATAATTGTTAAAATAAAGAAATTAAAAACATAGTTATAAAAGATAATATACCACATCCGAATCATAGACCGGACGAGGGCCGACGGGGACGGATATCAAAACCATGACACTATACATATAAAAAACAATTATACAAATAAGAAAAATTATACAGGTAACAATGTAAATCATATAAGTAAGAATAAGAAGCTCACGAAGGTGGTGTCGGCGACGGGGCGCCCGGCGCGGGCGATCGACAACAGTGAGGACAAGGACACGAATGGGACGGCACTAATTAAAAACAACAAATCATACTTTAATTTGAAATCAAATTGCATATAAAAAAATAAACTAGCAATAAGTCAACTAGCCTAGAATTTGAGCAATTCTAACTTAGGCATTTCATCAAACACCTAGCATGCAACACCAATGAAATGAGGAGCAAAAATAGCGATAGAGATGAATCCGAGCTCCGAGAGGATAAGGTTTCTAACCTATTAGAAGCCTTGGGTGGATGGGGCAAACTTAATGTGGACAAATGGTGGAAAAAAATATGGATCAAATGGAGCTTTGTGAGGAGCTTGAGAAGAAAAATGGTGATGAACTCGAGCTCCTCGGGCAGGAAGAAGGTGATATAGTGAGAAAACACCTTTTGTCCCGGTTCGTATTACAAACCGGGACTAAAGGTAAGCCTTTTGTCCCGGTCTATAACACGAACCGGGACAAAAGGTTCCCGCGTCGGACCCCACCTCGGTGGCTGTCGGGTGCGGACCTTTTGTCCCGGTTCGTACCACGAACCGGGACAAAAGGGTCCCAAAGAACCGGGACGGATGCCTCCCGGTCCCCGCGCGTCCTCCGAGCCGCACGAACCGGGACAAAAGGATCCTTTAGTCCCGGTTCGTGCCGTGACCGGGACTAAAGCCTCCCAGTGTCCAAAACGGAAGGCTTGTTTTCTACTAGTGACCGCTTTGCCCAGCTTCTAGCCTGAGCACCCTTAGTGGTGCAGACCTCTAGTTTTGTCCTGATGTATCTCTATTTTGGCCTAGGCCCCCCTGTTTTTACTCCTCCATATGAATGAAAATGGCAGAGCTCCTGCCGCGTTTCACAAAAAAAAAGGTTAAATGCTCGCGTCTCCTTGTCGCTGCCCTGTTGACACGTCTCTTGTCCACATTGAAACTAAGAAATGTCTATTATGTATGCACCTATTACATAGAAGACAAAATCTTTACCCAATAATAAAGGAACAAAGACTTCTTTGGTTCGTCCGTTTTTATTCCAATTTTACCCCTTCACCTTATAAGAATTTACCTGTCTGTGCCACCGGTAAGTAAAAAAAACGATTCGCTACTCCCCTCGCTCGTCCGTTCCTACAAAGAAAAAAAGATATCGCCCTGCAATCTTCCTCCTCGATTCGGCGCCTACTGCCCCGGTCCTCCCCCGCGTGCGCACAGCCTCTGAGCGTCGCCACGGCCCCAGGCTCTCACCCGACCTCCCTCCTCGTTGTCCAAATCCCATGAACTGGATCCGCGACACCGGGAACGGCTCCCAGCGCCGTCGTGACCTCATGCGCGCTACCGGGAACAACTCCCCATGCCCGCCTGCGACCTCCCCTGCTCACCGCTTGGAATGATTCCCCGCATCGACGCAAGCCATGGCTCCCCGCACCGCCACGGCCCCGCACTGTTTCTTCCACCGCGCCAGCTACACGCCGCCAGCCCCCGCCAGTGATTCCCCGTCGACGGACACCGCCGATCGATCCCCACCTCTAGATGCGAGCTTGATGGTGTTGATGGTAGAGTTGGGTTGTGCCCCAAGCGAAGGCGTGGATGTAGCAAGTAGCAATTTTTCCTCGTTAACGAACCGAGGTTTATAGAACCAAGTAAGACTTTGAAATCAACAACAAAGTGAATGTTGAAGATCTCTGGCGCTTCATCTTCAACAGACGTGGACCTGCACACACTCAACCAAATACTTTGCCCCCAACGGCGGAAAGGTTGTCAATTTTTCCGGTCTCGCAGAAAACAAAGCGGTTAATTGTATAGTGAAATAAATGAAAATATGAAAATGGACTAGTGGAGTAATGATGATGAAAAGTGATGAATAAAGGTTCTAATCAATGTAAAAAGATGAACCGGGGGCCATGGGTTCACTAGTGGAGTCTCTCAAGTAAATAAAACACTCATATGATGGGTAACAAATTACAGCTGGGCAATTGATAAGATTATAACACAAATTTAATCTAGCTATGACAAAGAGAACATGATAATATTTATGTAGGCATCACGGCAATGAACAAAGACCGTTGAGTCCAACTGCATCTTTGTCTAAAAAGTCCACCATTGGATCGCTATCTAGCCTGTCACCCAACGGTATTAAGTTGCAAGCAACAGACAGTTGTATTAAGTAAAGCGCATGAAGTAAGCAATACTAATATCAAACGAGACATTAACACCGATGTTTTACCCTTAATAGCAACAGCACACCCTCGCCCTTAGACGTTTCTGTCACTCGTGCCCATGAACAAAAGGGGGCATGAACCCACTATCTAGCATAAATACTCCCTCTTTGAGATACACACAATCACTTGGCCAAAGTAACTACGCACATCGGAGAGCATGCAAAAACAATAAATCAACATATAAGAATCATGCACAATCTGATCATAACTTCATAATCCAGCGGATCCCAGCAAACACATCACATAACATTACAATAGTCGATCTTGATCATGTTAGGCAGCTCACAAGATCATAAAACATAAAGAACAAGAGAGAGACTACCATCTAGCTACTGCCATGGACCCGTAGTCCAAGGTGGAACTACTTACAAATCATCCCGGAGGAAGACATAGCGATGAAGAGCCCTCCGAGATCGATCTCCCCTCCGGCAGGGTGTCGGGATCAGCTTCAGAATCACCCCCGAACTAGGGTTTACAGTGACGGCGCGTCGGGTGACTTCTCTTGAAAATAATGGCCGTCTTGACGTTTTTAGGTTTAACGTGATTTTATAGGCGTCGGAGGGGGCCGAGAGGGTGCCCAGAGGGCAGGGGCGGGCCCCACCCGCGGTCCAGGTGGGGCCCTAGCAGCAGGCCGCCCCTGGCCTGTGGGTGTCCCCCCAGGTCGCCCTTTGGTCTCCTGGTGCCTTCCGTCGAATAAAAATTCTCCGTAAATTTTTAGCGCAATCCGACGATATTTCCTGTGGTGGACTTTCTAAAATACAAAAACAGCAAAATCTCAGGAAACTGGCAATAGGCATCTTGTCAATAGGTTAGTCCAATAAAATGCATAAAAATAATGTAATATGATAGTAGAATCATGTGACAACATCACAAACTAGCATGGATTAATCAAAAAATTATAGATACGTTTGACACGTATCAGAGCTCTCGCGAGCGCCCTGTCCCAACGAACCTGCGCGCCACCAGCCCACGCTTCCGAGGGAACACCGCCACCAGTCACAGTGCCTTCCCGTGTCGCTTGTAGCCAAGCTCCGTGGCCCCGGCGTTCCCTCGTCTGTCGCGCCTACTAGATTCAGAAGATCGCGCGCCGCCGGCACCATCCACCCCTCTCCGCAATGCCGCCACCGGGAGCCCACGCCCACTACAACAAAAAAGTCACGTAGGGACGTCAAATTTGTAGGCTAGAGACGCTAAATTTCATCTCTACGTAGTTGTAAAGACGCTATCGTAAAGCGTCGTAGAAGCGTCTTCTCATGCACCGTCTCAAATACCATAAGGACGCATTGTGAGCGTCTCAAAATTAAAATGAGACGTTTTCGAAAGCGTGTTTATGCTACTGGAGGTGCTTTGTAGATGGCCAACATATCGTCTCTACCAACGTTGAGTCGCTTTATTGCGTCCTTGAATGGAGATTATTTTTCTTATACAAAATTAATTTATACTTCAAATTGTTGCAATTAACTAGCACACCAAGGCACATCGTATGACTAAAGTTAAATTCCACTCCTCAAAACACAAAAGGCATTATAAAATCACAGTGCAAGCAACAAAAATATTTAATATATCATTTGATGCCAATTGTACTTTACAAATGATACGTACATCCTTACAAAGATTTGCATACATCCGTACAAATATTTGCATAGACTGCTAAATATAATTCATATAATTATGCATCTCCTAACTAATGAGAATTAATCTATTAGATCTCGAAATCATCTGACATCCGGTTCACTGCTTCTTGAGACTCTCTTTGCTCTATATACAAAGCTGCTTGAAAAATCTTCGGAAAAAGCATCCTGCGGAGGGACAGCTACACAAGAAAAAAATCAATTGGTAAACTAATTAACAATTTGACAAGAACATAATATGCTTGTGATCTCATAGTAAATACCGTGTGCAGCAGAAAAAATATCTTAGATTTCCAGTCCAACAAAACCTGATCCTGTTTGTACATAAATCCATAACAACAAGTATCACTAACAGAGTGGCAGTACATAATTCGAAACTAGATGCACTTAAAATAATTCGAAAATAAAAGCAGATCTATGCAATTGATGCGCTCCGTTGTGAATACAACCTCCAAGCGTTGGCTCCTTTACTATCTTCTGTGAAAAGTCTAAAAGAATGTCCATGGCCTGGAGGCAAATACATGGACGAATACTAATCTCCACCATACAAAGAAAGGTTTTTCAGAGATCTTACAGGGGAGACGCGAAAGAGAGGTACGTACTTGCGGAGAAGAATAAAGAGACAAGGAAGAAGGAGCAGTTGATCGTGTCCTGCGGGAAGGAAAGTCAATCGTCTGCAAGGAGCTCACCAGATCTAACGTAGCTCGAGTCCAGCGGCCGAATGGATCCTGGAATCATATCTCGTCGACTGGGTCTCGAGAGAGACAAAGAACTAACGCTGCATGAGATTGCCGGAGGGGGAGCGTTTGCCTGAGAGCGGCGCCGCGATCGGATCAGATAGAGATGTGGCGGCGGCCTAGGTTTTACATGGGTTGAGGAAGAGAGAGGTAAATCTGGGTGAGTGCGGGCTGTGTGGGGGACTTAGGGAGTTATTTATTTTCTTGGTACGTGTAAAGCCTGAAGTTTAGGACGATTTGTGTTGCGTCTTAACAAACGTCTCAACACACAGCTCGGATACGGCCGTAGGGACGAAAATAAAAGCGTCTCACGGAGATCGTCTCTACATGATTGTTTTCTTGTAGTGGCCTTCACTGCGCCGACCCCATTCTGCCGCCGCTGCAGACTAATGTCCTCCCCATTCCGGCCCCATCCTCCTTCGGCATCGGGAGCCTCTCCGGTTCAGACCGACATGGTGCTCTGGCATAGGATTGGAAACGATGAAGCCACAGTGCGTCAGCGCGCGCTTGATTGGGGTGGTGGTTTTGCTCAAAGCTGGCAAGACTCAAGAGCAGTACCTCGATGTCGCGGTGGATGGGTTACAAGAGATTGATGCTGCTACCGTGTCTTCTGCTGCTACTGATGTCGCTGTGTGTTCAACTCCAAATTTGTATGAAAGAGTTAAACGACTGGCGGTCCCAATTATTTTCCCGTAGTGTCACTTAGGTCCTAATTCTATCAAAGTGCACATCTAGGTTCCAATTCTTTTTTAAGTTGTTCAAGTGAGGTCCGAATTTTGTATGACCAGTGCTGATCGGCCTACGTGGCACTTTAACCATTGACACGTCAACAGTGGGCCCGAGGAAACCAAATAGTCGAACACGGATGTATGCAAATGCCCCCCTTCGGCTACTTTTCTTCCATATCTTGGTCTCGTTCCTCTCCACCTCCCCGTTTCGCGATTCTAAAGGCGACCGGCGTCGGAGGCATATTTGCGGCAAGAAGGGAGCTGGTGACTGGCATCAGGCGTGCGACAGCGGGGCTGCGGCGACCCAACGATCCGCCTGCACTCTACGGTAAGGAACCCTACGGTATTTAAACCAAATAAGAAAAAAATCCTCAGATCTGAAACCGAAATCGACTAAAGATTAACACTACTCGATGATTCAGACATTTCTAGAACAGACGCCCTGGGTTGGCTAATGTTTTTGACACTAGCCGAACAATGGTATGAACTCGACAGCAGGGGTATGGCACCAACGGCAACATCCCCGGAGGTAGAGGCTTCGGGAGAGGAGGTACAACTGCCGATGGAGCTGGTGAAGATGTCGTGTTTGTGGGCCGCTTCATCACAAATGAGCTTCCGATGCCAGACATGGCTCGCTGGAGAGATGGGGAAGGAGAAGAAGACTTAGGGAATGGGGATGAGAGGGTACGAGATTATAAGGGCTCAGATGCAAAAATTTCCAACGGCCAGCCTCAGGAAAACTCCCACCAGACGCGACGTGTCAATGGTCAAAGTGCCACGCAGGCCGGTTAGTGCTGCTCAGACGAAATTAGGACCTCACTTGAACAATTTATTAAAGAATTGGAACCTAGATGTGCATTTTGAAAAAATTAAGATCTAGGTGACACTGCGGGAAAAGAATTGGGACCGCCTGTGCATTTAACTCTTTGGTGAAATGCCCAACTGCATCAGCAACACAAATTTAGACCTATATGATGCACGACATGACCTTCATTCTTATACAAGAGGTCAATTCAGTCCAAATCATTTAGCTCTGTGGAGTACAATTATCTATCATCTATTTAGACCATGGTAGCTAGTCTACCTGGCAATGTCCCTGGATAGCATGTACTCCCTCCGTTCCACAATATAAGATGTTTTAGCATTTCTCTTTCCATCCGTATCTAGACATGTTTTAGTGCAAGATTCATTTGAACCTTACACTAAAATATGTCTAGATACGGATGGAAAGAGAAATGCTAAAACATCTTATATTTAGGAACGGAGGGAGTATTTACTATGAGCGCACACATGAAGTTGAAGCCCTTGCACACATATGATGACAAGAAAAAAATCCACGATTTGGATTTGCTCCAAATATTTCAAATATCGAGTGATACTCTAATTGATTAAAAGAGAAGCAATCGTTTGGGATACTATGTCCGGAATATAATTCTCGAAATTTATGTTTTATCCTTGCACACAATAATATGTCAAGATCAAATACCGAATACTTAGGTCGTAGAGGATATGTGGCAAGGATCATTCATCGTGTTATGTGGTGACATGCAAAGGCAATGCTTATGTTTTTATGTTATCTTTATTTTTACTTTGATTAGCATATATACGATGCAATCATTCGAACTGAACCAATGAAAAAAATAATTTCGTCTCTAATGCATTTCTTTTACCTGTTTGTTTTCATGGTCCATATTTGAATATTTCTTGACAATTTTAAATCATAAGCATTTAATTATCAATATACCGTTGCTTGGGCGATGCCAACTCCACGTCACAATTTGCTCCAGTTGTGGGAACGACATCATGTAGAAGTCGAGCTGAGAGGCCCTTTGTGACAAACCTGTGATGCATGTACCACTATGTTCATCTTCTACTTCTTCACGAGATGTTTCTTCATAAGTAGCGGGGTGGTCTAGGGGAGTGATATTTTGTTAATCACATGTATGTTCCTTCAAATATGTTTGTGTATAACTGTATTACTACTTATTTACTCTACATATAATAACTATCACGGTGATTATGTCATCGATGGCGTTCACATATTATATAGTCGCATGCAAAGATTTGTTTCACCGTTGAAACGCAAGGACATATTTGCTAGTATTTAATAATAACTTCAAATAACAGTTGCATCCTCAAGAAAAACCCTTTTTCAAAGATCGAGAATGATGGGTGAGCGCTTAGCTTGATTACATGTACCGGTGAGACTGGTACAGGGTTCCATTCGGTCACGATCGGCCAAAACCGCTCCGCAAGGCCGCATGAGCTCGGCACCGGTTGCTCCTGCTTCTGAAATTACTAGCAAAAGTGACCGTACGTTGCAACGGGCACAAAAATAAACAAATTTATACTTAGAACTGAAAACTATTTAATTACCACTCAAAGAACTTTACATGTAGCAGAACATTATTGAAAGTACTCAAATTACCCAAATAATATTGCTAAAGAAAAAAAAATGAATTCTCAAATAGAAAATTGTTCGTGCATTTTCTATTCTAGTATTGCAGGTGATTTACAATCAGTCCTATCAAGTTCTAGGTTAAACATACTCTTAATTTGTAAGTTTATATGTCTACAGGTAACTCATTGTCATGATTATAGTTCCAATTTCAAATAAGTTGATAATGCCAATTAGCTACATATACATTATGTTCCGGATCCCTTCCGCGTACATCCTCTCCAAAATGCCGTGTGTTGCAACCAATATAGATTAAATGAGAGCATCATGGAAAGAGTTATCCCAAATTCTGAAAATATCATTAATTCTCTCCATGTTTGAATGTATATTTATGGAATAAATAAAGAAAGAAATATATTCACCACTTACTGAAATCTAGTTTTCATATAAAAACTTATGAGTTTACAGGAAAAACCATTCATGGTAAACTTGGTAAATTACACCGAATGTCTTGAATTTGATTTTTTACTAAATTATTCGGAAAACCCAACTATTACAATAGACAACACATATATGACACTTGTATATTCACATATATTGATAGTCATATAAAGAGAATATTTTATACTCACGGTCGGACAACATGTCATGGCTCAGACGCATATATTTCTTAGGCTAGATATGCAAATATCCCTTTAAAAGAAATTAAGAAAGTATGTGTATATGTGTTACCTATACATTTGGAATGTACAGACCTATCACCGAGTTAATTAGACTAGCTGAATGCCCGTGCGTTGCTACGGCCTCTTAAAATAAATCCTCGAAGTACATGTCACACATTTAAACATAAATGTACACAAATATACTGTCGAAGCTTCCAATCAAACGCGACATGCAACGATGAAACCGTCATGTGTCAGCCTGTTGTCCTGTTATCACAGGTCTAAAAAATAAATGTACTCCGTACATCTTTTGTCTCCTTTCCGTCCTTACATTTGTCCCGCTTCTCAATCTTGTTCCATGTACATAAATGCAAAAGCCACGATATTTGCTTAGATGAACTCATGGTTCCTATTTTCGCTTATTGCTTCAAATGACCAAGTAAAATTGCATTCACGGGTTAGCACTAACCATATAATCCATCTAACTCAATGTGCATACTAAAATCCAGATTGGAATTTTTGTAACAGAGTTTTATGATACTGTTTTTCATCTGTGCCAAATAACAAAAACAACAAGTGGACAGAAATTACTTCCCTAGAAGGACAACATAATCGAAATCTGCATAGACAGCAGAATGGGTTCTCATGTTTGCCGGAAAATAATTGAGCAAAACAAACAAGATCATTGTCAAGGGTCGCAATATGGTTCTCTGCTTTCAAAAGTACATAGTTTAGAGATGCATACATCCCCAAATAATGTGAAACTTCCAACGGTACATAGTTCTGAGACGTGTACAAGCCAAATAACCTGAATAGTCCTGCAAAAGGATTAGCTCCAGTATGATCCCGTAAAACCATGTCACCAGTCAGCACGTGTTGTTGCGTCATCCGCGAAGCGCGAACGATATTGAGCTTCAGTTCAACAACTTCCCGGCTTCTCCCATTTCATGTTAATTTTCTGCCCCTCATCATTAGTTCTCATGAATCAAATTACCGCTACAGAACTTGTGATTACTTGTTTACCTTTTGGCTTTTGACAAATCTACCATGGTGTGCTGTTTGATCAGCAACAACGATTCCCAATAGCAAGGAAGCGTCTCAAATCCTCCGCCATCGGGGCTGGCTTCGAATTTGTGATTTCATTGTGGACAAACCAGATACTCCACATGACTATCAGGGTCCTTGCCCGCTGGTTTTCCGAGAGCTTGCAAAGCAGCTGCAGTAGCCATTTCCGTCCCGATATGT
The DNA here is from genome assembly GCA_012064385.1 of Puccinellia tenuiflora. NCBI lineage: Eukaryota > Viridiplantae > Streptophyta > Magnoliopsida > Poales > Poaceae > Puccinellia > Puccinellia tenuiflora. The sequence goes on along the minus strand of QRDG01002204.1, from coordinate 29,700 downwards.
TCAATCATGCAATCATCCGGCAGATCCCAAACCTCACGCATGGCTTGCTGTTCATATTGACCAGAGACGCCAGCACATTACGTGCTATCTTCCAGCCAAGGCGGCGAACATTCTGCAGTAGCCATTTCCGTCCCGATATGTTCAATCATGCAATCATCCGGCAGATCCCAAACCTCACGCATGGCTTGCTGTTCATATTGACCAGATACGCCAGCACATTACGTGCTATCTTCCAGCCAAGGCAGGTCCAGCAGGAATGTACGCACCGGGGCGTACATGTCGGTGTTAGGTGGAGGAGGAAGACGATGGGGCCATGGGAGACGGCTGGGGCGTGCAGCTCGGGGATCTCCTGGATGGGGCAAGCGGACGACGGACAGCGTGTGTGACTGGTAGCAGCAGCTCGGAACGAGACCGGCAGCGGGAGGTCGTGGACGACAACAAAAGGAGCACCTCCGGTAGATGCCCACCAGCAGGAAACCACAGGTAGGAGCGCCCGCGCAAGGACCTCGGCTGCCGCCGCCGCCAGGTCCAGGCCACTGCCGCGCGACTGCCGGAGGCTCTCGCCTTCCGCCACCGCCGTCGCTTAGGTCCGGGTCGCGGCCTCGATCCGCCCGTGGGAGGACTTCCTCGCCCGTGGGATGGGGCCGCTCTGCGCTGATCGGAGGAGCATAGAGCCGGCACAGGGAGAGCTTTGGGTTGCCGCCCGCGGTGAAGCCTTGGACGGGGAATTCTTTTTCTCGTTCCAGCGGCGGCGGAAGATGGACGGGATGGGCATTGAGAACTCGTGGACGGGGAATTCTTTTTCTTTCCGTATGACTTGGCGGGTGTCAATGGCTGTAATATTTGCTAACATGCAGGGTAGAATCGGTAAGATAAAAAGACGTACCAGACCATCACCACGGATTTCAATATTATAGTTTAGATTGAGTATTCTACTTATCTCCATGCTAGTAGTGCTACTGCTAGCCCAGACATTTATAGGAACATATGAGTATATGACATGCATGATACGAACATGAAGCAAGAAAGGAGAAGGACGGGAGCGGGAGATTAAGGTGAGAGTGATTCTTATATTGTTCCCTATCGAGACCAAGCCAAAAAAAAATATATGGAACATTGACGAGGAATACCATGTGCTGCGACCTTCGATCTAGTTCTCACGGTTTAATGGAGGGAACTCGATGTGCGTTGGCCGGCGGACACCGCGCACAGCACTTGCACAACGAGCAGGACTTGTTGCTCAGTAGGTTGAACTGTAACCTTGTGATTCTTTGCGGCCAGGGCATCGGGGTTGTGTCAGGCGGCAACCTCGCCCCACATGGCGTATCGATGGCATGGGTGCGAGGATTGGGGAAGGCGGTGACCTCGCCCCACACTCGTTCTGGTTTCCCTGGAAAACTTTGCCACGTCGTTCTTTCGCGGGCCATGGTGTTGGTGGTCGACAGCTTCTCGGCGTCCAAATCGGGAGGCGTCGGAAAAGGGGATTCCGCCGTCGGATTGGCGGGATACAGTGACGCCATGTATGGCAAATAATCCACGTAACCTCCACCCCGTTGAAATTCGTCGTAGAACAAATCGGGTCGCAACTCGCGACAGGAGACTGCTCCCGTCGAGGGCGACCTTGATTTACGGCAGCAGGGTAGGACGATGAGATTCGGGATCCCGGACGTGGAGCTCGGGGAGGCGTCCGGGTCCCCTACAACCGATTCGTTTTTCGCCCCAGCCGATTGAGGTTGGGTTGTGCTCTCGTTACTCGGTCACGTATGCTTTTTATTTGAGGCTACGTCCAAACCTGGTTCGACACGGTCACATGGAGACGGAACCTGTATCGGTTAGACGTACGAGAGGACGTACGAGAGACGTATGAAAACAGGTATCAAGTGGCATAGGTGGGTAATTATCTGCAACTTAAGGGGTATTTTGGATGACGTACCAAACCAAACCGCGGAAGACTTATTGCTTTTATTGTTAAAAAAAATTAAGGTATAATAGATATAGGTTGCTTGGTTTGGCTGTTTGTTTGGACGAAAAAACAAGGACGAGTGTATCGATCGAGCTCGCTAGAAAATCGTTGGGGGAGAAGAGAGAGGGGGACGACGACGACGTTATTTTCCCGCGTACGCGGCTAGCCCTCGAGCTCGTGGGCACGTCGGAGGCAACGCGGAAGCAGCCACGACAAACGGCCAGTTCATACTCTATGCTATAACTGATGTAGTTCCTGAATGTGAGATTCATAGGAAAATCCACCTGCACGTGTAGAACATGAACATCTTATAAAGGTCCTAGTCTTGCCTCTAAGACTAACTCATTGTTGTTTGATGACCATGTTTTCCTGGTCATGGGTATGATGTATACCAACAACAGTGGGAGCACATTGTTAACGATACAATGGTGCTGGACTTACCCAATCGTTTGATTTTTTACGAGTCCTGAAATATAGTAATCATAGATAGTTAACATAGTATATCCTTAGACCATGAGGACATGTTATGATCGCGCATGATCGAAAGGTTGATTTTGTTTCTATCAAGTATCACATCCGTAACAGGGTGATCAAAATGGTAGATTCTGGGTAACCCAGAGAGCATGCGTCGGTCTTAATGATCCAAGATTGGGAATTGCTCCTCTAGACAATAGAGAGATACATCCAGGGCCCACTCGGTATGAAGGTATCCAAAATAAGTATGCTCATACAAGGCATGATATTAATCATGGGGATACCAGAATACGACAATAACGAGAAAAGGTATCACACCGGTAACGAGGATAATAAGACACAGTGATCAAAGTATTGCATCACAGGATGTCGTCATATCTCACCTCGGGTATTCATAAGTATCATGAAGCAATAGGAATACACATGGAAACTAACAGGTTCAAAAGAGCATCTTTGTATAACGGTGGGAACTATCATGGACGTCCACGGCTCCGCTGTTGGTTATTTACTGGGTCATGTCCACTCGTTATCGAACATGTAGGGTAAGACACTTAAGTTTTCTTCAGTCTGTAGTGAATGTTGAAGGTCCGGAAACACAAGAGAGTATCACCGGAATAGGTTTTCCCGCGTGATGGATATATTTATATTATCGGAGAGATTAAAAGGCGAACATAAGATGTCCCAGAGTTATAGAAATAGTTTCTATAATTGTAGGAATTATTCCGAGAATTATAAGAGAGAAATATGCGGACATAAGATGTCCCGGCATTATAGAAATAGTTTCTATTGATAAAGAAATATTCGGAGAGAAATCCGGAAAAGTTCCGGAGTCCCGGAAGACCCTAATGAGCATTGGAAGGTCCAGAAAGTATCTGAAAGGTTCCAAAACCTTCTAGGAAGCTCCAGAGGGTTCCATGGGATGCGCACATGTCATAGCCACGTGGGGGATAGCCACATGGGCCCTTAGAGCCCATTAGGGCCCCCCACTTGCCTTAACGACCAAGTTTGGGGGTGGCCGAATTGGGCCTCTAGGGGCCCAAGAAGGGACCGAACCCCCTTTTCCTTGGGGGCAAGCCTTGGTGCGGCCAACGGAGGGGTTCCCCTCCTCCCCCTATATAAAAAGGGGAGGGGCAAGCCCCACGCATTGGAGTTGTGGAGGTGCCCATCCCCTCTCCTTCCTCTCTCTCTTGATGAAGTTTAGATCTAATCTCTCTCCCATATGTTGGGAACTCCAGCATTAGCATTCACTAATAGTTCCTAGTCCTCGACGACGTAGCTCTGCTGGACTGGAGAAGATGGATGCGTGCGCACTCATCTCAGAGGGATAACATGTGAGATCATTTCTCACTCGGTTGGACTTGGAGCACATGGATCAGGAATCGCTAACATTTTCATGACTAGGCTTAGTCGTGGAGATCTGCATCGAGCCGGCAACATCCTCATACCCTGGCGTGGCTACGAGGATCTATCACAGGCTTCATTGACATCTAGTTTCGCTATAGGGTGTTGGTATGAATTCAATCTTGATCAGAAGTCTTATATCTAGATCTAATTGTTTGGATCTAGATATATTAGATAAGATCTCTTTACTTTTATCTACATAGATAGATCTTGGTTGTTGCATAGTGGCGAATTTTTTTTGTTTTCAGTTGCGCAACCCTATAGTACCCATTCCCCTCAACCTTTTTGCCTTCTGTGACAACATCACTCCGAGTTGAAGCTCTACCATGGCCATGGCGGTGACCTCCTAATTGCAGGGGAGGGAGGGGAAGGACGGGGAGCAGGGGGCGAAGGAGGTCAGCGGTGGTCAGTGAGGATAGGCGGTGCAATAACGACAGTGAATGCGGCATGGGAAGGATGGAGAGAGAAGCGAGAGGAAGGAGATATGGAGACTCGCTCGTGTGCATGAGAGAACTAGAGGATCCATCTTCCAGGAGATTGTAGCCATGAACAAACTTAAATAGCACGCTTAAGAACACGAGAGTGGTTTAAAACAACACACATCAGGTACATCCCTACTTCAAAAAGACATGTTATGTTTGAAACAAGCCTATGTTGGCATCAATTAAAAAAAAAACACTACAACTTACTTGCCACCTACCTATGGAAAGCACAGCGCACGACATCTGAGAGGAGGATCCGGCGTTGAGCATCTTCACCTTCATTCCGTGAACCTAGACCCCAACGGGAAAGGCTGGCGACTTGGCGGAATATCCAGAATTCCATCTCTGATTCCTCTCAGGTTACCTGCATTCTCTCTTACTTATATGGTTATCCATCAGGAGAGTCAGTGAGCATGATCGAACATATACCAAGAAAATAATTCTACAACCAGAGTTTCCTTGTTACTCTTGGAGATTTGGCATCTCCTAGACGGTTAGGTTCGATCGCCGAGTGTCCAAGGTATGGACTGGCTGAGGTGTTGTCATCAAGCTAACGGCCAAGGTGTGGGATGACCGAGGAGGTTTGGAGATCACCTACTAAGATCTAACACGAGTGATCAGGCCAAGCGAGTAAAGCTTGGTCAATGGAGAATAACGTTTAGTTCACGTGCGGGTGATGCTCGTACGCAAGCGGGTGATGCTTGTGGTCCAACAGGTGATGTCAATGAACTAGGGTGCATGCATTCATAATCTCTCCAAACGGTGATGTAGAGTTGGTGTCAACAAATTGAACTCTGGTAAATATATCAGGTGTCTTCGTTCCAACTCCTACTCTTGTATATATACACACTTGTTTCCTTGATCGGCACGAGTTGTATCTAGTTGTTTCATCATGGTTGATAATTTCCCCGGTAGGAATCTGCCTGCTGGATCACACGTTCGCTGGGGAACCCCAAGAGGAAGGTACTACCTCTGTTCCACAATGTAAGCCTTTTTAGCAAGCTAGTTTAGCAGCTTGCTAAAAAGGTTTACATTATGGAACGGAGGAAGTATAATGCAGTGTAGCAACAGTTTTCCGTTGATTACAAAACCAAGGTTATCGAATCCAGTAGGACTTGGAAAAGGCTTAGCAAGGTGTCAATGGCGCCGTTTACGACAATTGACGTGGACCTGTACACAATCACAAACAAACTAATTTATCCCAACAAAATAGAGAGGTTGTCAATCTCTCTGTCTTGTTGAACACAAAGAATTAAATGTGCAAGTGTAAAATATGATGAGAGCAAAATATGACCAGCGAGTAAATGAGTGCAGAAAGCTATTAAAACAGTTTTAACAGTGTAGGAAAATAGGGCCGGGGTCCATAGATAACTAGTGGTGTCTCTTCAGAAGATATGCATGATGGGTAAACAAATTACATCAAGCCAATTGACAAAATTGTGGGCGCATAACAATGCTATCATAAAACAATATAGTTCACCGTTTCATCTAATATGAGCATTACGTGAAAATACATAAACCGTCTATGACTAATAATCCACTCCCGAGCAGCATGTCACCCAGAAGTATTAAGTTTTAAGCAACAGATCATCGCAATAAGCATGGTGCATAATATAATCAATCTAATAACTAGAGGAAATAACACCGTTGTTTTCTCCCTAGTGGCAACAGCACAATCTGGAGTTCTTGACATGAGCGTTTCTGTCAGTCGCACTCTGCTCAAGAAGGCATGAATCCACTATCTAGCATAAATACTCTCTCTGAAGAATACTAACAATTACTTGGCCAAAGCATCCACTAGCATCGGAGAGAATGCAAGATCATAAATAAAACATAACACATAGATGAACAAGAGTAATGATTTCTACAATTCATCGGATCCAAGCAAACACATCATGTAGCAATTATAGATACTATGACCTTGATCAACTTAGGCAGCTCACAAGATCTAAACAATAGAGTACAAGGAGAAGAGACAACCATCAAGCTACTGCCATGGACCCGTAGTCTCGTGGTGGACTACTCACGCATCACTGTAGATGCCTCCGGTGACGATCTCCCCCTCTGACAGGGTGCCGAGAAGAGCTTCTGATCCCTCCCGATCCAGGGTTGGCAACGGCGGCGGCCTCGGATATTTTCTGGAAAATATAATCGGGTCTCGAGGGTTTTCGGGACGAAGGCGATTTATAGGCGAAAGGGCAACTCGGGGAGGCGCCCAGGCGCGGTCCAGGCTGGACCGTAGCCAGGTGGCGTCTAGCCACTATGGGCCCCCCTGTAGGCCTCCTTCTGGCTCCGTCTTTGTTTCCTCATAAAAATAATTCATGTAAATTTTCAGCCGATTCTTAGAAACTTCCCCGAACAACTTTTCTAAAACAAAAAGACAGCAGAAAACAGGAACTGACACTGGGAATCTTGTCAATAGGTTAGTTCCATAAATTATGCCAAAATAATGTAAAAACATTATAAAAACATGTGGAAATGATATATAATCAAGCGTGGAACATAAAAAAATTATAGATACGTCAGAGACGTATCATCTACGCGATAATTCCCCATAGTTTTCATGCCAGGACGAAGATTTATGCGAAGGGGCGTCTGGAGGCGAGCCACAGGGTGCGACCGCAGGTGGGGCCCGTGCCCCCAGCTGGACCCGCGTGGCCACTGGTGGCCCTCCTGGATACCCCTTCTGGCTCTGTGGCTATTTTTCCTTATTTTGATTGCTCGAATTTTCTGGAATTTTTCGGGGTTCTTGAAAATAGGCATCTCTTCGGTGGTCGTTTCCACTCCTTTCCTGGTGACCGGTGTTTTCTCCCTCAAAGTTGTAAAACATGAAAAAAATATAAAATAAAATTAGAACAATGCTATACTATGAAATATATCAATGAATAAGTGAGAATTATGATATAAATAGTGATGCAAAATGGACGTATCAGTCATTCATCTAAACATACACATGCTCTGGTGATGTGCATTCTCTTGTACTTCCTTCATGGCACTTATCATTTTTCTTTGCTATATTATGTCCAAGCATGTGCATGTGCTATAAGAGTGCATTGCAGTTGCTTGAAGATTTCCTCCATCCTCATGATCTTAATATCATCTTTGTTTGCTTCAACTAACTACTCATGAGTACATGTCCTGAATCACGAGTGCTTATCTTCAAGCATTTACTGTCTGTATATCTATAATTTGCTTGAAGCATGCACTTCTCATCTTAAGTACTGGCCGGTATATTGAAACATGCTTTTATCACTTCGTATTCATGTCCATCAAATATCTTCCAATCTACTCCCTCCGTTCCTAAATATAAGATGTTTTAGCATTTCTCTTTCCATCCGTATCTAGACATGTTTTAGTGTAAAGTTCAAATGAATCTTGCACTAAAACATGTCTAGATACGGATGGAAAGGGAAATGCTAAAACCTCTTATATTGTGGAACGGAGGGAGTACTTGCTATCAATCAATGTGCATAGCTCTGAGTATGTCTTCAAGTTGTGTGCTTCCGGTTTGAATAGTCCGACTACTTGAAGATTACTTCTTATTCGTGTCAATCGGCCAGAAATTTTATAAACTCACATTCACCCCTCTATTTTTCATATAAGGATTGTTCATTGTCGAGCACTCCTTGAACCGGCTGAGGCTCTGGTTCCGATTTTTTCCGGTTGAACCGGCGGTCCGGTTCGGTTTTTTAAACTATGTTTAATATGATCACTAGTATGAATTGACGTACGTATTTGTTTACCTGGCATACGGTTGACCTGTTTGACCGTCAGGACGCACTAATTAATCAGCCTACATGGCAAAGTGCTTTAACTAACTATGCTGGTCCCACCTGTCAGGTGGATGAACAAATAAATGTTATTCTAAAATGGAATGTCACGGCCGTGGTTCGAACACAAAATCTCAAGCAGCCAAACAAGAGGCTGCAGCCACTACAGCCGACTGGAATTTATGTCTAAATTATACAGTTCGCCATTACTATAATCGACTGTTGTTCTTTTGAGGTTTAAAGCGGTCGTATCCGCCATCCGATTAGATAGAATAGAGGTTTATGTACAGAATTTTGAGTTAGGAAAAAATCCCTTTACATGCAAAAACAGAAAAACAAATCTCCCGGATCTTGCGTTTTTCGCCCGCAACGCCATCTCATCCTGCACCAAATATGTCACCTCCATTTGAGGGATCTCCACGCTGCAGAAAGTCCTCTGGTCCACTCCTTCACTAGTAGAAAAACACCCTATTGTCCCGGTTGGTTTGGGCCATTAGTCCCGGTTCTCCAACCGGGACTAGCCAATCGGGACTAATGCTAGTCCCGGTTGGGACACGAACCGGGACTAATGGGTGCAACACGTGGCCGTTCGGAGGCAGCAGGGCGGAGAGGCTTTAGTCCCGGTTCGTATTACGAACCGGGACTATTGGCCCGTCAGATTTTTTCACTATTTCTAGAAATTTCAGAAAATTGTTTAAATTTGTAAAATCAATTATGCTTATTCTGTAATTCATAAAAATATGAATAAAATACCAAAATGTTCAGAAAAATAAGACCTATTTGATTATATCAAATGCATGCATGTTTAAAAAACTTAAATTAAATATTTTTTAGAACTAAAAAAATGCCACTACTAGTTAAATAAGAGGAACCACTATTACACATCATCGCAACGAATATATTACACACATCTCATTCGTCGTGCTTGGTCAAACATATTACAAACGGTACATGTAGTACACACGAGTTTCATTATTATATATATACATCTCTTTTACACTCAATATTTAATTTAAACCTTATGGTAGTATTCTCCTTACGGATCTAGGACCTCCGCATCTAAGAATCCGGCAATTTCCTCTTGAATTGCTCGTATGCGATCCTGTGGTAGAAGGCCTTCCCGCAACCGTTCGATCTAATTAAAAAAGGGTCAATATATATGAATGAAAGTAAACACAATTGATGGCAATAAACTAAAATTATGAATATTGCATACGCACTTCAAGTTGTTCTAAGATTCTGCCCTTCTCACAGCACGTCTGACGAATGAACTCGCAGACGTAGTATCCACATAAATGATTCCCACTTCCCTGGCTCAAGCACTTAACGGGAACAGAGTTCAATCAAAAAATGGTAATGGTATTGAACTAGAATCAAAGAGATGCGCGGATCTAGGTAGTAGTACTTACATTTATTGGTTTAAATGTAAGCTCCTTCGCCCAATCACCCCTAGCCCTGGCGGTGAATCGTTTCCAAGCCCTGCCCGGCAAAGGAAATGAATAAATTAGTTATATATTAATTACTTGCTATCAGTAAATGAACGGAAAGTTGCCGATATAGTGCCATAATGATTGAAATTACCTCTGGAGGCATTCCTGCATGTACGCCCACTTCTCAAGGGGTTTATGTAAGGAGTTCATGACTTGTACTACTCCTTTCTCAGGCATAATGATTAGCAGAATAAAGTGGAAGCTGCGCACGCATAAGTCATCAATTATACACTTAACATCGAGAAATTAAGCGAAATAGAATGTGTAGAAGACAGTAACACTTACTTGAAGTTGTAAGGAAATAGTATTTCTCTTTTGGTTTCGTTAAACCATAACGCATTTACCAAGTTATTCTCTGTTTCGTTGTAAAAATCACGGAGACTTTTTTCATGAACGAAATTTGGGTCAACGAACCCAATGTCATAGATTTGTCCTCTTTTGCATTGGAGAATCTTCATTCTGCATAATTAATATAGTGATGAGTAAGATTATAAATGCAATGAACGAGGTGAGCTAGCTAGAGACTTAATTACAGAAATAATACTTACAGACAATAAGCACTGATGACAGCTTTGTCAAGGGCGTCTTGTTGGTATAACTGAAATAATTCAGAAAATTCAATCATTACCACGCCAGATCGCCCGTAATGCTCGTTCTTATATCCCACGTGGATCCAATTTCCCCCTTCCTTTGAGTCTTTCATGTACCAACTATGCAATCTTCGCATTTTTGTTGGTAGATCTTTGACTAACTCAGGTTTGACGAGAGGATGCCCGTGCCGGTATATGTATTTTGGAACTATGTCTTCGTGGAATTGTAATTGGCTTAAGTACTGAGCAATAGATAAGCCCTGAGCAGAGGCTGCTTCTCCGTACAGTGCAACAAACTCAGGATCGATGCCGACCGCACGTTTGCTCGACCCCACCTCGGTATTGGAAAACACTTTGAGCGGGGGCACGATTGTTTTTGCCGTTCTCCGAGCTGGGCAACTGACTTCCGGCTTGCACTATCTTTCTTCGGCCGCCGTTTATTTGCCTGAGCCAACTTGAGAATAGAGCGGTCATAGTCTGGTGTCAGCTTTGGCGAGGGTTGTTTAAGGGTCTTCAACATTTTCAATACGGCGGCTTTTTCTTCTGGGGTGTCGGGGAACTCTGCCGCTTTCGGCTTCTTTCTCTTCAAGTTAGCAAACCACTCGTCCGTTTGGGCTTTTACGATCGCCTCATTTTCCTCCACCGTATAGTCATAAGGTCTCTTGGGAAGATTCTTATGAGGTACTTTTGGGAGGGGTGACCTTCTACATTTCGGTGATCGGTTACCACTCCTCGTAGTACCAGCAGTGGTACGCTGAGCCTGAGTGGACGGAGACGACTGACGCGGCGGCGGAGACGGCTGCGCTGGAGAGTGGTGAGGCGGCGGAGACGGCGCCTGAGGCGGCGACGGTGGAGAGGACTGTTGCGTTGGAGAGTGGTGAGGCGGCGGAGACGGCGCCTGAGGCGGCGGCGGTGGAGAGGACTGTTGCGTTGGAGACTGGTGAGGAGTCGATGGCCTTGGCGGCCAGTTTGGAAGCACGATGAATTCCTTTGGCCATAGAATAGTCCCTTTCCTGGCTTCTCCAAGTTAAACCACCTCCCCATCTTCACCTACAGGGTGTTCCAGCTTCAGCTCCTCAAATCCTTTACTAACTTCATCCACCCCGACAATAGCGTAGCCATGAGGAACCGGGGAGCAATGGAAAGTTGGTGTAGGTACAATTGGTACGGCATAGCCGACCGCCACCTTCATGGTTATGTTGAATACTTTCACATGTAGCTCACAAGGTGTGCTCTCCGTGATATCATCCACTGGGTAGCGACGAAGAGGATCCGTCATCTATGCATCATCATCACCAGCCGGGACCATGCTCGAAGCCACGCTGCTTTTCCGATATGATGGGTCGGTACCATCGACTGCAGCTTCTACAACATGCTACTGAGATAGGCCGGCAGTGCCTTGCTGGCTAAGTCGGTCAATTTGATCCTGCTGCCGCCTCATCGTTTCTTCTATATGACGCAGCCGGTCTGCAGCAGCGATTGCTTCCCTTGCCTCCCTTTCCTTTCTCCTCGGATTACTTTTATTGGGAAATAATTTCCTTTCCACGGGAAACCCATGTGCCCACGGCTTGGAGCCTGAGGTGCCTCGTGTTCGTCCTTCGTGTTCGGGATTCCCAAGGGCGCGTGCAAGCTCGTCATTCTCTCTATCGAGACGGAACCGTCCCTCTTCAACATCCTTTACTGCTTTCCTAATTTCTTCGATGGGTAGGGGATTACCCTTGTGTCTTCTGTTATATATGCACTTTCCTTCTGCGTCCAATGTGCCCCCATGCCCGTAAAACCAATTTCTTGTCCATTCGATCCATACTTTTTTTATAGGCTCTGGAACGATCCCTTTATCCAGCAGGTCGGCCTCAAGTTTATCCCACTTAGGAATGGAACAGGCGTAGCCACCAGGCCCCATAGTATGGTGGTACTTCTTTTTAGCAGCATTTGCCTTGTTTATTGCAGACTTTAACTGAGGTTCCTCCGATTTCTTGTACGTCACAAAATCTTCCCAGTAGTCTCTTATCTTCTCATACCTGTGATCGAAATCCGGAGTTTTATCTTTCAAGATAAAGTCGGTGTACAATCTTTTCTTAAATTTGTTGAATAGCTCGGCCATCTTCTTAAGAGCCCACGCCTTGACTTTATCTTCTAGAGCTTTTTTTTGGGCAGCCATCTCCTCCTCATCTGGCTCCCCCTCCTCTGGATCCACCTCTGGCAACGGCAAGGTGAAATTAACCATGACCTTTTCAAAAAGGCATTTTTTGCCTACGGTGCCGATATAGCTAACTTCAGGATCCCTTGGTTTATTCCATTCTCGGATGGTGATCGGGACGTAGTCCCTAACAACAACACCGCATTGCTTCACAAATTTTTTTCTAACATCAATTGGAGCAATGGGTTCGCCGTCTGCAGCGACTTCTTCGATCCTGTACCGGATATGGTGCTCTAACTTTTTGGTTGGGCCTCGTTTCGTCCTCACAGAGGATTTGCTCGATCCGGATGGCTAAAAGAAGAAATACCGTTAACATGTGTATATGGACAACAGAGGCTAAATTAATTAATATAAATATATATATGCACATCGTCGGAGTTTGTAATAATCAATGTTGCGCCGGAGCCGCCGGCTTCTGCCTTGTCGGCTTCTCCCTCATCGGAGATGCCGAGTTCGGCCTCTTCCCAGGCGTTGGAGACGCCGTCTCCTCGGTTAAGAGACTCATCCCCCTCACCGGAGTCGTTCAGAAAGTGACTTGGGTCATCCTCGCCGCGGATCATATCCTCGAAGATATTTTCCTCATTTTCATCTCTGCCGTGTGGTTCCATAGTTTCTGCAAAATACGAAAGTTATTTTCGGAGCCGTCTCTGCCGTGTCGTTCAGAAAACTTGTAGGAATAGAATGGTACTAGAAGGAAAGGCGCGCGTTGTTGCGCCCGTTGTTTCTAAGCGTCGTCATGGTGATATATATGACATCAGATATATATGTTTCTAAGCGTCGTCATTGTACTTCACATGAACATCTCACTTGAGTAAAATTGTACACAGCTCCAATTACACGGTGCACCGATTAAAAACATCAGAGTATACAATTGTATCAATTCCATCAATTCATACAAATCATATGTAACATCCCAAGATTTTCAAATTTTTGAAAATTCATAGGGATCAAAAACTTTTTGTTGTTTAAGTTTCAAAACTCAAAATCATGCATGACATTCATCAGCATCATGTGTTTGTTGCATTTAAATTGCTTGAAGTAATAAAAGATTACAAAATTAAAAATATATTTTATTAAGTGACATAAAGGGGTGCAAAGCAACCCTAGTCAATATTTCAAATGTTTTGGTTTTATTTATTCAAAATAATGGAATAAAAGGTGCTAAGTAACCTTAACCATCTTTTCAAATATTTTAATTTTATATGGTGGCAGGATAAGTGCCATAATACTCCATGTTTGAAAAGCTCTTTAAAAAGTATTTTTGCAAATTTTTATAAAAAGTTTTGGCCTGTTTTCATTTTCAGTTTTGAAAACAGAGAACAAAAAAAGAGAAAAACTTTCTGTTAAAAAAATGGAAAGGGGGCCGCAGCCACCCGAGCCAGCCCACTCCTCTCTCTCCCGCGCGCGCGCAGCAGCCCAGCAGCCCAACTTCGGCCCATCTTCTCCCCCGACCGGCTCTTCCTTCTTTCTCTCCCCCTCTCTCTCGCCCGACTCCGTGTTCGTCACGGATTCGACCGAATCCTAACGATTTCGACCGAATCAGTCGTTCCGCAACCATCTACATAAACCCCTCGACCCCCTCTACCTTCGCCCCAAAAACCCTAGCCCTTGTGCCACTAGGCTGCCCGGAATCGACCCCGCCGCGCCGCCATTGCCACCGGTAAGAAACTGATCTCCGGCCGAGCACCGACGACCCCGGCCCCTCTCCTTCTCCCCTCTCGCTTTGTCTTGACCGTGCGCATCTTCTTGACACGCTCGGGTTTTGTTCCTGTCGCCAGATCGACGAGTCCGTGCACGCCCGCCTCGGACCGCCGCCACCCGCAACTCCGGTGAGCAATCACCGGAGGAGGAGAAGACCACCGACCGCGCCACCTCGCCACCGACATCCCCTCGTCATGCTGATCATCAGGGTAAGCTCCGCATGTCCAGGGGAGCCCTAGATCGTCGGGAACGTCGATGCCGACGCGTCGCCGCCGCGCGCCGCCGCTTGCCGGAACCCTAACTCCGGCCGGCCACGGATGCATCCGATCTGGACCGTTAGATCTTAGATCGACGGTCTAGGTTAAGTCACTTAACCGAATCGGTACGGGCCAATCAGAGCACGCCGCATCACTACACGGTCAGCGCCTCATCAGCGCCACGTAGGCAGTCCAGTCAAACCTGGTCAATTCGTCCCAGGAAATTAATAAAAATGGCAGAAAATAGCCCAATCTTGTAAAATTCATAACTTTTCAACCATTTGGCCAAATTTTACAAACTTTATATTTTGGAAAACCTCTTGACCTGTAGAATATTTTGGAACTGTTAGTTCTCTGTTTTTCCTATTAAAAATTATTCGAATTTCAAATGGGAGATTTGAGTAATTTTGGCATATCTTTAAATCTATAAGTTATTTTAAATTGATTTCTTCTGCAAAAGTGTGTCTTTTAGTGTCCTCTGTCCAGTAGATATTTTAGTTTGCACTTTTGCATCATGCATTGATAATGTTTTGTAAAAACTCAAATAGTGGCATTTTGACCATAGTAATTGTTTTTAAAATTATTTAAATCACTAAAATTATGAATCATGAGCATCATGCATATAGTAAATAACAGAAAGTAATAACTTTATTAATTGTTTAACCTTGACTTGTGTGTTAGCAAATCATCTTGCATGCATATTTTATTGTACTGCCATTTTGTCTATGTATTGATTTTATGCAATTGTTTGCTTAGATTGTGAAAAGTGCCAGGAGTGCTGTGAGTGTTGCAACAACCTGAACAACTACCAAGGCAAGTGCATACACAAATTCATGAATGACCTATTACTATTTTTATATTGCACTATAAACTATTTCCCAGTAGCATGCATGATAGGCTGTTTTTATTAAAGTTATTATGCTATGCAAACCTGTTAGGTTAGCCACATGACTTAGATGACTAGTGACCTATATTAATTTAGTAGATTGGCTTGCTGCAAAAATGAATTGTTTTGTTGAATATGAGTTAAGGAAAATCTACTAAATTAATGAATCGCCTGGGTGGATTTTGGAGTTGCTCTATTGGTGGTTTATAGTTGAGTGGCTACTCAGGCCCAGTTCTGCGGGTACCTGAGTACGTGCACTTGTGCTCGCCACCCAGGGCCTCGAGATTTCATGTCACTCCGTGTCTAGTTTACTTCCAGTGCAGCCACTAGTCATATGGGCTCTGTCTTGATTAAGTATGTTGAGTGGACCTGACCGGACGAACAAGCAGATGTAGGGGATGTAGGTGGGTATTGTTCGGACGTGTGTATGGGAAAGCTCTTCTGAAAGATCTCGTCTTGGTCTTCTCCTTTCCTTTTCACTAAATGAGGGTTAAGGATAGAATGGGTTGATCGAGTCTAGTGGGGAAAGTGCCACAAACTCTCGAGAGTAAATAAAACTAAGATCTTAGCCGTGTCCCCGGTTATGGACAATTTGAGTAACTAAGCAAGGTGGTCGACAGAAGAATCTCATTCATTCCAATTTCATAATAAAATTTGATGGGTGAACAAGGGTAGAAGAGATATTGGTTTTCATGCCATGTTTATCTCATAAATAGCTGGTTTTAAAAGAAATGAATTTTGAAAATATAGGATAAAATTTGCTTTGCGCAAGAGCCTTGAACTCCACCAGCCAAATATGCATGTAGAATAGTCTTCGCCATCTAATATCCACCATAGTATGACACTTGCCAGCCTGTCACACGGTATTGACCCAAATTCCCTGGGCTGCAACGTTAATGTTGCAGGTTGTTCAGATGAGGAGTGAGGACGTATGCTATCCCGAGCTTACAACCAACATGGTCGCCAGTGGCACATGGAGATGATGAAGCTCAGTGCTACTTTATTATGCTGCTTGAACTCTGAAAAATATTTGTAGAACTTTATTTATTTTAAGCTAGCTTCGGCTATGCAAAGTGTAATAAAGTACATTATTTTTGGATCATTCGTACTTGCGATGTAATAACGTTTAACATTTATGCATGATATTACATCCTGTTGGTGAATGCTAGCCATACTCTATCCAGGGCCTAGCAATTTCACAAAGTATTCTTGCTTTTCAAAGGGAGGGTGCTACATCATACAATTAATTCTATCAATTCCATCAATTAATTAAAATCATACAATTCTATCAAATCCAATTACAGGGACACGATGCGCACGATGTTTATCCAATTAAAAGGATAAATAAATATGAAGCATTTGCATAACATGCATAATTTATCAAATGCATAATTTATAAATGCATAATTTATAAAATGTATAATTTATCAAATGCATAATTTATAAATACATAATTTATAAAATGTATAATTTATCAAATGCATAATTTATAAATGCATAAAATATTAATCCTTGCATAATTTATCAAATGCATAATTTATCAAATGTATACAGAAATCCTTCAGGTAATCGACCGGATACGGTACAGAATGACAACAGTGGATCCCAATATTTTGCATACATATGCATGAATATCACACACATCTCCGGAAGCCTACATATATATAGTGAGAAATTACAGGAAGACAAAGGCGGGAAGCGGTGGAAGAAGCACACGGATCGTGTGTTTCCTTCGAGCACTTGTGAGCCATTGGATCGGAAGCACACGGATCGTGTGTTTCCTTCGAGCGCTTGTGAGCCGTTGGATCAGAAGCACACGGATCGTGTGTTTCTTTAGAGCGCTTGTGAGCCGTTGGATCAGAAGCACACGGATCGTGTGTTTCTTTCAAGCGCTTGTGAGCTGTTGGATCAGGGCCTTTAGTACCGGTTCGTGTTACCAACCGGGACTAAAGAAGCACACGGATCGTGTGTTTCTTTCAAGCGCTTGCGAGCCGTTGGATCAGGGGTGTGTTTCTTTTAAGGGCTTGTGAGCTATTGGATCTGCACTCCCACCTCATCCACAGGTACACCTTCTAATCGCCTATAAATAGCGACGTCCCTGCAGCGAACGGCACACAACGAGCGTCTACCTTTGCCACCGAACCCAATGGTTGGATTTAGCCTACCCGCTGGCATGTTCCCTAGCATTATTGTGTGTGTCCTTGTTCGTCGGCCAACCATTGGAGCCACCTCCTGTAGGTCGGTGAATAAGGACAACACAATGACGCTGTTGGAAACACAAGCCCTCGGGTAGGCTGAATCCAACCACTGGATTAGGGTGACACAATGATGAATTGCCGAGGAGGTGGGAGTGGTGGTGGTGGAAGTGGTAGCCATGCCCCTCGGTCGGATCCCAGCAGCTGCAAGGCGCTCTGATGATCTACAACATTCCCAGCACTTTTTGGGACGGTCGTTAGATTATCAGAGAAGTCTTGCAGCTGCTTGGATCGAAGGTCGATTTGCTGCTCACGACCGAATACAAATCCAACGGTTGTATGCAGGTGATACCGTGTGTTTTGTTCTATCTAGGAATCCTTCAGTTCATCGAACGAATACGGTTTGTATGCAGGTGATACCGTGTGTTTTGTATACGAACTTCTCACCAGTTTTGTTGCAGCAAAAAGAGTGAAGCGGAGGTTTTGAGTCAAGAAGGTTTTGAGAACACTCATACATAAAAAGGTTTTGAGAACACTAATACATAATTTTTTTTATATATTATTACACTCATACTTAGATCATGATCGCTTCTTCGGCCTTAACCATGGAGTTTCTTCATTATGTAACGGGATGCTTGGGTCAGTTTTCACTGTGAAGGGCAGAATTTCATCAAACTTATTATAGTCTGCTGACATGTCTGTCTTGTCCTCGACTCCCACGATGTTTCTTTTTCCTGAAAGAACTATGTGACACTTTGGCTCATCGTGTGCTGTATTTGTTTCCTTATCTTTTCTTTTTTTCGGTCTGGAGCTCATGTCCTTCACATAGAAAACCTGAGCCACATCATTGGCTAGGACGAATGGTTCGTCTCTGTATGCAAGATTCTTGAGATCCACTGTTGTCATTCCGTACAGTTGGTCTACCTTTACCCCCTCTCCATTCATGTTGACCCAACTGCACCGAAACAAAGGGACCTTAAAAGTACGTCCATAGTCAAGTTCCCATATCTCCTCTATGTAACCATAGTATGTGTCCTTCTATCCATTCTCGTCTGTTGCATCAAAGCAAACACCACTGTTTTGGTCGGTACTCTTTTTATCTTGGGCAATCGTGTAAAATGTATTCCCATTTATCTCGTACCCTTGGAAAGTCAATACAGTCAAAGATGGTGACGCGGCCAATAAGTAGAGTTGATCTCCAACATCGATGTCATTCATGAGATGTAATCGCAACCAACTGCCGAAAGTCTCCATGTGTTTTTGTTTAATCCAGGAGTCAGGCTTCCCTGGGTTTTTGGAGCGTACACTATTCTTGTGTACCTCGATATACGGAGCCACGAAGGTGGAACTTTGTAGAACTGTGTAGTGTGCTTGAGTGAAAGAATACCCGTCCCTATATATCATTGCTTTCTTTCCTAGCGTGCCTTTTCCACTAAGTCTCCCCTCATGCCGCGATTCAGGAAGACCAATCGACTTAATGTCGGGAATCAAGTCAACACAAAACTGTTGGGAATATGCCCAAGAGGCAATAATAAAGATTGTTGTTTATCATATTTCCCGTTCATGATAAATGTTTATATCCATGCTAGAATTGTATTAAGCGGAAACAAATACATGTGTGGAATATAAACGGTAATGTGTCCCTAGTCTTTCCTCTTATGACTAGTTCGTTTGATCAAGTGATGGTTAGATGTTTCCTAACCATGGATTTATGAATTACTTGATAAACGAAATTTATATCATGGGATATGATATGATGGACAAGACTCAAATTAAATAGATGTCAAATATAGTTTCCTTAGACCATGAGATTGTGTTACTCCCGCTTATCGGAGGAGAGCTTTGTGGACATCAAACGTCACTTCGTAACTGGGTGATTATAAAGGTGGCTTTCAGGTTCTCCGATGATAAGTTGTTGGGTGACATGAATCAAGACTGGAATTTGTTCGTCCAAAAGTTGGATAGATATCTCTGGGCCCTCTCGGTAGTATAGCATCCAAACGCTTGCAAACATATGACTAAGTGGCTAGTCATAAGGGATCCTATTCTATGGGAACGAGTAAAGAGAACTTGTCGGTAACGAGATTAATCAGATATGGAGATATCGGTGGATTGAATCTTGGACAAGTAATATATCGTGAAACAAAAGGAATCGTATATGGATTATTTGAATCCCGGACATTGTGGTTCGACTGGTAAAGTACTTCGTCGAATATGTAGGAATTAATATGGGCATCCCGGTCCTGCTATTAATATGACATATTCACGAACCCGCAGAGTCACACACTTAACGTTCGATGTAGTCAGGGTTCGAGATAAATGATGGTGAGAAATAATATTGATTCGGAGTCCCGGATAGGATCCCGGACGTCATGAGGAGTTCCGGAGTGGTCCGGAGAATAAGATTCATATAAGGAAAGTGGTTTCCGGAGGTATCGAAATGGTTCGGGAATTTATCGGTAAAGTACCGGAAAGTTCTAGAAGGTTCTAGAGGGGTCTAGAAGTGGGGCCCATAGGAGTATGGGGCCCACATGGGATAAAAAGGGTAGTGGACTGGCCTAGGGCCAGCCGCACCACCCAGCCCCAAGGGGCCCATGCGCAAGCCCAAGAGGGAAGGGGGCCAGCCGGCCAAAACCCTAACCCTAGGGGGCTTGGCAAGGGACAAGGTGACGATGCGCGTTGGAAATGGATCAAAAGTTGAAGTCATTGTTGTCGGCACACTCCCTCTGTGTCTACCTTCGGGATTAGTTTTAAACCTTAATAATTGTTATTATGTGCCTGCGTTGAGCATGAACATTATATCTGGATCTTGTATATTGCGAGACGGTTATTCATTTAAGTCAGAGAACTCTGGTGTTTCTGTTTATATGGATAATATCTTTTATGGTCATGCACATGAGAAGAATGGTTTATTTCTATTGAATCTTGATAGTAATGATACACATATTTATAACATTGATGCTAAACGTTACAAACTGAATGATGATAATTCCACATACATGTGGCACTGCCGTTTAGGTCATATTGGTGTAAAGCGCATGAAGAAACTCCATTCTGATGGACTTTTGGATTCACTTGATTTCGAATCATTTGAAACTTGCGAACCATGCCTTATGGGCAAGATGACTCGAACACCCTTCTCCGGCACGATGGAGAGAGCAACGGAATTGCTAGAGATCATACATACTGATGTGTGTGGACCAATGAGTGTTGCTTCACGCGGTGGATATCGTTATTTCTTGACCTTCACCGATGATTTGAGTAGATATGGGTATATTTACTTAATGAAACACAAGTCTGAAACGTTTGAAAAGTTCAAAGAATTTCAGAGTGAAGTTGAGAATCATCGTAACAAGAAAATAAAGTTTCTCCGATCTGATCGTGGAGGCGAATATTTGAGTTACGAGTTTGACACACACTTAAAGACATGTGGAATTGTTTCACAACTTACGCCACCCGGAACACCACAGCGCAATGGTGTGTCTGAGCGTCGTAATCGTACTTTATTGGATATGGTGCGATCTATGATGTCTCACACTGATCTGCCACTATCATTTTGGAGCTATGCATTAGAGACAGCCGCATTCACTTTAAATAGGGCACCATCAAAATCCGTTGAGACGACTCCATATGAGTTATGGTTTGGCAAGAAGCCAAAGTTATCGTTTCTTAAAATTTGGGGGTGCGAGGCTTATGTGAAAAGACTTCAACCTGATAAGCTCGAACCCAAGTCGGAAAAATGCGTCTTCATCGGATACCCTAAGGAAACTATTGGGTATACCTTCTACCACAGAACTGAGGGCAAGATATTTGTTGCCAAGAACGGTTCCTTTCTAGAGAAGGAGTTTCTCTCGAAAGAAGTGAGTGGGAGGAAAGTAGAGCTTGACGAGGTTATCGAACCTGTTCTTGAGATGCCGAGTAGCGTAGAACTGGAAGATGTTCCAGAGCAGCCTTCGCCACCTGAAGAAGGAGCAAATGATGGTGATCATGCTGCTCCAGTCAAAGCTGCTATTGAACCTCGCAGGTCAACAAGGGAACGTACCGCTCCTGATTGGTACAACCCTGTCATGAATGTCATGTTGTTAGACAATGATGAACCTGCGAATTATGATGAAGCGATGATGGGCCCAGACTCCGATAAATGGCTAGGAGCCATGAAATCCGAAATTGAATCCATGTATGAGAACCAAGTATGGACTTTGGTGGATCTGCCTAACGGCCGTAAGGCTATTGAGAACAAATGGATATTCAAAAGAAAGACAGACGATGATGGAAACGTCACCGTGTATAAAGCTCGACTTGTCGCAAAAGGTTTCCGACAAATTCAAGGAGTTGACTACGATGAGACATTCTCACCCATAGCGATGCTGAAATCTGTTCGTATTATGTTAGCAATTGCCGCATATTATGACTATGAAATTTGGCAAATGGATGTGAAGACCGCGTTCCTTAATGGTCATATTAAGGAAGAGTTGTACATGGTACAGCCCGAAGGTTTTATTGATCCAAAGGATGCTAACAAGGTATGCAAACTTCAGAGATCCATTTATGGACTGAAACAAGCATCGCGGAGTTGGAATCTCCGGTTTGATGAAGTGATCAAAGGGTTTGGATTTGTCCAAACTTATGGAGAAGCCTTATTTACAAGAAAGTGAGTGGGAGTTCAGTTGCATTTCTGATACTATATGTGGATGACATATTATTGATTGGAAATGATGTTACACTGCTGGAAAGTGTAAAGGCTTATTTGAATAAGAATTTTTCAATGAAAGATCTTGGCGAAGCAGCGTATATTTTAGGCATTAAATCTATAGAGATAGATCAAAACGCCTAATAGGGCTTTCACAGAGTATATACCTTGACAAGGTTTTGAAGAAGTTCAGAATGGAAAATTCAAAGAAGGGGTTCTTACCAATGTTGCAAGGAAAGGTTTTGAGTAAGACTCAGAGTCCTGTTACGGCAGATGATAGAGAGATAATGAACAATGTTCCTTATGCCTCTGCGATAGGCTCTATCATGTATGCCATGCTATGTACTAGACCAGATGTGTGCCATGCTGTAAGTTTGACTAGCAGGTACCAAAATGATCCAGGAGTGGAACACTGGACAGCTGTCAAGAATATCCTTAAGTATCTAAATAGAACTAAGGAAATGTTTCTCGTATATGGAAGTGACCAAGAGCTTGTCGTAAGGGGTTACGTCGATGCTAGTTGGGATACAGATCCGGATGATTCGAAGTCTCAATCCGGGTACATGTTTATTCTAAATGGTGGCACTGTGAGTTGGAGGAGTTCCAAGCAGAGCGTGGTGGCGAAATCTTCAACAGAAGCGGAGTATGTTGCGGCCTCGTCGGCAGCAAGTGAAGCAGTCTGGATGAAGGAGTTCCTCTCAGAGCTGAGCGTGGTTCCAAGTGCGTCAAGACCTCTGGCCCTGTACTGTGATAATACAGGTGCAATAGCTCTTGCCAAGGACCCAACTTCACACAAGAATACCAAGCATATTAAGCGCCGCTATCACAATTTGCGTGAGAATGTCAAGGATGGTGACATTGAGATTTACAAGGTGCACACAGATCTGAATGTGGCAGACCCGTTGACTAAACCTCTTCCACGAGCAAAACATGATCAACACCGAGAGGCCATGGGTGTTAGATTGCTTGAAATGTAAACTAGATTATTGACTCTAGTGCAAGTGGGAGACTGTTGGGAATATGCCCAAGAGGCAATAATAAAGATTGTTGTTTATCATATTTCCCGTTCATGATAAATGTTTATATCCATGCTAGAATTGTATTAAGCGGAAACAAATACATGTGTGGAATATAAACGGAAATGTGTCCCTAGTCTTTACTCTTGTGACTAGTTCGTTTGATCAAGTGATGGTTAGATGTTTCCTAACCATGGATTTATGAATCACTTGATAAACGAAATTTGTATCATGGGAGATGATATGATGGACAAGACTCAAATTAAATAGATGTCAAATATAGTTTCCTTAGACCATGAGATTATGTTACTCCCGCTTATCGGAGGAGAGCTTTGTGGACATCAAACGTCACTTCGTAACTGGGTGATTATAAAGGTGGCTTTTAGGTTCTCCGATGGTAAGTTGTTGGGTGACATGAATCAAGACTGGAATTTGTTCGTCCAACAGTTGGATAGATATCTCTGGGCCCTCTCGGTAGTATAGCATCCAAACGCTTGCAAGCATATGACTAAGTGGCTAGTCATAAGGGATCCTATTCTATGGGAACGAGTAAAGAGAACTTGTCGGTAACGAGATTAATCAGATATGGAGATATCGGTGGATTGAATCTCGGACAAGTAATATATCGTGAAACAAAAGGAATCGTATATGGATTATTTGAATCCCGGACATTGTGGTTCGACTGGTAAAGTACTTCGTCGAATATGTAGGAATTAATATGGGCATCCCGGTCCCGCTATTAATATGACATATTCACGAACCCGCAGAGTCACACACTTAACGTTCGATGTAGTCAGGGTTCGAGATAAATGATGGTGAGAAAGAATATTGATTCGGAGTCCCGGATAGGATCCCGGACGTCACGAGGAGTTCCGGAGTGGTCCGGAGAATAAGATTCATATAAGGAAAGTGGTTTCCGGAGGTATCGAAATGGTTCGGGAATTTATCGGTAAAGTACCGGAAAGTTCTAGAAGGTTCTAGAGGGGTCTAGAAGTGGGGCCCATAGGAGTATGGGGCCCACATGGGATAAAAAGGGTAGTGGACTGGCCTAGGGCCAGCGGCACCACCCAGCCCCAAGGGGCCCATGCGTCAGGCCCAAGAGGGAAGGGGGCCAGCCGGCCAAAACCCTAACCCTAGGGGGCTTGCTTGGGGGGCAAGGCTCCCCCCTAGCCGCCGGCCCTAGGAGGGGTGGGGCGCAGCCCCCCTGCCCCCTATATAAGGAGGGGTAGAGGAGGGGGTGCGGCACCCCAAGGACCACCCCATAGGTGCCCTAGCCGCACCACCCTCCCTCCTAGCCGCCGCCCCCCTCCACCTCCTCTCTCCCCGACACCGCTTGGCGAAGCCCTGTCGGATCTCCACCATACACACCACGCCACTGTCATCGTGCTGCTGATCTCGCGAGCCTCTCCACCAACTCTTGCGGGATCAAGAGCGTGGAGTCTTCATCGAGCTGTACGTGTGGATCTCTCGGAGCTGTTGCTCGTGCGACGCTTGGACATCTCCTCGCGACTAGACGAGTCTAGTTGCGGGGATCGACTAGCCAACCCCTGCCTCGACAAAACGCTCATGGTTTTCTTCGAGGGTGAGATTCGATCTCCTTCTTGCTACCAACATCTCATAGATCGGATCTTGTGTTGGGTTTATTCCGTATCTTGTGCGTAGGAATTTTTTTTGTTTTGTTTTCCATGCTGCGACCTTTCAAAAACTCAATGACCTCCTCTGTTCCATAGCCTTTGGAGATGCTTCCTTCTGGCCTAGCACGGTTATGAACATATTTCTTCAAGACTCCCATGAACCTCTCGAAGGGGAACATACTGTGTAGAAATACAGGACCGAGAATTGCAATCTCGTCGACTAGGTGAACCAGGAGATGCGTCATAATATTGAAAAATGATGGGGGGAACACCAACTCAAAACTAACAAGACATTGGACCACATCCTTCTGTAACCTTGTCAGACTTTCTTGATCGATTACCTTCTGAGATATTGCATTGAGAAATGCATATAGCTTCACAATGGGTACTCGAACATTTTCTGATAGAAGCCCCCTCAATGTAATCGGAAGCAACTGCGTCATAATCACGTGGCAATCATGAGACTTCAGGTTTTGGAATTTTTTATCTGCCATATTTATTATTCCCTTTATATTTGATGAGAAGCCAGCCGGGACCTTGATACTGCTCAGGCATTCAAAAAATATTTCCTTCTCTGCTTTTGTAAGAGCGTAGCTGCTTAAGTAATGACGCCCTTTATCCGTATGCTTGTTGTTTGGGTCTTTCATACGCTGCTGGTCCTCCCGTGCTTCCGGTGTATCTTTTGTCTTCCCATACACGCCGAGGAAGCCTAGCAGGTTCATGCAAAGATTCTTTGTCACATGCATCACGTCGATTGAAAACCGGACCTCTAGGACTTTCCAATAGGGTAGCTCCCAAAATATAGATTTCTTCTTCCACATGGGCGCATGTCCGGTAGCGACGTCTTTCGGAACATATTGACCGCCAGTACCCTTTCCAAATATTACTTCTATGTCCTTGACCATACCAAATACAGCATCACCATCAGGGAGGATAGGCTTCTTCCGATGATCTGCCTCACCTTTGAAATGCTTGCCTTTCTTTCTTACGGGATGATTGGCTGGAAGAAATTGACGACACCACAGGTACACGACCTTCTTACATTTTTCCAAATATGTACCTTTAGTCTTATCTAAACAGTGCGTGCATGCGTTGTATCCCTTGTTTGACTGTCCTGAAATATTACTAAGAGCAGGCCAATCATTGATGGTTACGAACAACAACGCTCGTAGGTCAAATTCCATCTGTTTGTGCTCATCCCACACACGTACACCTGGTATGGCCCACAACTGCAAAAATTCATCAACTAATGGCCTTAGGTACACATCAATGTCGTTGCCGGGTTGCTTCGGGCCTTGGATGAGAACTAGCATCATAATGAATTTCCGCTTCATGCACAACCAAGGAGGAAGGTTGTAGATACATAGAGTCACGGGCCAGGTGTTGTGACTGCAGCTCTGCTCCCCAAAAGGATTCATGCCGTCTGTACTTAGACCAAACCATAAGTTTCTTGCGTCACCTACAAAGTCCGAGAACTCTCTCTCGATTTTTCTCCACTGCGACCCATCGGCGGGGTGTCTCAACTTCCCGTCTTTCTTACGCTCTTCTTTATGCCATCGCAACAACCTGGCATGCTCTTTGTTTCTAAATAGACGTTTCAACCGTGGTATTATAGGAGCATACCACATAACCTTAGCAGGAACCCTCTTCCTGGGGGGCTCGTCATCACCCTTAACATCACCAGGGTCATCTTGTCTGATCTTGTACCGCAGTGCAGTGCATATCGGGCATGCATTCAAATTCTCGTACTCCTCACCACGGTAGAGGATGCAGTCATTAGGGCATTGCATGTATCTTTTGCACATCTAATCCTAGAGGGCAGATAGACTTCTTTGCTTCGTACGTAGTCTCAGGCAATCCGTTATCCTTTGGAAGCTTCGGCTTCATTATTTTCAGTAACTTCTCAAATCCCTTGTCAGATAAACCAGTCTCTGCATTCCATTGCAGCAATTCCAGTGTGGTACCGAGCTTTGTGATACCATCTTTGCAATTTGGGTACAGCAACTTTTTGTGATCCTCTAGCATGGCCTCCAACTTCAGCTTCTCCTTTTCTGTATCGCATTCTCGCTTTGCATCAGAAATGATCCGACCAAGACCATCAGCGGGCTCATCTGATGCCCGTTGTTCTTCACCTCCTTCTTCTTCATTGTCTTCCATCGCAGTATCACCGTATTCTTCAGTGAACATAGGATAGTTGTCATCATCCTCTTCTTCTCCATTGTCTTCCATCATAACCCCTCTTTCTCCGTGCTTGGTCCAAACATTATAGCTTGGCATGAAACCTCTCCGAAGCAGGTGGCCTTGAAGGGTTCTTGAGGAAGAATGCTCCTTGACGTTCCGACAGTCCACACATGGACAAGGCATAAAACCATCCTCTTTGTTTGCCTCAGCCACAACGAGAAATTTATACAGGCCTGCAATAAAATCGGGACTGCGTCGGTCGCCGTACATCCATCGCTGCCGTTCATCCATCTGCACATCATATAATTAGGTTTATCAAGTACCATTAGAAAAACATATTGAATACTGAAATGACCACCATACATCGACACATGCAATATTTCTGTATCAATTATAGATGAAAAGGATAAAGTTGCTAACCTCGGTCGAGGATATCATTTTGTGTGAACTTAAGTGTGGCTCGGGCATTTCATCGAACACATCTTGTGCGTGGCAAAGGAAAAAAAACTAGCACCCACTTCCCACCAATCCAAGCAAAAAAAACAGAGGAGAGAAGAGGGGGGTGTGGCTGGGTGCATATATAGGTAGGGGAGGGGCATTCGTCTCGATTCGTGCTACGAACCGGGACTAATGCTCGCGGCGCGCCACGTGTCCCGGTGCGGGAGCATTAGTCCCGGTTCGTAGCACGAACCGGGACGAATGACCCCAACTCAACCGGGACCAATGCCTCACGGGAGCCTCGCCGGTCGAACCGGGACCAATGCCAGGCATTGGTCCCGGTCTGTCACTGAACCGGGCCTAATGGCTCCCCCCCCCCCTTCCCAAAGACCATTTTTCCACTAGTGCTTCCATCTCCCCCACATCGAGAGGATGATGACCCCGCTAGCCACTCTCATCTAGGCCATCTCCGGCGGCATCAGCCGCGCCACCCCGGTTCCTGGCGTCTTCTTCTTCTTGGGCTTCTTCACGGAGAGGACAAGGTCGTTGATCGACCATTGTTCTCAACTACTAGTGCGTTCTGACTAGCTCCATCAGCGTGGTTGCTGAATTTGCTATCGACTAAAAAAGTTGTTCAAGTGGCAGTCTATTGAACTGCTGATGCCCATTCGAAATTGTGGAATACGGTACATGGTTTAGCGTGACATGTATGTAGAACCATAGATATACGGTCGTGTCCACGGATGATTGGTTATTTCTTTTTTTGCATGAATGATTTGGTTTTTTCTAATGGTATTAGTGAAAGCTGTATTAAAGTTTATCCATCTTGTATTCATAATATGCTTTATTTCTAGTTTGAACAAATAAGTAGAAATCGTAGAACCCACCCCCACAACCTAACCCTCCTCCGGGTGGTGGCGCCGCGCCACTCAGGGGAGCTCCCTCTCCACCCTCCTCCGGTCTCCTCCAGCCTCTCTCTCCCCCGCCGCGCCGCCACCGGAGGTGTCGCCAGGCCAAGCCTGGGCGGCATGGCGGCGGCGGGGCTTTCCGCTGGTCGCGACCCGGGGGGATTGGGGAGGCGCCCCTGATCTCATCCGTGGTGGTGGTGGTGCGTGGCGCCGGCGGCCGGAGGGTGAGATGGCGGTGGTGGCGCGTGGCCGGGTCGCATTTACGCCGCTCGACGGGGCGCATCACATGGGAGCAGGGGCGGCGGCCCCGGGCATGGTGGCAGTGACCTCTTCTCCGGAGGTTGACGACCGGCCTCGTTGTGATCTGGAGTGGTGGATCTTGGGATCCCACTCCGATCTGCTGGTGGTGGCCCTGCTGGTCTTCGAGTACCAAATCATCGATCTGCTACATGTGTTCCTCCATGATCGGGCTGCCGACGTGTTCCGGTCTTCCCATCGGAGATCTCCGCGGATTGGCGCATGGCGTCAGTGGATATCTAGATTGGAATTGATCCGGTCGTGCGCGCTCTCATCTATGGCTAGAGATGCTTCATGAGGGCGAGGCGCGAAGCTTCGCTGTCTTGTCGTGGTCATGCGATATGTCTAATAGATTTTCATGACATTGACAGTAGTGAAGAAAGTCATGGTGGCTGTGATCAAAAGCTTGTGTTGGCAGAGAGGAGGTTTGGTTGCGTTGAAAACTTTAGGCACATGTTTTCCTGTGTGTCAGGTGTTGGAGACTTGCAGCAGCGGCCTTGGCAAGAGGGAGCGGCAACACAGGTGGACAGCGTTCTAGTGATACTAAGTACCGAGCTTCAGAGTGAAACCTCAAGGTCTAGCCTTCATTGGCTGTACCTGGTAATGGCCTTCCTGAAGGCATTGTTTTGGAATCATGATCTTTCTTGAGGGTGAAAGGCTAAGGTCTGGCTTTTATTGGTTGTACCTGGCAATGGCCTTGCTGAAGGCATTGTTTTGGAGAACTTTTTTGCGGTCCGGGTGTTATACTTTGGTTGTGGTTAGAGTGTTGCTATTGCGAGTGTTCCATCACTCCGACGGGGTCTATGATTTTAATTTTCTCTCTCTTTTTTTTACTGTGTGCATCCTGAATGTCTTTCGACATTTTGTTGGTGCAGAGGCTGGATGTAATTGGTATCTCTCGATATTAATATATTCACTTTATCAAAAGAAAAGTAGAAATCATAGATGAATTAAAACTTGAACGAACTTCTCGTCCGAAGCAACTTCTATTCTCGATATTATGAATAAAGCATATTATAGCGTACATACATAATACGCTTTATATACTTATTTCGCAAAAGAATAATAAGTAGACAAAAGTTGAACGAACTTCTCGTCTGGATATATTCGGCTGTGTATCTATATCT
>QRDG01002203.1:325628-404578 GCA_012064385.1 Puccinellia tenuiflora | reverse complement strand
TACTTTATCAATATAAAAGGTAAAGCTTTTGCCTCATTTTTTTTTACAAATCCTATAGATGGTGAGACAGACAAAGAAAATAATGTTGAGATAGAGGAACATCATATTGATGTTAACTTGAATACTTCACTTGTTGCAGATAGAGCCCCATTATAGAGCTTGGCACAGGGCTCCGAATTTTACCTGCTCATGCATGCGCACCACAAGGTTCATGTATTTTCAATCCTTTAGTTTACAAGTATACACCCCTCGGTTTTGTATGTTTTTGGGTATTTTTTCGAGTAGGCTAAGCCAAGAACAATATTTGACTCGGGGACAAGTGTTACGGACAATCATATATTATCTCTATCCATACACTAATAGCGTAGATATGTAGAGGGAACAAGCTGGTGATCATATGCTGTATCACTTCAGAAAATTGAATAATTGTACTTTGCAACTTTTGGATGGAAGAACAAGGTAGTAAATCAGAAAAGATTTTGACTCTTTATTTACCATGAAATAGTTCGGTAGCATGGAAATTTCAAACCACCACGAAATGGCATTTTTGTCGGCACGAGAATCAGCCATGAGCACCTCTCAAAGATGCAACACTTGAGGCATATTAAAACTTTGAGTAGATTCCACTTTTTGCCCCCACATTTGTGCATCGACATCTATTATCCTATTTAGTTAAACAAAATCAGAAATACACATCTTTCCCAACGAAAATGCATCAGAAAAAGAGGGTCCAAAGAATGTAAAATGGATAATCTAGACGGTTTTTCACTAGATGGGTAATTAGTATCACAAATGCATGACTAGAGGGTAAAAAGTGGATATTAGTCTTAACCTTGAGGATTAGAATTATGGGGAGTATTTTTTTGTATAAAGGTAGTTTGGATCATATGATTGGGGTTACAAAATTCTTATTGAATACATTCCTAGTTTCATTAGAATTCTGGACATGAGTTCAAAATTATTTTTTTCTAGTAAGAAATCAAATGTACTTTTTCTCTGCTTAATCTCCTGTCTTCGATTCTTCATAAACTGTGAGCTTATTTCCTGTGCATTCGCCTGCAAACATTTTTTTTAATATTATAAAATTCTAAACTACATTTTTTCTGTACTTCTTGGCAAAGAAAAAACGTCCTGCCAATACATCCTGTGCATTGCTGATTTTAAAACGTTTTCTAATATATGTAACCTCAAAAGACGTGCAAGTCAAATCAGCAGTATTGGCAAACTGATGTGACGTCGAACGCATCCATTGGCCATTTGGCCGACCATGGATCACATACAGTCCCGCGCGCGCCGGCATCGGGAAAGTGAATTCACGACGGGCTGAGTCAATAGCAGCAAGCTGCATCGATCGTTGTATTTTTTTTTTTTACGCTACTACGTTTAGAACGTTCTATAGTTAACTTTAAGCATAGAAAGATTTGAATAATACCAAATTAATGTTAGGACCACTTCCCCACGTTTCCATCTCTTTTGCGTGTATGCAGAAAAAGAAAACTGCATGTATTGTCCATATTAAATACGAATTTTTTTTTAAGTTTTCTAGCTCAAACCGTTTATCTGATTTTGAATCCGTTTTCACCGTTAGAGTAGTCGCAGCGAGATCTTCGAAACTAGATCCCATGTTGATATATTTCGACGACTTTTTTTTACCCAAAAATTACCCACCCATCACACGTAAGTTACCCAGACTTTAGTATGTAAGTTACCCAAACCGTAGTACATAACTTACCGGCCCTAAAAACGATTTGTATGGAGTTTCTTTTTTGCATGCATGCCGAAAGTACATGACGTCAAACGCATTAAATACGAACTCTAAAAATTTAAAAAGTTTTGTGACTCAAATTGTTTATCCGATTTAAAATCCGTTTTCATCGTTGGACTAGTCACGACGATATTTCTGAAACTAGATCTTATGTTGATACGTTTTGATAACTTTTTTCGAAACTAAAAGTTATCCACATGTAACACATGAGTTATTCAGGATGTAGTATGTAAGTTACCCACCCTATGAATGATGTGTTTTTAGTCTTTTTCGTATCTAAAAGTTATCAACCTGTAACACGTGAGTTACCCATTGTGTAATATGTAAGTTATCCACCATATGAATGGTGTCTTTCGAGTATCTTATTATCGGATCTAAAAGTTACCCACCTATAACACGATAAGTTATCCATGGTGTATTATGTAAGTTACCCACCCTATGAATGGCTAGCTAAAACCGTTTATCGGATTGACGATTTCATCGTTAGACTAGTCGTGACGAGACCTTCAATAACTTTTTTTTAGACCTAAAAGTTCCCCATGTGAGTTATCTAAGTTACCCATGACAATCAATGATTAGTTTTGGCTTAAAACTAGATCTCATTTTTAGGTGTCTTTTCGATTTTCTCAAGTTTAGAAATTACCACCTAGTTTAATAAGTGAGTACACTACTTTGGGACGGTAACTATACCTTAAAACACATAGGTAACTATATCACTACTGGGTGGGTAACTATCTAAAGAACACATCCTTGGGGAAACATGGAGCTCCTCAGAGCTTAGGAAAATCTGGCCGTCCTTTAGACGTCGCAACGTATCGTGGCCGTCCATTCCCTTCCTGAGGGCTTCTTCATCGGCGACGCGGTGGCAGGAGCCCGTGATTAAGTCGACCTCATCTAAAGAACACATCCTTGGGGGAAACATGGAGCTCCTCAGAGCTTAGGAAAATCTGGCCGTCCTTTAGACGTCGCAACGTATCGTGGCCGTCCATTCCCTTCCTGAGGGCTTCTTCATCGGCGACGCGGTGGCAGGAGCCCGTGATTAAGTCGACCTCACGGGGCATAAGCGTCATTTCACCTCTCATTCATGTCGACGAGGCGTCCGCCGTACGTGCGTGGCGGAGCGAGGGGCGGACGCCGTACATGCGTGGAGGAGCGAGTGGCACCGCCGGGTACCATTGCTACCGCCGCTGCCCTCCCCGCCCCTGCCCATCGTCCACGGCGTGTTAGACTAGGGTACTCGCTTGCGTGCTCGCTTCGGATCCAATCACCTTCTCCTCCCCGCACCCAATCCCCGCTTCCTCTCCTCCTCCCCCAATCCGCCGCCTCCACGAGCAGCCCCTGGAGGGCCAGGGATGGTAAGGAGCGCGCGCCTGCTGCCCGCCTCGCCGCGCCCTCTCGGCCGCCGCCACCATCCATTACCTCGCCGTCGGCCAGGTCTATCCGCTCCGCCACGACCTCTGCTTCCAACCCCGGCAGCTGCAGCACGGCGAGCACGCGCGGGGACGCGGTGCACGCCCTCTCGCGCCACCACCGCCATCCATCACCACGAGCAGCCGCCTCCTCCCCCAATCCCTGTTGCCAATCCCTCCTCAGGACGAGCTCCCGTCGTTGCCATCGCCAGGAGCAGTGCCGGCCGCCGCTCGGACCACCGCTGCACACTGTGCCGCCTCCTCGACTGCCGTCACGCGTACGTCCGATGGTGCAGCAGGGATCCGACGCGGGTTGAGGTAGGTTGCGCCTGGATCTCCTCCTTCGAGCGATTTCCGCCGCTGCCCTCCCCGCCCCTGCCCATCGTCCACGGCGTGTTAGACTAGGGTACTCGCTTGCGTGCTCGCTTCGGATCCAATCACCTTCTCCTCTCCGCACCCAATCCCCGCTTCCTCTCCTCCTCCCCCAATCCGCCGCCTCCACGAGCAGCCCCTGGAGGGCCAGGGATGGTAAGGAGCGCGCGCCTGCTGCCCGCCTCGCCGCGCCCTCTCGGCCGCCGCCACCATCCATTACCTCGCCGTCAGCCAGGTCTATCCGCTCCGCCACGACCTCTGCTTCCAACCCCGGCAGCTGCAGCACGGCGAGCACGCGCGGGGACGCAGTGCACGCCCTCTCGCGCCACCACCGCCATCCATCACCACGAGCAGCCGCCTCCTCCCCCAATCCCCGTTGCCAATCCCTCCTCAGGACGAGCTCCCGTCGTTGCCATCGCCAGGAGCAGTGTCGGCCGCCGCTCGGACCACCGCTGCACACTGTGCCGCCTCCTCGACTGCCGTCACGCGTACGTCCGATGGTGTAGCAGGGATCCGACGCGGGTTGAGGTAGGTTGCGCCTGGATCTCCTCCTTCGAGCGATTTCTTTCCGCTTCTTGCGTTCTACCTATTTTTATGTTGGATCCTGGCTGATTAAGCTTCGCAGTCACCTTTTCTTTGTAGTGGGCATTGTGGCTTGCTTTAGGCTGGATCCGGTGCTCCTTAGGAAGCTTTAGTTTCAGGTGCGTGCAGGAATCTTTTTTTCTTTTGTTTCTGGTTGGATACGGACAGAGATAGAAGCAGTTTCTGGCCTCTTTGTGTTGTCCAATAAATTTTTTTTTTCCTATCCGGTGCTATGCATAGAGGTAGATCCATTTATAGATTCTTGTGGTCCACGCTTATATTACATGTACATGAGAAGAGGAAATACAGTAGCTGTTAAGACAAATGCATTCATGTAACTATTAGTTAAGACTAATGCATTAAGATAAATACAGTAGTTGTTAATGCTTAGGGGTAATAGAACAATAACCTGAATGATGTACCTGTCAATAACCTGAAAGCTCTGAATACTTTTGATTACTTTTGATTAAAGAACAGAACAATAACCTGAAAGTTCTGAATGCTTTTGATTACAAATTAAGTATTTGATTTTCTTTTCAATTACTTTTTTATATTTATAACGTCATGCAACTCTGTTTTAAAAAAACAGGTTTCTTATATTCTAATACACAAACTGGGTTAGATCAAACTTATTTTCATATAGTCCTACTGTACGTGTTGCAACCGAATTGCATGGATGTACCTAGGATTACAAAGCATATCTTCTTTGCAGTAATTAATAGTTCATGCGTTGCTTTTTTGATTATGTGTTTTTTCTTTCATGGCTTACATGCTCTTTGCCTTTTTGTAGGTTGCAGGATTGTACATTGGTGTCTTGCTGTTCTGTTCTATTATATGTGAAAATTGCCATTGGTCAACAGGTGACTGGAAGAGCTTATCCTTTATGTTCGTGTACATGACTTCTAGATCCCTTTTGTTGCTATTTTGTGTGTTTATCTGATGATTTATTTTGCCAGGGGAGGGAAGGTGTCAGAAGCTGCATTTTCTGGTTGGTTGCTGATCATTTCGACGGCTGCATTCTGGCAGGTAGTGGCCTTTCTTTTTTACAGTTTGCCGCTTAATTTTTATGTATGGGTAGATCTAAGTGCGTGCTCCTTGCCTCCGATCCGCTCGACCTTGCCATATTTGGCCTTCCTGATTTGCGGCCTGCCCTCTCTCCCTATTTTGATTTAACCCATAGAACCTCTCATCTTTGTTTGTGCAGATTGTTTGTTATCTCTGCATATAAAGTGTTCGATGAAAATCCAAGCAGGCTGTTGTGAGTTGTGACCTGCTCTTCAGTTGGATCCTGATTGAGGTGGGTGCAAAAATTAATCTTTCCCCATTGAGCGGCCATACTTAGAGGTAGAGGTTGCTCCCAGGTTCTTCACACTGTGCAAATAAATTTTTTTCAAGCCATGCTAGAGGTAGAGGTAAAAGAAGTTTCTTAGATTGCTACGACCTAGCTGGATGTGCAAAAATGCTTTGTTTCTCATGTCGTGCATAATATTTGGCTCCCAAGCATTGATCTATTATGGTTAATTCTTCCATTATGATATCTGATGTATCATTTCCTGCTTGCTATCCAATCCCGCTGTCTTATTACTTCCATTATTGAGTGTTGTTAAATTGCTACAATTGTATGTTGGTACTTTCATGCCTACGAAAAGTTCATATATTGTTGTTTATTTTTGTTCTTCAAATAATTTCAGACACTACTCTTATTTATGTTCTTCTAACCATTTACCTCATTCTATCATGTGCCTACAGATAGTTCAGTCGTGTGCTTATCTACAGTTTGAAGGAAGCACACCTAAATAGACAAAAAGCCAGTACATATTTCAGGTAGTGTTGAACTGTCCATTCTCGAAGTTTAGTTAACTATAAATCAAGGTCTCAAGGTTTGCTTATGCATGATTGGTTTAAACTGGTTCTCAAGGTCTCAACCAATTTTTGTTTTTGGAATATGATCAACATATATTATTAATACCATGAAGGTGCCAATGCATTGGAACGCAATATTTTTCCGCATCCTCAAGAAGTTTATTATTATATATGGTTGAACAGGTCAATTGCGATGTCAGGTTTTATGCTTATTTTTAGAGATTTTGAGGCATATTAGGAACTGAATCTGTAGTGCCATTTGCTTTAATATGGACATTCCACTCCGCCTATACAATAGCATCATGGGAGCCACCTTTTTTCCTTCAGATATTGTGTTAGTTCATCGCGGAGTCAAGTCTGAAATTGTTGTGCTGCATTATCACCTTTCTAAGTCTAGAGAACCTATTCTCAATTGCAATTTAATTCTCTCAAATTTCTTCGTTGTGCTCTAATGCAAGCAATCATTGTCTCTTGCAGCGGTGATAAATATTTTAAAAATTCACCTGCACAGAAGGCTCTATTCCAGGAATCCCCTCCCCAAACTGAGGCTCCAAAGGTACTTATGTTTCCTGTCCACATTCCTAGGCATATACTGCAGTGCTCAAGATATTGTGTACATGTTAGTGAGACCTTATATAAAAGTACAATCCATACTTTTTTTAGGTTTTGCTTTGCTCATGTATATACAAGCAAGATATACGAGGTATACATGAGATTTTACCATATAAAAAATGTTCAGAAGATATGAAAATCATATAGATAATATGACAAAACATACATAAGAAAGATAGCATATAATATTGCTTACGTTTCTCATTAACAAGTTGTTCAACCAGCTGCGAACATTTTGGAGCACCAGGTTGTTCCGTGCTTGATTGCACGAATATGACCTGCTTGGCGATTCTTAAATGTTCATATGTATTTATACTTGAGGTAGAAGCAGTTTCTTAGATTACTAGGTCGGTGGTAATTTCTTGTGAACAATAGAACCGACACCGTCAGCTTTGTTCATCTGGTTAGAGCAAATGTATTATCCTCAGCTGGTCAGATGTATTATCTTGGCCATAGAAAGATCAGTCTCTCTTTTCCGGAATAAATAAAAACCGTGCATGGAGGGAGGAAGCCTTTTCAAAACAATACTGTTATGGTTATTTTATGGGCTCTGTACTATGCATCTAGCTGTTCTTTCGTAGCTGTAGGTACTGCAGGTGCGGTTGATAAAAGATTATGAGTTGGGCAACGGGGGTTAAGGCATTCTTTTGCTTGATAATCAAGATTTACCAGATGCGGGGAGGCAGATTCTAGGCAGTTTGCTTTGTGACGCTTATACTTGCTAGCTTTTCCCCCTCTTGCCATCTAGCTTGCTCAAAAAATTATGTAGAGTTGTTTTCTGATTTACATCTACTATAGATTGGGTGTTCCTATTCTTCCCACTTCTTTATGAATTCCTGGTCTCCTAAATAACACGTGTTCGGATCAAATTTCAGTGTCATTGACAACAGATAACCAAGGTCTGTGCTATTTGTAGTCGTATCATTATGACAGTTGTGAGAAAGGAGGAAGGCAAGGTGCACAAAATGCTTTGTTGCTTAAAGTCTGTGGTTATATGCTTTATCCTATAGATCTCAGTTTTGTGTACTTGTGTGACCTACTTTAGCTAATTTTAATCGCAACCTTGGCCAGCGAGTGATTTTCTTATTTGCTTCTTGGTTGTTTCTACGCTTTTGATTGGAGATAAATATGTTGTATTGATTCTCTACCATATGTATAGACCAGACAAGGATTTGCAATGATGGAGACCCTGTTATTCAGTGATTGGTCTCTCATGTCACTCAGTTATTTCCAAATATTCACCTTACTGATTTTTCTTCGGTTTTTGGTTGAATCTGGTTATGTACAGGAGTAAGGAGGAATATGTCGTGCAAAAAAAGGTGATGTGAGAGTTGGGTGAAGTTTCGGTTCCTTGACCTTCAGGTTCATTCATGTGTTGGATTTGTACAAATACAGATATATTTTCGTTTAATCCAACTTGCATATTCTTAAACGTAGAAAATACTTGGTGGGTGGAATCGAGTGTGCAATCAAGCGCGCGACCTCACCTAATATGGGTGGATTTGTTCCTCTTCAGATTCAGGTTTATATGCCCATTTTTTCTACCACTAACGAGTAACCAATTACAGGAAAAAAATAGAATAAATTATCTGAACAAAACTTCAGAACACCTGACATCAAGGTATGGACAGAATGCTACCTGATTGTGTAACAACGATATGTTTTTCGTACACCTTCTTTCTTCTGCAATAGCGCACATGCAATACAAATCCCCAACATATGAAACCAAGATCGTGCAAATTTCATTGTTCAAAGCTACCTATTATGAGATGCATGGTGGAAATCACCTTTAAATTATATGCAGGTCCATCTACTTTTTCCAAGTAAGAAAAATTGAATTATACCTACACACATAGCTCATGCTCCTGTTAATAATAATATATCAAGTCACATGATCATATTATACAATCCTATAATCGTGATATGTCATGCCATCTACTTTTGTGGGACTTGCATATAATGCATCTCTTCGATGTGGTGGCATATACCAATGTGTCTTGCCCTGCAAGAGACAACTTTTTCATCCATTATGTTCTATTGTAGAATATTTTGTTCATGCTATTTTGGGGTGTTGCAAATCCTGGTTACTCTATCAAGGTGCATAGAGAAAACCCGCAGAAGAAAGGGTATATGTTCCTATCACTTATTGGCACCATTTTCTTGGTGTTGTTTCTCTAGGATCATTTTGCATTGTTCGGTGTTCCTCATGTGAAAATGGATGGTCAATTTTTATATCATCAGCGTAAACCGGTTTGTTTCCATTGTTGTCTTTGTTTTACCAGAGGTGACAAATTGGTTATGATTAGCGCCTGATTAGCATATTTAGGTCTGGTATTCTACTTACTAAAATAGTCCTTTGTTATTGATCTGATTACAGGAGAGCCGCTTTTGTTTTGCTCAAATATAATTTCTTTGTATAGAAAGCAAATTATGAGTCTTTTGATTAATATAAGCATTCTGAACTTTAATGCTGTTGTCTTCTAAATAAGATAATTTTGCAGCTACATTCATCTAGAGGGAATAATCATAGAAAGATAAACGCCATATTTATTGTTTATGGATATAAATTGGTTGCTATAATTCAACTTTGTGTAGTAGTAACTGCAATGCCATCAATTAATACTTCAGCTTTCTTGGTTCGATGGTTCAAATAGCGAGCCCTCCTTTATGTATGACGACTCTCGCTTTATTTATAAAGCCGGGCCAAGGCCTTTAGTTTAAAATAGCGAGCCCTCCTTTAAATATGTTACCGATATTGTAAATATCGTCCCAGCATGTGTGTGACAATACCTCTGTTCGCATAACTGCATCCCGGTAGCAACCGTGAGCTCATTCCCTCTCTTATTCTCATATGCTTAATGTCACTAGCTATGTTGTCATAATGTACACATTTGTCACTTGCTTGCTGCAGCAGTATCATGCTCATGATTTAGGTTCTTATTGTTTCAATTTATTTGTGTTTATTCTGATGTTTCACATATCACGAGTTGCAAGAATGAGCGCCATCTCCAAGAATATCCCAGTGGCACTATCATATTGCTGCTGGCTACTTCATATTCGGTAATCAAAAAATGGCAATGGACTCGGTGTGATAAGGGGTTTCCAAATTCATATGATCTCATAGGATATTAGTGTTGTGGATTTAAGGTTGTGGCTTCCTATCCCTGTTTAGAATTTAATCTTCTTCCCTAACAGATCAGCTTAGCTGATAAGACTTGAATCCTAGAGAATGTCGGGCAGGACATTATATGATGTCTAGCCGTTATCCATTGCCGGATTATATCCATTAGGAAACACACTGCTTAACCAACTCATAGTCTTCACTTATCTATAGTCGCATGTTTTAATATGATGTTACAGAAAACATGGCACCTTTTTATGTTTTTATTCCCTTTGATTATTTTTTTCGATCATTCTGGGACTCCAGTTCCTGTTCCTGATCGAGCTAAAAACTTTAGTACATTATACGAAGAGTGAATGCCACCTTTTTAGTGTCTTGAGAATGATCAAATTGGTGCATGTACAGATCACACAAGGGAAGAGGCAGACTTAAGAATAATCAAATTGGTGTGGTGCATGTACAGAACACTGTTTGACAAATACACATATTCCATACATTTAGTATTTCATCCCTATTGTCTTGCTCAATTCTGGTTTATGTTGCTGATTAAAAGGATGATTGGCTACACTGGACATCTAGCTTTCGATCTACTAATTGCTTTACTTTCTGTGTTGTACTAAGTAGCTTGCGGAATTGTAATGTATGCTTTATCATGCTTTGTCGATAGAGCGAGTTCTGAGTATATCCACCATAGAAGTATTCCAAGTCCTAATGCTGTCGTATTCAGGATTGTAAAATTTTCAGGCCACATTCAATAAAACAATTATTATGTTTTCTCAACACAAAGTCATCTATGTTTTAAATTTGGGTCTCTGAACAGAAATGTTCACATTCTATTTTACTGCAAGATTTCTCATCTTTGTTTTTGTTTCCACACTAATGTTGGAACTGGCCTTTGTTACTTAAAATTATCTCAATTCTTTTGTCTTCGACATCTGGTATTGCCCATTCTTTTCAGTAACTTTTGTAAGGTCCGGGTTAAAGATTGACAAGATGAGACGGGTACACCTTCAGGTCAAAGCCTCCTTTTCTTCCAGCTTAATTGTATTAACCTTCAGGTCAAAGCCTCCTTTTCTTCGAGCTTAATTGTATTAATTTGTTCCTTTCAAGGCACTATTTTACTGCGTGGGACATTATTTTGCAGATGAAAATCACTAAAACCTTCATATTGTTAGTTTCAATTTGATATTTTAATTAGTATTAGGTGGTACAAGCACTTTCAGGTCTGCAAACTTCTCATTTTTTACAACGAGTTCTATCGGATATAGTTTTGATGGACTAAATTAGAAAATAAAAGCTCTACCCATAAGTACCAATGACTTGATTGTTTGCCTCTATAACGTGGAGCCTTCTTTTCTATGGAGACATGGCATGTAGAAAACTAAAATGTATACCAATCTTCCACTGTCACTTTGTAGAACTGTTTTATGCATTTTGACGGTCTGACTAAATTACTATGCTTCTTTGTAGAATCGTCTTTGTTTCTTCACACGCACCTGATATAGACGAGCCTGCCCTCCTCAAATAGACAAGAGGAAGCGGGGTTCCAGCATATTTTGTCGAAGTCAAATGTCTTTCTATCTCAATTATGTAGTATCTTATAGTGGATGCTCTCCATGTTGAACTTACATATATGTAACTGTCAATCTCTTTTTGGTGTGTTGCAAAATCTCTTTGCATGTGTTGAAGCTATTACCTTTTAAGTAAATTACATTGTTTGAGAAACAAATCATCCTCCTATCAATTATCAATGTAGTAGGATCCATATCTGATTGTTTAATGCTTACCACAGAGAGCAAGCATGTTCCTTGTGATCATTATTCCATGTATTACATTAAGACTGTTGAGTTACTTTGTAAATTATATTTACTTCAGAAATGTTGTATGTTGTCGATGTTTCTCACTGTGTCACCATATTTTTATTTGAACATGAGAACCACGGACAGATTTTTTTTTAGTATTAACGGGTGTTGTATGTTGTCGATGTTTCTCACTGTGTCACCATATTTTTATTTGAACATGAGAACCACGGACAGATTTTTTTTTAGTATTAACGGGTGATGCACGGCAAGCCCCACTTTCTAAACCATCCTGTTTTGCTTATACATAGGAATAAAAACTATATTTTTAATAATCTGTATAATATGTGATAACCACGGGCAAGAAGTTAAAAGAATCAACAAGCGATGCGCGGCAAGCCGCGCCGTTCGAATCTAGTTACCTACAGAGCATGTGTAAATACAACTATTTTATGGTGATAACTAAATCATGAACACATGGGTAACTCTATCAGTATAAGGTGGTATCTATTACCTATGGAGTAGGGTACTCTATCAGTATTTGTATTTGGTGGGTAACTCTATCAATATTAGGTCCTGGTTGGATAACTATTATCTAGAGTGTACCATAACTATATCAATTTCGTGATGATAACTATATCATGAAAAAATATGTAACTTTATCAATACTAGGTGAGTAACTATTATCAAGAATGTAGTCTTACTACATCAATTTTGTGGTGATAACTATATCATCAATACATGAGTAACTCTATTATCATTAGGTGGGTACCTCTAGCAGTATTAGGTGTGTTACTTTATCAGTACAGGGATGGGTAACTATTACCTAGACTGTATGGTAACTATATCGATTTCATGGTGATAACTTTATCATAAACACATGGGTAACTCTATCAATATTAGGTGGTAACTTTAGTAGTGGGTGGGTGGGTAACTATTATCTAGAGTGTAACATAACTATATCGATCAATACTGGGTGCGTAACTATTATCTAGAATGTAGTTTTACTACATCAATTTCGTGGTGATAACTATATCATAAATATGGGTAACTCTATCAGTATTAGGTGGATAACTTTATCAGTACAACATGGGTAACTATTACCTAGACTGTATGTTAACTATATCGATTTCGTGATGATAACTTTATCATAAAGACATGAGTAACTCTATTAATATTAGGTGGGTAACTCTATCAGTATCAGATGGGTAACTTCATCAGTACTGTGTGGGTAACTAGTATCTAGAGCGTAGAGTAATTACATCAATTTCGTGGTGCTAATACATAAGTAACTCTATCACTACTAGTGACGGTGAGTGGATGTTCACGGTACTGGAGGATTCCACATGCCACACTCAATCTCTATTTTTTGTATAAAAAAACATCATGCACACAGTCGACGCGTCAGACACACATGCCATCTCATATCTGCATGTCCACACACATTATCCTCCAAGGGCAGCAACGCACACTAGTATATCGAGCAAAGATTTGGGCAAGCAAAAGTTGCAAGCCAGGGCATCGTATGGCCATGTGTGTGTGCTGTGTGCAAGTCAGAAAATCCCAATCTGTGCATGTACACCCGCGACGTGACATCCCATGCAATGCGGAGGGGCAGCCACGGAAGCCATCGCAGCTAGCGACCACCGCGGACGGAACTGTTAGGAAGGTGCTTGTGCGTGGAGGAGCTTAGCTCGC
This sequence comes from Puccinellia tenuiflora, assembly GCA_012064385.1. Classification (NCBI taxonomy): domain Eukaryota; kingdom Viridiplantae; phylum Streptophyta; class Magnoliopsida; order Poales; family Poaceae; genus Puccinellia; species Puccinellia tenuiflora. The sequence goes on along the minus strand of QRDG01002203.1, from coordinate 391,357 downwards.
TGTCCGACATGCTCGAGCTGCTGGAGCAGCAGCGGAGGCGGCCCGGCCTGAGGGCGGAGGCGAGCTCGTCGCAGCGGGGAGGCGCCAGCTCGGGCAGCAGCGCGTGCTTTGGCTCGCTTGCCGCGGGAGCGGATGGAGGCTCGAGGCATGGCTGTGCTACCTGGCAGCGGGGTCCAGGAGGAGAGGATGGAGCAGGGAGAAAGGAGCTCGAGGAAGGTCAGCCATGGGAGCCGCCGGCAGCTCTGGTGAAAGCAGGGAGACGGAGAATAAAAGGATCAGGTCGGATGACTCACCACGTGCCTCCTGTGTGTGGTGAGAGCGCAGAATGCGCTGGGCGAAGCGACGTGATTGGTCAGCCGCGAACGTTATCCACCCCCATCGCAGTCGTCGCTTTCCCCTCAATCGGACGGTGCGCTGCATGATTATGGACATAAGACAATGTACCGACCGTTCTAAACATAGATATGCCCTTTTTTTTTGACATGCAACACTCTTTATTCCATTAAGACACGGCAGCACAGCCGGTCACCAAACGGGTTACATCAGCGGGATAGTTCATCGTCCAAACAGATTGGTCTCCGTGAACTCTACCCACACCCCAGGCAGCTAACTCATGAGCTGGCCTATTACAAACTCTGGGAACATAGACAACTTTAGCCTCAATGAAATCTACCCGGAGCCTGAACTTCATATCATTAATAAGAACACCGATCGGGGTCATTGAGAACTCCATCGAAGTCATAGCATGCTGTAGGTTGAGACAGTCTGTTTCAAAGATGACCTTTCCCATGCCCAGCTGATCAGCAATTTGGATAGCATTAGAGAGGGCATTTGCCTCCGCATGCATAGCATCTTGTAACGCATGTAGAGGTCTTGTAGCAACCACACAAACCTGAGGTATGTTGTCTCGGGCAATAACTCCCCAGCCACCACTTCGTGTCACCTCATGATATGAAGCATCAATGTTCAGCTTAATAAAATCCATCGGGGGAACCTCCCAGCTCCTTCTCTGAGTGTCGCAAGCCTTGTTTTTCTTGCCCAGATATCTCTTCCATTCCTCTACATGCCTTCTAATATTGAATTGGAAAGTATCAATGCTTTGATGGTTCTCACCATGCCTGCCTCTGTTACGTTCCTGCCACCACTCCCAAAGCAAGCAAACCGCCAGAAGCTTCTCATCAGATGGCAAGTTCAGGATTTCATCTAGCATCTCAACAGGCGATCTGCATGGGAGAAGTTTCAGGTGTACATCCTCCAGCTACAGACTTTGCCATCGTTGCTTTGCAAATTTACATTTAAGGAATAAGTGACCCCCATCTTCAAACAGTTTATGGCATTCAGCACACCTTGTATCAAGATCCACTCCACGCCTAGCAATGTTCATATATAGAGGGTGACTATTATGAGCAAGGCGCCACAGGAAATGATGTACCTTAGGAGGACACTGCACTTTCCAAAGTTTCTTGAAAACTTCACTACGTATCGATGATGATTCAGAGCCCTGTCCAGCTTGGTTAACAGCTTCTCTTTTCAGCATATCTACATGTACTCTGTAAGCAGATTTGACTGAGAAGATGCCCCGACTGTCGTAATGCCAAGCAATAAAATCCTCCGTTTGAAATCTCAAAGGAATACTCAGAATCAAAGGCACATCATCAGGATGGAAATGTTGATTAATTAAGGCTTCATTCCATGAGCAGGTGGTCCCCTCAATGAGTTCTGAGACCATCTGCAGTGTACAGTCCTGCCGAGGAGTGGATGGGCGTCGTGTAACTGCATTCATTATCCTAGGATCCTCCCATATTTTAATGTTAGAACCATCTCCGATTCTCCATATCATTCCCTGTTTGAAAACATCCAGCCCCTTTAGTATGCTTCTCCAAACATAGCTCATACCGGTAATCGGTTTAGCAGCCAACAAATCGCCATCAGGGTAGTACTTTGCCCTCAACACAACACTTGCGCACATAAAGAATCTGGTGCCTGGATCAAGTGCCAACATTGACGAGCAAGCATTGCCAGGTTGAAAGAGTAGAGGTCTCGGAACCCTAGACCCCCCTCTTCCTTTGGTAGTTTCATTTTCTCCCATCCTACCCAATGCATCTTTTTCTCCTCATCATTCTGTTCCCACCAATATCGGCAAATGAGTTGACATATCTCATCACATAGGGTTTTTGATAAGTCAAAACATGTCATAGCATATGTGGGAATGGCTTGGGCTACTGCCTTAATCAAGATCTCCTTGGCTGCCATGGACATAAGTCGTTCCTTCCAGCCTTGGAGTCTCTTGATGATCTTGTCATTTATATATTGAAAACACTTCGATCTGGACCAACCAATATAGGTTGGAAGACCCAGGTACTTCCCATCAATGGACTCCGCCCCCAAGCCCAAAACTTGAAGCAAAAGATTTTTCTGAGCCCACTTTGTGTTAGCACTAAACATATCGAAGATTTATCTCTGTTTATCACTTGGCAAGAGCCTTCCTCATAGGTTTGAAGGATCGAATTTATAGTCTCCACACTCTGCATATTGGCCTCCATTAACAATAGAGAATCATCCGCGAACAGGAGGTGGTTTACCCGTGGTGCATTTTGGGCTAATTTTATTCCTTGGATCAAACCATCATCCTCTGCCTTATTCAACAATGCTGAGAAGCCCTCAGCACACAACAAGAATAAATACGGCGATATTGGGTCCCCTTGTCGTAATCCCCTGCCCGGCTGCACCACTCCAGTGAGATCACCATTGACCCTAAAGCGGTATGACACGGTCGTAACACATTTCATGATTAGCTGGACAAAATGATCATGAAAGCCCATTCACCTCAACATGCCTTCCAAAAAAGGCCACTCCACACGGTCATAAGCTTTACGCATGTCTAGCTTTAGTGCCATATAGTTATCCTTTCCTTTCCTCTTCCTTCTCATATGATGTGACATCTCATAGGCCAGAATAGTGTTGTCCGATATAAGTCTCCTTGGGACAAATGCCGACTGGTTGGGGGAGATCACCTCACCCAGTATAAGCTTCATTCTGTTAGCAACAACTTTGGAGATGAGCTTGTACACAACATTGCATAGGCTAATAGGGCATAGATCCTTCATACGATCAGGGTTTTGAACCTTTGGGATGAGTACAATAACCTTTGGGATGAGTACAATAATAGTTTCATTCCATCCCTCTGGTATACTGCCGCCTCGCAACACTTGCAACACCTCTGTCACCACAGTCTCACTAACCGTGCCCCAAAACTTTTTATAGAATATAGCCGGCATACCGTCAGCCCCCGGAGCTTTGAGATCTCCCCTTTCATCAAGTGCTTGTTTAATATCGGCCTCTGAGTAATCCGAGATTAGGAGATCGTTCATTTGATCCGTTACACGTGGAGTAATACATTCAAGTACACGCTGCACATTCGCACCTTCCATGGGAGTAAATAAAGATGAGAAATAGTTAGTAACATGGGTCCTTAATTAAACCTTCCTCCCCTTCCACCATCACTCCATCATCCCTTTTTAATTTTTTTATTGTATTTCTCTTCTTCCTTTCCGTAGCTTGTGCATGGAAAAAGCTCGTATTTCTATCTCCTTTTTCGAGCCAATGAGCATGTGCACGTTGTTTCCAGAAAATATCTAGTTGTTCTTCCAGTCTTCCGAGTTTAAAACATGTCACTTGCTCCTTCCGAACAGTGGACTCATTTATGTCCCTCCTCCGAATATCCTCAAGTTCTATACGTAACTTCTTAATCCGTTTCTGGAGGTCACGTAGTACATCCCGACTCCAGATGTGTAAATCTTTGGATACCGATTTCAGAAAATCCATTGTGTTATTTGCACCATGATCAGCAGTGCTTCACTCCACGCTTGGTTGACCACATTTTCACACTCCTCCTCAAGCAACCAGCGGGCCTCAAATCTTTTGTTGAGCAGATTTGAGCGTGGCTTGGTACGGCAGTATACCTCATTGATCGAGAGTATAACAGGACGATGATCCGAATGCTCGGGGCATCCGTTTACCACCCTGTAATTTGGGAAGCGAGAGCACCATTCAGGGTTTGCAACCGCATGGTCAAGCCGCTCACGAATGTAACCATCAACTCGATAATTGTTATTCCTCCAAGTAAAAACATCTCCCTCAAAGCCGAGGTCATTTAGATTACAAAAGTTTAAAGCACTACGAAAACGTTCCATCTAAATCTGAGGTTTTGGAAGTCCACCTTGCTTCTCAAAGCTATACAAAATTTCATTGAAATCACCTATGCATACCCATGGAAGCTTCTGTTGGAGATGTAGTGTACGAAGGAGTCTCCATGTCTCTTCCCGTTTCTCTGCCCTCAGTTCCCCATAAATCCCCATGAAATGACATTTGAAACCATCAGCTTCTGTGATATCAGCATCAATATGCATGCGCCCCATCCACCTCAGACTCAAATTTATTTCCTTCTTCCAAAACAGAGCTAAACCGCCACTCTTTCCTTTACACTCTTTAAAAACCACAAAAGTCATTCCAAGAGTGTACAGCAGCTTTTCTATTCCTTTCTTATCTAATTTGGTTTCAGATAGGAAAAGAACATCAGGGTCCTCCTTTTTTTTAGCGCTAGCGCTCCACGAACGGCCGGCCCGTTCCCCATACCCCAGCCGTTCCAACCGACAAGCTTCATTGATCCCCGCGGAGCTGACCCTGCAGCCCCGCGCTCATGTGTGTTTCATTGTTACCGAAAACATCCACTTTGCTCTTCTTTTTCTGTACTTCAACATCCAGGCCATACTCAGCCACATAAACCCTTTTCTTGTCATTCGTGTCTTGAACTCCTATCCTCTCGGACCCTTCTCCTGTAGAAAAGCCCTTTTATTTTGTTGCTAACATTCTCTCTTCTGGAGTACTTCCCATTCTTCCCTTTCTTAGAGTTGTCCAAATTAACAGTCACTCGATCCAAATCCGCACTCCCTGTACCAGCCCCAGCATCCGTGTGATCAACGTGCTCCTCAGCTTGCATGTCCACAACAGCCTCAACCAATCCCTTCACAGCCTCGGTATCCACCCCATGCAACGCATCTTTCTGGGCATCTCCTCCTGCATGCACCTCTCCACTTTCCATCATCATTTTATCATTCCCTCCAATCAGAAGCTGCTTTTTTGCTCGGCTCTCTTCCACTATCTTATGTCCTTCTCCCTCCTTACTCTTAAAAGGGATAGTTTCTTTCTCTAGTAAAAGTTCACCTGGCACTATAGCGTTATCCTTCTTCCAACTATCACTATTACTCCCAGATCTTCCACTATTTGGGCTAAAACCATAGCGCCTGTTATACCTATTACCACGGCCATCACTGAATGCTCGTCCACTATCCCGACTCCCCCTGGAGTGTTCCACATTCTGCCTGGGAATATAGGCTTTCAGCCAGCTACCAAACTGAGGTTGTTCACTCTAACCATGGGAACTTTGCAGTCACGATCAATATGGTCTAACATCCCATACCGGTATCATAAATCCGGGATGAATTCATATTCAAACCTACACCAATGATTTTGCTCTCCCAGCCCGACATCTAGAGTGAAACCACGCATCAAGGGCTTTGTAATGTCAATGCGGACCTTGACTCTCAGAAACTTCCCTGGCGCCCTACCATCCTCTCCAACATCAACATCCATGCACTCTCCTATTTCATCCCCAATTGCCTCACCAGTAGAGCGATCCATCTTCCCCAAAGGGAGTGAGAATACACGGACCCAAATCGGGACTGTGTTGAAAGCATATTGGTTCAAAGTCTTACTTGGGTCAAACTCCTCCACAACCAGCAAGGATTTATTGAAACTCCAGGGCCCCTCATCTATCGCCTTTCTCTTCCCCAAGTCCTGGTGAAAAGTAAACAGATAAATATTGTCCCCCAAATCCTTACATGTGATTCCCCTCAAAGGACACCAGATGCGCCCCGGAGCTATCTCCATCGCATCCGTGTGCGTAGGTTTATCTGACAAGAGCTTTGCCATAGCCTGTGGATCAACCGCCCCCACCTTCTTCCCATCAGTCCACCTGATTTTGATTCCCTTCCTCTCCATCTCGGACAGCTTCAAACCCTTCATCAGATCTTCAATCTTGTCCATCACTTCTCCAGGCCTAAAGAAAACCGAAATCTAGGGTTTGCAGGTGTATTACGATCATGCCCTAGAAACACGAAAGGCTTATGTGGATGGGTTGGGCAAAGGAGAGAATTGTTTGACTTGTGGAGGACGGGAAGACTCTGGCCTACGGCTGTGACCAGATGATCGACATGGAGATCTCGGAGAAAAACTAGAACCACCACCTCCGCCACGAAAATCGCCCTGAGATCGATCGTTGTATTGAATGGACGGCACCTTGTCGGAGCTAGAAACACTTGCTAGCTTAGCTTACCATCTTCGGAAATGGAACGTACATGCATGATGTATCTGTCGCATTTTACAAGGCTTGCCGTGTATTAATCTATTACACTAGTAGAAAAACACCCTTCCATACTAGCCTTTCATACCGGCCATGTTTCAAACCAGGACAAGGTTAGGTATTAGTCCCGGTTTGAACAGGCAGGGCGCCAGCCAGAACCAGTCCCGGTTCGACCGGACCCTTTAGTACCGGTTCGTTATAAGAACCGGGACTAAAGGTGTGCGGCAGGCGGCGGCAGTTCTGGGTCCCAGCGCGAAAACCTTTACTACCGGTTCCTATCACGAACCGGTACTAAACATTGACCTTTAGTACCGGTTCGTGTTACGAACCGGGTCTAAAGTTTTTTCCCTATATCATCTCCCACCCCCGAGCCGGCCATGGCCATTTTTGAGCTCGAGTTCATCACCATTTCAACTGTTTCCTCTCCTGAGAGCTCGAGTTCGTCCCCATTTTTTCCCAATATTTGTCAAGATTGACGGTGCCTCATCTATCCAAGGGTTAGCACTTCCGGCGTTGCTACTTGAGCTCATTTCGTTGCTACTTTAGCTCATTTCATTTTTCTAGTGCTAGCTACGTGTTTCATTTGTTTTATATGCAATTTGAGCTCAAATTAAAGTATGATTTGTGGGTTTTAGTGTCGTTCGGTCCCCGTCCTCACCGCCGTCGATCGCCCGCGCCGTCCCGTCACCGGCACCACCTCGGTGAGCCTCTTGTTTTTCTCTTTTGTTTAAAAAAACTTATTTATATGATTTAGATGCATAGTTATTACTTGTATAATTTTCTTATGTTTTTTATATGTATAGTTCCATGGTTTTGATATCCGTCCCCGTCGGCCCTCGTCCGGTCTATGATTCGGGTGTGGTATGTTATCTTTTATAACTATTTGTTTAATTTTGAGTTTATAACAATTATGCCGACCAACAGTTGACATAGATATTTTTATCTAGGAGATATATGAACCGGAAAAATTCCAACCGACCCTCTTGTCGAGAAGTTAAATTTAGTTGAAAAAGAAAACGATGATTTGAAAGACAAATTGAAAAAAAATTGAAGAAGAGAAGAGGAAAAAGGTGTTGTATCTTGCCGATGTCGTCGATGATCACAAGATCAAGATGGACGCAATGCGCTTGAAGATTAGAAAGATTAGAAAATATGTCATTAATAAAGAGGCTTTGTATCATTATGCTGTTGGATCAATGGTTACCTTAGTTGCGATTTTGATCGCATGTGTTGTTGCATTTAAATGCATTACATAGTTGTATGTAATTAGTTTCAATGTATGCTTTACGAGAACTATGTATTACATTTGGTCACTACTCTACTTTGGTTTTAATATGATGAACTTGTATTAATTAATTAATTTGGTCACTTCTCTATTCATGATGTTGGGTGTAATGATTTTTTATATACTTATATAATGCAGATGAGCCGGCAATGGATGTATGGTGACCGACGTAGTCCGAGTTCATTAATGGAATGCATAAATTTCTCCGTGTGGCTGAGACAAACAAGAAGCGGAATGGTTTTATTAGTTGTCCATGTAGTGTCTGTCAGAATACGAAGGATTACTCTTCCTCAAAAACCCTTCACTTCCACCTGTTGCAGTCCGGTTTCATGTCCGGCTATAATTGTTGGACCAAGCACGGAGAAACAGGGGTTATAATGGAAGACAATGATGAAAACTATCCTACGTTCACTGTACACGGTGGTACTGTAGTGGGGGAAGACGAAGCTGAATAAGAGGTCATTGTTGATGAGCCTGACGATGATCTTCGTCGGGCCATTTTTGATGCACAGATAAACTGCGGAAGTGAAAACAGGAGGTTGAAGTTGGAGCGCATGTTAGAGGATCACAAAAAATTGTTGTACCCAAATTCTGAAGATGGCCAGAAAAAGGTAGGTACCACACTGGAATTGCTGCAATGGAAGGCAGAGAATGGTGTATATGACAAGGGATTTGAAAAGTTGCTAACAATATTAAAAAAGATGCTTCCAGAGGATAACGAATTACCCCCTAGTACGTACGAAGCAAAAAAAGGTGGTCTGTCGTCTAGGATTAGAGGTGCAAAAGATACATGCATGCATTAATGATTGCATCCTCTACCGCGGTGAATAGTATGATAATTTGAATGCATGCCCAGTATGCGGTGCATTGCGATATAAGATCAGAAGAGATGACCCCGGTAATGTTGAGGGCGAGCGCCCCAGGAAGAGGGTTCCTGCCAAGGTGATGTGGTATGCTCCTATAATACCATGGTTGAAACGTTTGTTCCAAAACAAAGAGCATGCCAAGTTGTTGCGATGGCACAAAGAAGACCGTAAGAAAGACGTGATGCTGAGACACCCCGCTGATGGGTCGCAGTGAAGAAAAATCGACAGAGAGTTCAAGGACTTTGCAGGTGACGCAAGGAACTTAAGGTTTGGTCTAAGTATAGATGGCATGAATCCTTTTGGGGAGAAGAGCTGCAGTCATATCACCTGGCCTGTGACTATATGTTTCTATAACCTCCCTCCTTGGTTGTGCATGAAGCGGAAGTTCATTATGATGCCAGTGCTTATCCAAGGCCCGAAGCAACCCGGCAACGACATTGATGTGTACCTGAGGCCATTAGTTGAATAGATTTTACAGTTGTGGCGTGAAGAATGTGTACGTGTGTGGGATGAGCACAAACAGGAAGAATTTGACCTACGAGCGTTGCTGTTTGTAATCATCAATGATTGGCCTGCTCTTAGTAACCTTTCAGGACAGACAAACAAGAGATATCATGCATGCACGCACTGTATACATGAGACTGATAGTATATATTTGGAGAAATGTAGAAAGATTGCGTACCTGGGGCATCGTCGATTTCTTCCGACCAAGCATCTCTTAAGGAAGAAAGGCAAGCATTTCAAAGGTGAGACAGAAAACCGGACGAAGCCTACCCACCCTACTGGTGAAGATATATATGGTATGGTCAAGGATTTAAAAGTAATCTTTGGAAAGGGTCCTGGCAGACAATCTCTTCCGAATGACGCTGACGGACACGCACCCATGTGGAAGAAAAAATGTATATTTTGGGAGCTACCCTATTGGAAAATACTGGAGGTTCGCTCTACAATCGACGTGATGCACGTGACGAAAAATCTTTGCGTGAACCTGCTAAACTTCTTGGGCGTGTATGGGAAGACGAAAGATACATCGGATGCACGACATGACCAGCAACGTATGCACGAAGGAGACGACGACCTGCATCCAGAGAAGTATCAAGGTCGTGCCAGCTACGCTCTTACCAAAGAAGAGAAGGAGATCTTTTTTGAAGTCCTGAGCAGTATCAAGGTCCCGTCTGGCTTTTCGTCTAATATAAAGGGAATAATAAATATGGCAGAGAAAAAGTTCCAAAACCTAAAGTCTCATGACTGCCACGTGATTATGACACAGTTACTTCCGGTTGCGTTGAGGGGGCTTCTACCAGAAAATGTTCGAGTACCCATTGTGAAGCTATGTGCATTTCTCAATGCAATTTCTCAGAAGGTGATCAATCCAGAAACTCTACAAAGTTTACAGAAGGATGTGGTCCAATGTCTTGTCAGCTTCGAGTTGGTGTTCCCACCATCCTTCTTCAATATTATGACGCACCTCATAGTTCACCTAGTCGAAGAGATTTCCATTCTCGGTCCTGTATTTTTACACAATATGTTCCCCTTTGAGAGGTTCATGGGAGTCTTAAAGAAATACGTTCGTAACCGTGCTAGGCCAGAAGGAAGCATCTCCAAGGGCTATGGAACAGAGGAGGTCATTGAGTTTTGTGTTGACTTTATTCCTGACCTTAAGCCGATCGGTGTTCCTCAATCACGCCATGAGGGGAGACTGCGTGGAAAAGGCACACTAGGAAAGAAAGCAATAATAAGTATGGACGGACATTCTTTCACTCAAGCACACTACACAGTTCTACATAATTCTAGTTTGGTGGCTCCGTATATCGAGGAATACATCAATATTGTACGCTTCGAAAACCCAGAGCGTATTGACTCCTGGATTCAAGGAAAACACATGGAGACTTTCGGCGGTTGGTTGCAGACCCATCTCATGAATAACACCACTGTTGGAGATGAGCTGTATTTGTTGGCAAGTCACCATCTTCGACTATATTGACTTTCTAAGGGTATGAGATAAATGGGAATACATTTTACATGGCCGCCCAAGATAAAAAAGCACCAACCAAAACAGTGGTTCCTGCTTTGATGCAACAAACAACAATGGGCAAAAGGACACATATTATGGTTATATAGAGCATATATGGGAGCTTTACTATGGATATTCTTTTAAGGTCCCTTTATTTTGGTGCAAATGGTTCAACCTGACAGGCGGGGTACAAGTAGACCCGCAATACGGAATGACTACGGTGGATCTCAACATTCTTGGGTACAAAACCGAACCATTCGTCCTAGCCAATGATGTGGCTCAGGTTTTCTATGTGAAGGACATGTCAACCAAACCGAGCAAAAGAAAAGATAAGGAAGCGAATACATCATACGGTGAGCCAAAGCGCCACATAGTTATTTCAGGGAAAAGAAACATCATGGGAGTGGAGGAAAAGACAGACATGTCAGAAGATTACAATAAGTTTGATAAAATTCCACCCTTCACAGTGAACACTGACCCAAGCATCGTGTTAAATGATGAAGATTGTCCATGGTTACGGCGCAATCACAAGAAAGGGACACACACGAAGAAACACTAGATGGGGATGTTGGTGATGACTGAACTTCCTAATTTTAATTATTGTGTTCATGGCCAGGGATTGCACTTATTTTGGTGTGACGACACTAACTTTTAGGAGAATGGAACAATAATTTGAGCAGTGATTGCACTGATTTTGTTGTCATCTTTGCACTAAGAGAACGCTTCTATGCCGAGCCCCTCGAAGATGTCATAGGTCACTGCGCAACGACATCTTCGAGAAGCTCGTGCATAGAGGAGTCCTCTGTCTTCGCTTTCCGGCTAGCTTGACTACAGTATGAACCCTCTTAGCACTGAGAGAACGCTTCTGTGCCGAGCCCCTCGAAGATGTCATAGATCACTGCCCAACGACATCTTCGAGAAGCTCGTGCATAGAGGAGTCCTCTGTCTTCTCTTTCTGTTGTTGTCGTGCTTTTGTTCTTCATCTCCTCCTCATGGTGCGTATTTATAGCTAAAAGATCAGGTCAACTCTTCACCTTTAGTCCTGGTTGGTAGCTGGAACCGGGACTAAAGGAGCATTGATATGTGTGCCTTATCTTCTGCTTGAGATCCAACGTTTCACAAGCGCTCGAAAGAAACACACCACTGGTCCAATGGCTCACAAGCGTTCGAAGGAAACACACGATCTGTGTGCTTCAAAAAATAGATATGATTTTTATAAGTTTTTAGAAAATAATTTGACACATTAATGAATTTGTAATAAATATATAGATTACATTTTTCTGAACAATTTGATATATTACTTGCATTTTTCTGATAAGCAGATCATAAGATATTGATTTTATAATTTTATTACATTCTTTTAAAAACAAATTAAGGAAAAATGAAAAACGGGGCTTCGCGCGCAAATTTTTTGCCCAAAAGCCTATGTAGTACCGGTTGTTAGTACCAACCGGTACAAAAGGGCCGCCGCGCGTGCGTAAATTTCGCGGCGGCCCGAAAAACATCTAGTACCGGTTGGTACTACCAACCGGTACTAGATGTTCACCTCTAGTACCGGTTGGTAGCACGAACCGGTACTAGAGGTCCTCTAGTACCGTTTGGTAGCACGAACCGGTACTAGAGGCCTGTAGGAGGTTTTCTAACTCCCCACCGGCACCTCGCGATCTCCCCATTCTCACTACTCCTCCCCATCGGCGATCCCCTGCTCCTCTGGTGAAGCCCTGCTCCTCCGGCGCGCCGCCCTCGACACCGCGGCTGCTCCAGCCGCTTGCCCCGCTCGCCTCGTCCTCTCACCAACGCAGCGGCTGCTCCGCTCGCCTCGCCCCGCTCCCCGTCAAACGCCTGCTCCTCTGGCCGCCCCTGCTACTCCGGCCGCCCTCCCCGACACGGCCGCCCTTCACCACACCGGACCAACCTCGCCCCGTCTTCTCCGCCTTCGGCCGCCGTCCGCCGCGGTCGATTCCGACGACCTCAACCTCCTCCGGCCTCGTCGACCCTCCTGTTGGCCTTAGGGTGAGCTCGCCCCGTCTTCTCCGCCTTCGGCCGCCGTCCGCCGCCACTCCGGTGACCGCCGTGGTCGCCGTAGGCGACCATATGGTCTCGGGCGCCGCCACTCGGAGTGTTAGAACTAGTTTTAGCAAAATTAGTGTTAGCAAAATTTGAAGTTATGAATTTGCTAGTAGTAGTTGCTATGGATTTTAAGTTATGAATTTGCTAGTAGTAGTTGCTATGGATTTTAAGTTATTAATTTGCTAGTAGTAGTTTAAGATAAATTATTAGGCTATTAGCTATGAATTTTAAGTTGTAGTTGCTATGAATTTTAAATTTGCTAGTAGTTGGTATAAACTAGTGTTGACAAAAATTAGCAAAATTAGTGTTAGCAAAAATATTCAAAATTAGTGTTAGCAAAATTAGTGTTAGCAAAAATTAGGGTAGATTACTTTTTTTATTATTACCTTTTTAGTATTACTTTTGTAGTATTACTTTTTTAAGTATTACTTTTGTAGTGTAGAAATAGAAATTTTGACTTAGGTGTTTTTAGTTTATTGTTCTCGGCGACGATGTCCCTGTTGGACCAGAGGGGTGATGTGCGGGACTGGGCTCCGCCAGGCTGGCACTGGGAGGTGCTACCTTCCGGACGCACAGCTTGGTGAGGAATCTGGGTGATGCCGCGGCTCAGGAACCGATCGAATTTAGTTTGAGAGGTTCATGCATGGGAGATGTATTAGTGATATTATTCTTGATGTATTAGTGTTAAATAAAAAGGAATTATGAAAATATAGTGTTGGACAATTATGAAAATGAACATACAAGACAGTACTATTGTATTATAGTGTTGTGTGTAATTATCATGTTGTTTTGTTGTTTATGCATTTTTATTTGCTAGTTTTGTTAGAAGTAATTTGTTAGCCATTTTTATCATATTCTAAATTGTTTGTAGTTAAGCTATGGACCCCCGCGTCATAGACGACAAATTTGAAGAGCAAATGCGTCAGATAATATATGAAGGTGCACACGCTGGAGAAGATGCTGGTGGAGACGATGCCGGTGGAGACGATGCCGGCGGAGCCGATTTCGTTGGAAACGATTTCAGCTCACAGTTTTTGAACGACGTCGGTGAGGGGGTTGAGGTACAATAAAGTAGAGACAACGAAGGGCCCTTAACAAACTCCGGCGAGGTATATTAAGCTAGCCTCTGTTGATCACTAGATGCATTAATTGATTTGTATTGAACTTATTAATGACTCATTTTTCTTTCAGCCCTCCGGATCGAGCCGATCTGCGCCAAAGAAACGAGGCCCGAACAAAAGGTTGGACGGTGATGATGCAAGGATATCGATCGACAAAGTTAGTGATGATGGCGAACCGCTGGAACCCATAGAGAGCCGCCGTAAATTTATAAATCAATGCGGAGCTCTTGTTAGGGACATGATCCCGATCACCCTTCAAGAATGGCATAAGCCGAAGGACGTGAACAGTGGAGCTACATATGTCGACGATAGAAGAAAAGAAATGCTTTGGGAGATGCTCTTGACACTTGTCAACCTACCACGAGGTCTCACAGATGACGAGATGGAGAAAGTCATGGAGTGGACTCTTAAGAAGATGGCCGTACAATTCCATACCTAGAAGAAAACATTATGGGGTAATTATCAGAAGAATAATAAACAAGCTCCAGAGTTCACTGGAGCACTAGAGAAGATAAAACATGACTGGCCCGCATTTGTGGCGTATAAGGAATCGTCTTCCGCTAAGGCCCGATAGATCATAAATAAGGCAAATGCTACGAAGAAGACATATCACCACCGTTTGGGGACAGGTGGCTACAAGACAGCCGTGCCTAAGTGGGAAGCCTTTGAAGCAGAACTGCTTGCTAAAGGATCATTCCACAGACAGCGGACTGGCCCGAGAGGTCCAAGTTCTGGTTGTACGCGCATGGGGCAGCGTTGGACCCACAAACAGGGCGGATTGTTGCAAACGTAAAATGGAAGAAAAAAGTTAAAAAAAAATCAGCAAAGACCTTGAGGACGCAATAGAAAAAGTTCGAAAGGGAGAGTACCATCCCGAGAGAGAGAACGACGAGCTGAGACTTGCCCTCGGGAATCCTGAACACATTGGACGGTGTCGAGGCTATGGACCTAGTGTTTCGTGGAAGAAAGTATTTCTGGAGTACGCTGACAGTTATAGAAGCTGTCAGAGAAAGAAGAAGAAAGAGTCGGACCGGTTATCGGAATTGGAACACAAGGTGCAGCGGCAGCAGGAGCAACTGGACTCAATCAGTCAGCATAGGGCATCTCAGCAGCAGCTAGAATGTCCTGAAGTCGATGTCGTCCCATCTGATCAGCGGAAAAGCAGCGTGGGTTCCACGCAGCTAGAAGCATCTGCCGCATTAGAACAGCCGGCGGCTCACTACCCCGTGGATGATATCACGGAGAAGAAAGATTGTGAGCTACATATGTTAATGAAGAACATATCCTTCAAGGTGGCGGTCGGCTATGCTTTACCAAATCAATCTGGAGCAAGCTACCATCTTGGTCAGATTCCAGCTGGCTATGCTCGTGTCGGGGTGGATGAAATTATGCCGGGATTTGAGACACTGGAGCTTGACTATCGTGGAGGTGACGACGAGAAGACACTGGGAGAAGTCAAGCATGGTTTCGTTCTATGGAACAAGAAACACATCGTGTTTCCAGGCTCGGCACCAAGGCCACCGAGTCCTCCGAGTAGCAGTCCACCACCTCTAAGTCCACCCCTACTCCAGAGGGACCCCGGCGCGAGTCCGTCTCCATCTCTGGCGCCAGTCCAGCTGACTCCGCCCACTAAGCTGCTAAATAGGAGGAAGCCCACCGGTTCGCCTCCTAAGAGGACAAAGAGCAAGAAGGCAAAAGTCAAGACTCTTGAGAAGTTACCGGCCGAAAGGACTTACGAGGAAAACTGTGCCATCTAGAAGGCCGAGGTGGCTTCCCATTTTGCACCGAAAAAGCCCCCACCAAGGCAAATACTAGATCCGGAAGCCGTTAGGCGCTGCTTGGAAAACTTATATGACCCTCCACCAAAGCCGACATCAGACTATGAGCACTCTATTGCCAAGTCATATAGCTCAGAGATGGAGAAGCGGAAAAGCGGGAAACAAATAGCCCAGCTCGGAGAACAGGATGTACAATCAGTGCCCCGCTCAAGGTATTTCCCGACAAAGACATCGACATAGCTGAGGTAGTATATCAATATGTTCACGGCCAGCCTTTGGTCAGACCTGAGCTGGTCCAGTATCTACCAACAAAGATGCATCAGTTGCATGAATGGTATTTGAAAGCCGCAAAGAAAGATATAATCGGTGTCATGGCGAGAGTTAAGGAAGAGCACTACTTCCAAGAATATGGTGTGCAAGTTGATTTTAGCGAACTTTTTCAGTTATACAATCAACGCGCCCTCGATAAAGCTATCATCGGTTGCTTTTGTCGGTAAGTGATTTATTTCTGTAATTTAAGTCTTTAGCTCAGCTCGTTCTATAATCTTTGGTACGCTATTTATGCAGAATGAAGATGCTCGACTGCAAAAGGGAAGGAATCTCGGACATTGGGTTCATTGACCCGGATAAAGTTCATGAAGTGAACATACAAGACAAACCCGAGGAAGAAAAGGAGACATTGCTAAGGTGTTTCAAGCGACAACGTAACAAAAAAGAAATACTTCTTCCTTACAACTTCAAGTAAGTGTTACTTTCTTGTACACATTGTATTTTTGCTCACCCGATCTTAAGTGTAATTGATGAGTTATGCATGACTGCGTATATAAACGTGCAGCTTCCACTATATTCTTATTGTCATCAAGATTGACGCTGGAGAAATTGAGGTCCTGGACTCATTAAGGAGAAAGCCTATAGAATACAAGAGCTTCTTTGATATGATCAAAAGGTAATTTAAATTCTTATCGCACTATATCGGCCTCTTTTGGTCATTTCGTGATATCAAGTAATTAATAACTCTTTTGTTCATTTTCTTTGCCGGGCAGAGTTTGGGAATCGTTCATTAAGGAAGAACCCGGTGAATGGAAACCGAAGCTGATATGGTCTCTGAACAACGTAAGTAGTACAACCTAGATCCGCGCATCTCTTTAATTCTAGTTTCAATACCATTATCAATCTTGATTTGATTGAATTCTATTCTCGAACAGTGGTGTCTGAAACAGCCAACCGGGACTAACTTATGTGAATACTACGTTTGCGAGTTCATTCAAATGAGGACCACTGAGAGATTCAATAATCGAAAAAATAAAGAGGTACGTAAACATTATTCACCATTTTATTTTGTTACCATCAATTGTGTTGAGTTTCATTCATAATTGTTTTTCTCCTTCTTTTAAAGGTTGCAAGGAAGCGGAACGCCCTCCTACCAAATGACCGCATAAAAGCAATTGCGGAGGAATTGGCCGGGTTTCTCCTTGCGGAGGTAATACTTGAAAACGGAGAGTACTACTACCGGTTTAAGTGATCTCCATGTACTAGTGATGATCTCCATGTAATTAAGTACTTTATACGGAAACGTGATCTTCATGTAATTAATTGTATGTGTTATATATATATATATGCATCAATGTGATCTTCATGTGTAGTACTTCATATATACGAAAACACATTTTTTTCTGACGCATCGACGTGATCCCCGCGCGCTGCGACGGCTTTCGACTGACATCCGAAACCCTACACCCCTCCTAAACCCTAAACGTACCCCTCCTAACCCCTAAACCCTGAAAATTAATAGAAAAGAAAAAAAAAGCACTTTCCTTTAGTCCCGGTTCGTGTTACGAACCGGTACTAAAGCTCTCCAGCTTCGCGGGCTCCCCCGCGGCCACGTGGGAGGGCCTTTAGTGCCGGTTTGTAACAAACCGGGACAAAAGGGGGGGCCTTTAGTCCCGATTTGCCTGTCCCGGTTGGCAAACCGGGACTAGAGGGCCTCTAAAACCGGTACAAGTGCCCCTTTTTCTACCAGTGTTAGTTGTGCCGACAAACCCATTTGAAATGGTTTTAATGTAGGAAAGATGTTTTTAAGAAAGATAATCTTGCATAGCGGAATTAGAATGGGAATAAGAAATGTTGTTTTGGTGACAAAGAGTAAATAATAGTCCGGCTCCTTCCAATCGTGGGAATAAGATATGTTGTTTTGGGAATAATTCACGTGACTTCTAAATTACTCCCTCCACTTCGAATACGTTAGGTAATTCGTTAAACAGGTTGAGTAAACAACTTAAGATTCAAAATTGATCGGGTGGTCGTTTGCGCTTTATGGTAGGTTATATGGAATTGTCAAAATGACCTTAGTTTCAATAATATTAAATTTTCCTTTTTGTGCATGTTGTACAAGGCCACCCACTACATCCAGGTCCAACCGTTTGAAGATGGTCGCTCAGGAAAAATATTTACCAAATACGGATGTTGGTCTAGTAATATAATTTGTGTTGCATTATGGCCACATGTATTTTCAATTGCTTTAGTTGGACTTTGTATCTGTTTTTGTAGGTCCCAAATGTAAAGCGTAAATTATTTTGGATTTTTGCACGGCCTTGGATGCGCGATTTTGATAATTAATATATTCCAAAAATATATGGATACAATTTTTGTAAATAGTATTATTGTATTTGTCTTGTCAAATAGTTTTATTTTATTTGTACTTATACTAATTTACAGACAAGTTACAAGTGAAATTATAGTCAAATTTGTGCGTCGTTGATCACAAAAAGTTAACCGTGTCTTACATTTTGACAGGGAGGGAGTATGTAAGACTTTTGATGATAAGTTCGTAATAAGATATTCGAAAAAAATACAGCTCTGGTGCAAACCTTTCACAGCAAACATACGTGTGCCACTTTAGCATGTACATGTAAGTAGGACATTTTCCATATAATAAGGGGATTTCTACAATGGAGCGTACTAGTACTTGCCAAACTGAATCAGTCACAAAGATTACGATCGATCAATGAATCTGACAATTAATGCACGGATGCACAACGACGATCTCTACTTTGTGAGCTGACCTTATGTAGCAAGTGGGGTTCTACACACACACGTAAATTAATCAACGGACCCATAGCCAATAATCAAGTCTGACAATGAGATACTAACAAAGCACGGCCTCTTCGATCATATCCTAGCTAACAGCCAACTGTTATCAGTACATGCAGTTATTGAAGGTTGAAAGTTTAGCTCCCATCCATTAACTCAGATGATAGGCATTAGGCGTGCATGCATGCCCAGCCTCTTCTATAAATAGCGCAATTCCAGATGCGATACCATCTCATCCCCAGTTAGCTTGGCTATTACTCGATAACACTGATCAGCAGAAATGGCTGTCAAGTCGCAACTTGTGCTTGGTGTCGTACTAGTCTCGCTCATGCTTCTGTCCCAGCATGTGGCACATGCTAGAGAACTTACTGATGCTAAAGGTTCTCCACCCCCTCCTCCCCCCCCCCACCCCCCCCCCCCCCCCCGCTCTCTCTCTCTGATCACACACACACACACACACACACACACACACACACACACACACACATATATATATATGATGTGTGCATTATATTGTGTAGAACTGTTAGAGTAGCTAACTGAGTAGGATAAATTTAGTAGACACAAATTAATTAAGTCTTATTTCATCTAAGATATGCATGAATATACAATACCTAAAGTTGTTCACTACACGATTGTATGCATGCAGAGTCTGAGGAGAAGAATGTGAAACCAGCAGGAGGGCCGGGACTCAAGGACGAGAAGTGGGGAGGTGGATACCAGCGGGGTGGAGGATATGGATACGGAAACGGTGGAGGATACGGAAATGGTGGAGGGTACGGCAATGGTGGAGGGTATGGGAACGGTGGTGGATACCAACATGGTGGGGGATACGGAAACAATGGTGGCGGATATGGAAATGGTGGTGGATACGGAAACAATCGTGGAGGGTATGGAAACAATGGTGGCGGGTATGGTGGAGGATATGGAAATTATGGGCACGGTGGAGGTTACGGACCTGGCTATGGAGGTGGAGGCTATGGACCCGGATATGGTGGCCGACATGGCGGCGGTTATGGTGGTGGCTATGGTGGAGGGTACGGCGGTGGCAGCGGGTATGGTGGAGGTGGAGGATACGGTGGTGGCGGATATCCATGAAGTGGATATGATACAAGATATCACCATGGTTGGGAGATATGTATATGTGTTTTAAATGGTCCTTATGCTCACATATAGGAGCAAGGTCCATAAGAGTTATGTGCAGGTCATGTGTGTTGCTTTGTGATGTACTTGAATAAAAACGGTCCTTATGCTCGCATATAGGAGCAAGGTCCATAAGAGTGATAAATCTCTGGCGAGCATGCTAGCCTTGTGTCGTCTCCTATGTATGCAAGAGAAGATATATTTTTAATTGGAAGTGTTTAGCTCCACAAGTGGGCTTGTATTATAAATGATAACTAGTTGATACCCCGCGCATTGCGGCGGGCATGAGAGATGATTTCCTTAAAGATAGCATGAAGTCTATGAATGCTCATATGTATACACTGTTCATCCGAAGTCTATATCATAAGCAATTCAGTATATTAATTTTGTTCAATCTCAAGTTTCTACCATGCCGGCTGTTTGCATCTTGGTACTTCATATAGAAGGAGCAGAAAATTTGAAGAACGTTGTACATAGTTGAGATCATTAACACCACATATCTTGTCACGTCCGAAATTGTGAAATCCAAGTGACAGACAGACACGGTGGTTTACCATCTCATCTCTGTTGTATGATAGCAAAAGCACTTCTGTGGCATGACATGGAATAATGGAAATGGGGGTCGTTATAATAAACATGTCACAACATGATGATACCGTGAGACTCTTGACAACATTCGAAAAATGTAGACTACTGAAACCATTCCAGAGATCTCACACAGAATAATTAATCAAGTAGTGAAATTGACAACAGAATACTAATATTCATTTCAAGTAACTAAATCCAGTACTTTGGTAAAACATTTGGTGGTGCACTATTTAATTAAGAGGTTACGGTTGCCAACTTTAGCTGTAGGTCTGAAAAAATTGACATCCGAGCGCATAGTCCGAAAAAGATTGTTAAATTGAAAGGACACATGCATGCTTGAAAATTAATAACATCTATTTCCTAAACTTTGAAATAACATCCCCTTGAGGAGTATGCAGGAGTACTACATGTCCATTACAATAAAAATTGTAAACTCACGGTGTACTTAGTCCGAGCATTCTACTAAACAAACACTACCACCACGAGGCACTTGTATAAATTGTCATGGACGTGGGGCTTTTGTACCTGCAAATTAAGGAAATACAAATAAAGACTTCGTAAAACCAAGACTATAAATTACCTGAAAGGTATGGATGTTTGGCTACATGTTAATCCAATATTATGCAGGACCTCTATTTGCACCCAATATTTGTTAGCAAGCATGTACTACAGGCACCATAATTATCCTGAATTTCAGATACAAATATGCAGGTATTCAGTCAACAAAATTACGAAGGCATGATCATCAAGAGTCACTTCATACTTCCTTCATTTTCTGGAAGTAGATGATTGAATGTGAAAATAGTAGAACCTGCAGTAGGATAAGAAAAACAGTGTGAATCCCATGGAATTCATAGTCTGGAATACTACCAGCTAGAGGACGCCATACCAGAAAATGACATGGAAAAAATCCATATGCTCTGATTTTACAAAAGTAATAAAAAACCAATAAAATTCTTTACAAAACTGATGGGAGAGAGAGAGAGAGATGAGATTTGAGTTGGCCATAGCTCACGGCACGCGGATGCTATGGTGGAGAGACACGGCAGTGTCTGCAGGCTTGGGAGACCCGGACCGGCCGGTGATGTTGCGCTCAATACACTCGACTCGATCGTCCCAGCCGATTGATGCAGGCACTACTGTATCAGATCTTGTCTTGGTGTTAACGTGGCTAAAGCATCTAGATGACGCTGGTGCTGGCAGATCAATGGCCTGATGCCGCCAACATAAGCTGTTGTCGCCATTACAAACAGGCCGACCAAGCCACTGAGGGCATGAAAGGGAACCGTGTGACATCGAGGAGTCGAGGGCTTGGTGCAGCAACGATTTATTGATTGGGGAGATGAAAGGAACCATCGGAGGAAAAGTGACTGCCATAGACGAAGAGGCGGAAAATAATCCATCAATACTCAACCGGAGAAGACGAACTGGAAGGGCAATGAATGGAAACGCGGTGGAGAAATTAACCTGAGGGAGACCAAAGGCATTGCGGCCAAGAGAGGAAGACGGTGACATTTGGGCTGCGCAGACCTAAGTTCTATCGAACCGGTATTATCCTGTCAAAAAGAAAAGAAAAACATGACGGGAGAAAATTGAGTCGCACCAGACACATCGGATTAGATGACGTGGATGCCTTGCATGGGCAGCTTGCAAACATTAAATGAAGTTAGTGGGGATGAACTTTATAGATATTATAGATATAATTAAGGGAATAATATGTTTATCAAGTATTGTCTTAGTTTAGTCCCAAAAGTAGTGTTCAAATTAAACGAGCTTTGTCAAATACAAAAAGTCCAAGGAATTAAGTCTTAAGTAAATGAATATTAAGGATCTTTACCCCTCTTAATGATTTGAGGACTCACTTAGAACAACCGTACTACTAAGGCGTGGCATGCAGAAACCTAGAAAGAGATCACACACAACTAGGAATCAAGTTCTCAAACCAAACAAACCCTTTCAAAGGATTTATACATTCCCATGATTTTGGAGATGCCAAAACCTATGAATTCTATCTTGAAGCCTTTGTGATTCATTTCATGATGAAAATAACAAAACTGTAGATACAAGGGGTTGCCCTTCGTATGTTTTTCTGGATATGGGATTACCTGATTTTTTTTAAACCTCGGAGTTCTTGTTCTACGTGTGCCCAAGTCCTTCTCCATGAAGTTTAGAGCTTCAAAATACGCAAAGCAAATAAAAAACAAACATACTTATGGTGAGAAAGATCTTCATCTTGTCTATCAGGGCCATCCAAATGCGTCGAGCAAGGAACAAACCCTTGTCATGAATCATGATCGACCTAGCCTAGGTTTATGCCATCTCCTGATTGTGTTTGTGGTGATTTATGACTGTGATGTGGTGAACTAAGAGCATCTCCAGTCGGGGCGCCAATAGGGCCGCCAATAGCTCTATTGGGCGCGCCGGACGTAATTTGGCGCCCAGTCGCGGCGCCAATAGCCCGTTTTCGTCCGGCGCGGCCCAATATTTCGTCCGTCGCAGCTAGACGAAACTTCGCGCGACGCCCCGACGGGTGGGCCAGTTGTGTCATCAACATGGGACCTGAACCGCCGCGGTCAAACGCATTCATGGCGCGGTAGCGAGGCGTCCTGTCGCCCACGGCTCTCTGCTACACGACGGTGTCAATGCGGCACGCCTTTTGAATCCACCACCCACTGCTGATCCCTAACGATAAAAAGCCACCGTGCAGGAGATGCTCTTCAACCCCAACGCCGACGACACCAAATGCCCCAGGCTTGCCGTCGTGCTGCAGGTGTCGATGGACGAGAATGCGCGTGGTCACTATGGGACCACGCGGAGATCACCGGGGCGCCGTTCCTTGACCTCACCGCCGACGACCGTGAGGCGGGGTCCAGTCACGTTGTCAAGGACGAGGAGGAGGAGGATGAGGCTGACGACTACACGGTCTTCGACCGCTACCGCCGCTGCCGCTAGATTAGTTTTTAGTTTAGTTTTTATTGAATTTCATTCAAACATGTAAAATTTCTTAAAGTTTGAATGAAATTCATGTTATTTCAAGTTTACAATTTGTTTTCAAAATTTCCTATTGGCGCCGTGACTGGAAGTGACGACGCCAATAGATACCATATCGTCCGAACGACACCAAGAGAGCTTGTCTGGGCGCTCATCCGGACGTTCAATAGACGTCCCGTTTGGAGATGCTCTAAGTGTGGTTGGTTAACCTTATTTTGTGCTACTCCCTCCATACCATTTTTATAAGACGTTCTAGGAAGCTATTTTAGTTTTGTAAAACGTCTTATAATACGATACAGCGGTAGTACTTAGTAATGTTCTTGTTCACTTTGTTTGGTACTACATCGGATTATTGTATGTTCGAGTTTAACTATAATCTGTATGCGTGGTCAATAAGTGGCAAGTGCTGGTAACCTCACCACTTGCTCTTGTGCTGAAAGACTTCTTGCAAAGATGAAAACAGTTCCATAAATTATAACTACCCAAAAGGCACCAGGAGTCGCAAGGGAAGGAGTTCTCTTCCTGCTAAGTCAATAGATTTAGGAACGAATGTTGTGATCTGATAAGAAAACTGTTATCATCGCCAAGCATTACAGTGCAATAGTGTAAACTGAAGTAAGAGATAACATAGTAGTGTATAATGACTATTCAACTCATCCATCATGAGCGACAAGCACTACCAAGAAGTGCGAAAAGGCTACCAAACTAACCATTTCAAGTGATTGTTTCCATCCAAGACATAAAACAACAGTAATAAAAAGTTTCCACATAAAAATTTGACACCATGCATAACTGACTTTGCTTAAGCAATTTTAGTTGACACTTAAATGTAGATGTATGAAAACTACCAATATGATGATGCACATAGAGACATGAAGAGGTTAGCACACTGGTCCTGTTAGCCGCAATGCAACGGGCTTCATTTTTTCCCCTTCATGCAAGCTAACCCTTGCATCAAACCAAACGGTGTAGTTCTGAGCCTGCATGCAGCGAAACAGGCTCCCCAGGGCCAATGGGCCATGTTGCACGGGTCTCATAAATCATGCCAGGTAACACCAAACACCCTCTAGTAGTATTTAATGGTCAAAATCTCAAATTGTAAATCTCCACCGACCAAGAAACCATCTTCAGCACAGCATTCAGGAACCACGAACCAATACACTACAGTTCTTTGCTTGACAACGAAAAAGGGATCCAGCTCACCAGCAAATTCATGTGGCGGCAGTCAACTTGTCACGCCACAACAGCACAACTTGCCATTCAGGAATCTGGATGGCCACTGGCGAGTAGGGGTGCAGAGCGGCGCCCAATCTGCCCCGCCTCGTATGCAAACTTGGATGATCTAGTTATAAATTAGTTGGGATGAATTAGTTCAATTTGTGCTATGATTCACTTATGCGGGCTCATGCAGGACGTCGCGATGCATCCCTACCAGCGAGTCAGACATATGCGAATGTGAAATCTAAATATAAAGACCTAGATGAACAACATGCAGCTCAATTTACTCTTATTATTAGCCTGAAGTGCAGAACGGGGCGTTTTGACACATCTGCCATAGAAATTGTTCTCCATAGCAACTATCACAAGCAAATTGTAATTTTCTTTCACTTGATATCATTGTAGATGCGAACGGTTAAATGTAGTATCGCACCCGTAGCCAACGAGAGAAACCAATGACATGTGGCCCATGTCATACAGGAGCTTCAAAGTTTTTCAGGCCTCGTTGAACTTGAAGACACAATCATAAAGCCTTCCTCCCAAAAATTGTGCCACTTCGGGATGCTTAACCTGGAACATTAGAGGAGAGCTTGTGTTGAATCATAATCTGCAGCTAGGCTGGATATTCTTCAACATAAACTACATAATCACAATGGACACAGAACAGCGCACCATTCCAATTTTGATCGAGTCACATTTCATTTGTGCATATAGGTTGGTTTCGATTCCTCTTCCCTGCGGATGACACAAAGAAGGTAAAATGCAATTGGTAGATGGCCTTCAAACAAAAAGATGTGCAAACTTGTAAATGCACTTACCATGCCTTCTAAGACAACCAAGTCAGCATCGTTTGCCATATAGGCTAGTTCTGGTGACACACTAGATAAATCTATTACCTGAGAGGAGGTTGTTGTCTATTTAAGCATCTGAGGTAATCAACATAACTTATCAAGCCATCATAATGGATGGCAGAATCAGGTTCAGATATTCTTACGGGCAGATCGTTACCAGAATTGGCAACAAGGAGGTCAGATACATCCACACCTGCAAGCTTTCCATTTTCATCCTTGAGCTGAAAGAAATTGCATAATAGGAATCAGACTGATGTATACAAGATGACATATGATTTATTTATTTTAGTTACCTTGTTTATAATCTCAACCAGCTCTAGGTAAGTGATATCATTGATGGAAGGCATGTCATTGGCAGCAAGTATCACCTGCATCAACAATGAACAGCTATGTATTGATATTATTTATTCTTTATTAATAGAAAGAAGAGATCCTGAATATCGGAAAATTTATGCAAAGATCACAATTAAGATTCCAAACTGCGCATGCACGCAACACACGTGTTATGTTACGGATACATCTTATGTTTGATGGGTATTTGCGTGTTCATTTTCACAATTACACCCATTTATCCAGATCCATTTAGTATTGTTTCACAACCTAGAATCTCATTTCCCTATTTAGGAAAAATAATTGTAGTTGCTACAACTATATGATCTACTCATTTCATGGACGCACAAACACGCTCTCAGCTTAACTAAGAATTTTATAGAGTTCAACAGGAATCATTTTTCATATATGTGTTATTGCATTCAGTTACTCCAAAGCTCAACAGCAGTAATGTGCTAATACAAGATACAGTGTCCCTTAAAAAACGACAAGTCAACTCTTATCCATGCATAGCATAATGTCTCCAGTAGTTCTGAAAGAATAACAAGAGCAACATTAAGACAAACCTTTGTGCCACGTCGGAGCAACTCCCTCGCAAATGGTAATATGCCCAATATGATATCAGCACCCGAATTATCAACAAAAATAACTGCCTACAGCATATGATTGAAGAATAATTCAGCTAGGTATAAACTTAGGTGGATGTACAGTATCCACATTATTAAGATATGCAAGCTAGAGCTGAAAGATAAATGGCAATGTGTAAATATAGTTTATATCCAGCTGTGCATTAATGGACTTCGCCCGCAACTGATGTATGGATGATCCAACACGAAAAAGACATGCAACTCGGGCTACCTGTAGCCCTTTATTTTGAAAATTTCGGAAATGGTATTTCAAAGTTTCAAAAAAATCTGAAACAATGTGTACATATAGGCAATGGTGTTTTCTTCAAGTGTGCAAAGTCTCGATCCGAAATACGTTGTATTCAACGGTACACAGAAAAGACAAAATATAGATCTGGGTGTGTGAACGTACACCTTCAAACATTGTTAGATTTATTCTTTTTTATGTAACCCAGAATACAACGTATTTCGGATCTAGCCTTTGCACACTTGAGGTATACATCATTGCGTATATGCACATTATTTTTTCAAAGTTTTTTTAAACTTTGAAGTACGTTTCTCAAATGTTCAAAATAAAGGGCTACAAGTAGCCCGAGAAGCAAAAAAAAAAAAAAGTAGCCCAAGAGCCAAAACGACACACACTGATCCAGAAGTGTTACTAGGCCAATAGTAATAAACATAGCTATAAAAATAAAAAATCCATCTATAAAGCTACAAGGAGATAAGGAAAGGAACACACGGAATATCATTTGAGGGAATTACTGGTTATTGACAATAACAATGTACAGACTACATATCAAAACACCTATTACTATAGGTCAGTAACAACTAAAAACCGTGACTATTAGAGATAGACATGGAACCAAAAGTACACTGCACATATACTCTATATAAGGTCTATGAAACAGTACAATGTCACTAAAGCCTATAGTCAGTTACACATAATGCAGACTAAGACAGTCTCTTGGCTTAGGATGGTTATCAGGCTGTCTCTGACATCTTACTAGGGGGTGCAGTTCAAGATGTTTACAGCGAGATAATAAATTTACCTTTTCCCAAGATTTATTGGTCCATTTGTTTTTAAATGCGTCTAGGTCATCAATAACCCAAGGGCGAGATAGGAGATTCTGGCAACTTGCCAAGAAGGACATACCATCTTTAGCAAAAACTTCTGCAAGCTTCAAAAAATACAACAGAGTTGTTTAGAGGCACAATATGTAATACAAGAGGATGTGGATAAAAAAATTGTCAACAGGTAGACTATTTCATACAGATTCAAAAAGAAATACTAGTAAAAGATGATTTCATCCCTTCCATGACTTCAGGTTGACTGGCCTTTCACATTAGCACAGTGATGTTTCGGCTTTTGAAGCAGCCTAAGGTAAGCCCCTCGAAGTTCCATGACGGTAGAATATTAATGCGGGTGAGACCACATACCTGTGCAGATCCTAAATCAAATATATTTCCTGCTAAGATTCCACGGATCAAGTTCTCTGCTCGCTTCTCATTGTCTTCTATTTCATCATTCCGCTTAACAACTCCCTCAAACAGTGACATAGCTTTAGCATTCTCCTCATCCTACTCGTGAACAATCAAAATTATCAAAGGAGAAACAATTATGACCAGAAATTATCACAACCATGAACAACAAAAATAGGCCAGGTTAAAGAAACTTTGTAAGAACTTACCTTAACCTTTTTGAAGATATCGTTAAATCCCAATTCTCTGAGGATTAGCTCACGAAGTCTACAAAGAAGCTTGAGATCCATTCCCATAGTTAGAAGTAATCCACCAATTTCTTTCATGGTTCAATAAAATTTCATCTTACTATGCAGTCAGGAGGTCCTCCGTTGCTCCCTGGGTTCTTCTTGAACTCCTCAAGAATAGAAGTGTACCTTCACCATAAAACAAGATGTACATATTAAAATGTTAAGGCCATATCTTTAAGCTGGTTCTGCACTAATATGAACAGAGTACCATCTTGGCCAGTCTTATTGCTGAGGCACATTATCTCGGTGATTAACCCACATTAGCAATCATGTACGTGCAATGAACATGTTCACAAGTGTAAATCAAGCTACACATACCTCTAATATGTTTTAATGTAAGCACTGAACCTATAACTAAAACACCTAAGCATATAAAATTCAGAACATGGTCGGGAACATATTTTCTTGGCCAAAAAATAATCCACAAATATCTTTCTGATCGAAGTCAATAACAAACAAGAGAAATCGCCATCTCAACCTTGAATGCGAATACAATTACAATGAATCTTTTATGACTTACGGGTCATTCAATTTTTAGTAATTACTGTTATTACAATGGAAGGATGAAAGAGCATATGAAGTTGTGCGAATTGGTGCCGTAAGACATGAAATCGTGTACGTGGAGAGCGAGTAGGGGACAAAATAACATGCAAATTTGGAAGGAACGTTATTAAGGGGATTAATTGTGCAATTAGTACAATGGATATGAAAAGAGCCAGGATTAGTATAAAGGAGGGTCCAAGTCTGTCCACAGCCATTGGGACCAGAATTATGAAATCGGGGAATAAATTATTTCAAATGGTTGAAATGGAAAATATCCCACCCCAGTAAAGGACAACACAACACTGCTGAGCTGCTGCGCCAAGCCACCTGTCAGTGCCGGATACAATTAGATCACTGAGCGTTTGCCAGAAATTAGCCATTCGTAACTATCAATATTAATGTACCTTATGTGCCAGCAAGTTTTCCATGAGAATTTAAATTTAGCCCTAGTGTGGGTAGCAAAGGAAGCTCAGTGAAAGATAGATTGGGATTCGACAGCAAGAAGAAAGCAATATAGTACGCTGCACACACCGCTGACAAATGCGATTGATGTCCCAAACCAACACAGGTTCAAGACTAAGTGCAGATGCCGTGGATAGAAAAGTGAGTGCTTCCTCAAGCTTCATGAAGGAATGTGCAAGCAAGGAAGTTTTCCATGAGAATTTAATTTACCCCAAGTTCCACATGCATCCAAAAGAGTTGAATGGTTCATCATAACACAGTTTCATTGGCCCAGTTACCTTCCCTAATAATAATCATCAAAGTTCATGTGGTTATACGTGTTCTCCTTGTAGCTCCCACTGAATACTCTTCTGTAAAATTAAGATCAGATCTTGTACCGTCATTCCCTCATAGAGGGTTTTTTCCAATAGATTATATTTGAGGAGGTCCCCCACTGACATGTATTGAATTTCATTTTCTGCGGCCTGATCTTGGTTAGAACTGTGTGACTGTTTTGTTCGTTTTATGAATTCCTGATGATTAAAGAAAAATAGGTAGTTCAGGGAGGAATCTTAGCTTAGGCCTATGCCAATTAGAGATAAGAAACGCTAATTTGTTAGTTAGATTCATTGGCATGCCTTTATAAAAAGAGGAAACCTATGAGGACTAAAGCAAGCAAGAATTAGAAAACAGTTCCTCAATCTTGCCCCAGGGGCGAGAGCAACTCCCTAACCCAAGTACACAACAGTTCTCAGAGCCGGCCATCTCCGTTACGCCTATCAACATGAGCACTCCCCTGGATCGGAGAGCCCTTGCCACCAAAGCCGCCTGCGCTGCTCTGTCCAGTCACTTCATCGCCAAACTTCGCACCAGCATGCAGAAGTACATGGCACCCATCACCGCCCGCACCAGATCCTGTGCCTGCCCCACTGAGCCAACGGCCATGTCGCTTTCTCTACTTTATACGGATTCAGCGCCGCCACTAGCCTTGTTGTCAACGTCCCCATAGGCAACCCGACCGACACAAGCCGTGGTGCCACTACAGCACGCGCAGACACCGCCATCTACAGCGCCGCTGGCCTCACCATCAGTCATCTGCGCGGGAACTGCCATCGACCCAACGAGGGTACCATCAATCTACGAGTCTATAGCGCTAATGTCCCCTGTTCTCGACATCAACACTCACAGACGTTAACGCTGGTGACTTCTGTCACCATCGCCACCCTCGCAGGAAACACCAGAGGCTAGCCTCAGCACACAATTCTTAGCTTGTCAGGGAACTTATGCAATCTGCAGTGGCGTGCACAGAGACCTCGCTGCTCCTACACTCGGCCTGTGGTCATTTTTCATCTTCACTGACTAGCAGCCCAGGACGAGCTGAACATCTAGGCGGGGTGTGTCTACTTGTGCAGATGCCATGCAAAGGTTCATTAGTCCCAAATCAAACATGACAATTCCACTGGAAGCAAAATGTGGGCAAGAAATACAGGACCCACTTGTTAGCGAATGGAAGGGGGAAAGTTAATGACAATTTCCGAGTAACAAGGCAAAAACTGACTAGAATTGTGTCGACCTTAAAAGGAAACTGGTCAAAGTCACCCAATTTAAGGCTCTTACCTACAAAAGCTTCATTGCCTAAAATGCATCCAAACCCAAAAAAAAAAACTGCCTTCATCCATTAAACAACCTCTCAGGCTAACAAACAAATACCTTCCACCACTAAATTATCTCGAGTTATAATGTAGCAACATGATGGGACCCCAAAATGATCAGTCTGATACTGACAGACATCAGTGATCACTAACAAGATGTCCACAGGATGAAAGTGAAAAATCAGACATACCTCTG
Source organism: Puccinellia tenuiflora (assembly GCA_012064385.1). NCBI lineage: Eukaryota > Viridiplantae > Streptophyta > Magnoliopsida > Poales > Poaceae > Puccinellia > Puccinellia tenuiflora. The sequence goes on along the minus strand of QRDG01002203.1, from coordinate 360,364 downwards.
GGCAAACTTCTCGGCCTTAGCGGGAGCGTCGGGCACTGTGGGATCGTTCTCCGCCCGCTGCCTGCGATAGGATAAGAAGAGACGAGCTGAGTGAGAATTGATGCAAGTATGGAACGTCACGGGGAGTTCAAATTCGAGCGTCGGGACGGTACTTGAAGGAGGGTACGGATTTGAGGAAGAGGTCGATCCACTGGATCTCGACGGGGGTGGCCTTGCGGGGATTGTCGGAGGGGAAGCGGTAGGGTATGGTGCAGGCCCGGTACGTGCTCTCCACCGGCGCCTGCAGCAGCGGGAACGGCACCGGAGGCGACGAGCTCTCCATGCTACTCGTCTGCCGCTGCCGCCGCCGCCGCGGAACGCTACTCCCCCTGTTGTCGGCGGCGGTTAGGGTTTACACGGCTCCTCGGAGGCGGTTAGCTTGGCCTCGCCGTGAGATCTGCCTGCGCCGTACAGCCGGGAAGATGAGGAAGCCAAGTGCCGCTTGGTTCTAATTTTTTGGGATACTTTTTTTTTAAGCCCGTATATGCATCCTCTCCGTGCCGAGGTAAATTCGCATAACCTTTCTTTATGGGCAGCGCTGAGCGTCCCGGCCATATTTCCCTCCCATCCCCCGGGTCAGACGAGGCGACACGTGTCCCTTTGACGTGGTGAAACAAGCAATATCCGATCTGCACCTCTCACTTTTTATACCCGCACAAAAAAACGAAATATTACTCCCCACAATACACGCCCATGGCCACGCGCCTCGGAGCGCATCCTGTCCCTGTCGCCGGAGAAGACACCGTTGCCGGAGAAGACGTTGTCGCCTTCCCATGGAAGCACTGCGCTCCCGATGGTAGCACCACCGCTCTACTTCGGCAGCACCGTCGCCCACCCATGGTAGCATGTCGCGAGCCTTTGGCAACACCATCATCGGACGGACATAGCGTCGCCGCCGGCCTTCTGTAGCACTGTCGTCTTCCATAGGAGCACCGCTATGCTCCTTCGGCAGCAGAGCCGTCCTTCTAGGAGAGCACCACCGCGCTCCTTCGGCAGCATCGCCATCTTTTCGTGGGAGCACCGCCGCCCTTCTGTGGGAGCACAACCGCCATTCTATGAGAGCATCGCCGCGCTCCTTCGGCAGCATCGCCGCCTTCCGTGGGAGCACCGCCGCCCTTCTATGGGAGCACAACCGCCCTTCTATGCGAGCACCACGGCGCTCCTTCGACAGCATCGCCGCTTCCCGTGTTGTGCTTCCACCGCCACGCTCCTTCGGATGCACCGTCGATGTGCCACGGGAGCACCGCCATCCTTCTATTGAAGCACCCGTGAGGTCTTCCTGCTCGAGGTTGGGGGCGCGGCGGAGGATGAGGAGGCGGCGGGCTCGAGCTTGACGGAGTGCGCGGACGTCGGGAGTGGTGGATGCTGAGCGGAGCGCGCGACTGCAGGCTCGTGACGCTACAACGGAGGGCGACACGACCCAGGATCGAATCCGCGACGGCGGCCGCGACCGCGCTTGCCGGCGGTGACCACCCTTGCCCTTCACTAGGGTCCACTTGACGCCATCCACCTGGGAAGCTCAGCTCCCTCGAGCTCGACGCCTCGACCTCGCTGGCCATGATGTCAGCCGCATCGTAGTAGGTAAACAGGATGGGGCCCTATGTGAGGAGGCGCGGTGGGGTGCCGGTGGCAGCGGTGAGCGGCGCAGAACACCGTGGCAGAGTCATGGCGCGCGACGGCGGCAGTGCCTGGCTTTCTGTCTCCATGGTTTCTAATAGGGAAAAAGGGAAGAAAGAAGGAGTGCACGGGGTGTGTGGTTGGGAACGGATAAGGTGTGGTGGGAGGTCAGTGTGGGCCCTACGGTGGACGTGTGTCACTAGCAGGATGCGTAGGACACTACCAGGAAAAGCATTATAGGACGGTTGCCTGTCTGTGGCGCACCCTTAATCCATGCGCCACAAAAAATAATTCTGTGGCGCATGGCTGTCGATGCGCCACAGAAATTTGAACATTCTGTGGCGCATCATTAGCACATGCGCCACAGAATAGAAACTTTCTGTGGCGCACGGCACACCATGCGCCACAGAAAGGGGGAATTCTGTGGCGCACCACTCTTCATGCGCCACAGAATATGCGTGGGCCCCACCTTCAATCAGCGGGCCGTGGTCCATCTCGGCCTTTTCTGTGGCGCACCGTGGCTGGTGCGCCACAGAAATTCATCTTTCTGTGGCGCATGGATAAGGATGCGCCACAGAAAGTTGAATTTCTGTGGCGCACTAGCCACGGTGCGCCACAGAATAGCTACTTTCTGTGGCGCATCAGGGCCCGTGCGCCACAGAATGTGGACGCCCAGATCTACAAAAAGGTGGTAGACCACCTTTCCCCATGTGACCCCCTTCTTCTTCCTAGCTCCCATCTTACTAACCCGATCTCCTTCTCTCTCCCATGCCATTTTGACCATCCTATTCTCCATTATTTGTTATTAAACCTACCACAATTTGATATATAATTGGTGAGGGCTTGGGAGAGTCTCCATATATATTCTCCTCCTCTCTTTTTGTCCACTATTTTCTCTCCATCACCACACACTCTCTCTCATCGATCACGGTCACGTCTCGGCAACGGATCTAGATCTACAAGGTGGGTATTGGTGTATGGATGTTTGTTGAAGGCATGAGAAACTTGTCGGCGGGCGATTTACACGTATATGCATGAAACTTGTGTGTGTGGTTTGATTGAATCTTTGCATGTTGTAGCTTGCGCCGGCGTGGTGCATGGATGTTTGCCGAAATGTTGATTCATTTCCATTTCGGTGAATTTTTGCACCACCCATATGTCCTACTTTTAGGGGAAGTCATGCCGAATTTTTTCGTCGAACATTTCCGACTTCCCGCATGAGAAGCTTGTATGTGTGTGAGCATGTTGCGATTACTTAATTCTAATTAATAACACATACTCTGTATGTATACCGCGTAGGCGACCATGGTCATCAAGATGAGCTCGGGTCGAATCGACAACTACAAGGAAGAAGCGAAGGCGGAAATGAGACGGTGCAACGGGCGCCAGATACGATGTCCGTGTCGAAGTTGCAAACTTGTGAGATGGATCGACCCTGATTTCGGACAATTGGAGGAACACCTGCTCAGGCGCGGTTTCATGGAAGGCTTCAACCAAGCGCCGACAGCAAATGCTGCGCCTGAAGACGAGGGCGGGCAAGATGATCGTGACGACGGAGATGCCGACATACATGGTCATGATTGTGGTGGAGAAGACGTTGACACGCCGCAGAGCTCGCTAATGTCGGCCTTGATGGATTCTCATGTTCAAGAACTCCTCCTGAAGAACGCGAACACCGATAGAGAGAAAGCCAAGCTGGCGCAAATGGAGATAGACGGGAATACTCCGTTGTATCCTGGGTGTCGGCCACAGGATACGCGCTTGCAAGTAACACTTGATGCTCTGGAGATGAAGTCGGAGAACAAATGGACCGATGCGAGCTTCAACAAGAACATGCAATTCTTCCACGAGCGTCTTCCCGAGGGGAACACATTGCCAACTAGTATCGAGGAGGCCAAGAAAGTCGTTTGCCCTCTTGACCTACCGCACGTTAAATACCACGCCTGCGTCAATGATTGCGCAATTTATCGGGGCGAGTACGAGGACCGAACCACATGTCCGGTGTGCGGCCAAGGACGATACAAGAGCCGTGGGAAGAAAGTTCCTCAAAAAGTGGTATGGTATTTTTATATCACTCCCCGTCTGCAGCGGTACTTCGTGGACCCTAAGGAAGCAAAGCTCATGCAATGGCACGCGGAAAGGGAGAAGCCCGAAGAAGATCCGGAGAAGGGCAGGATCCTTACACACCCTTCAGACGCTAGCCAGTGGCAAGAGTTGGACGCCGTCGCCAATTTCGGAGGCGATGCAAGGAACGTCAGGCTCGGTATGAGCACCGATGGACTCAATCCGTTCGGTAACCAGAGTAGCACGCATAGCACCTGGCCCGTGTTTGTATGGCCTTACAACCTTCCCCCGTGGTTGTGCACGAAGCAAAGGTATATACACATGAGTATTCTCATTCAGGGGCCGAAACAAGCAGGTGTCCACATACATACGTATCTCGCGCTGTTGAAAGAGGAGTTAGCCACGTTGTGGGCGACGCCAGTCCGTACGTGGGATGCCTACACTGGAGATTATTTCCCCATGAGAGCCGCGTTGCTCACGACGGTGCAGGACTATCCTGGTTGCGCATATGTATCTGGCCAGGTAGGCCACGGATTCTGCGCATGTGTCAGGTGCATGGATAGGACCCCGCATCTCCAGCTACCAAGGAATCCCGGGTCTTCGAAAACTGTGTACCCAGGGGCTCGAAGGTGGCTTCGCATGGATCACCCGTGGAGAAAACGCGGTGACCTGTTCAATGGTAAGGAGGAGCTCGATGGAGCCCCGTGCCCTAGGAGCGGCACAGAAATCGACGAGCTGTTGAGAAATTGGGAGGAGTGCCCCGCGCCGGGAAAGAAACGACCGAAGGTAGATCCGCTGCTGGGTGTATGGAAAGCGAGGTCTGTTTTCCACGACTTGCCGTACTGGAAGGTCCTCAAGACGCCACATAGCCTCGATATGATGCACATTACGAAGAATGTCACCGAGAGTCTGCTTGGCACTCTTTCCAACATGCCGGAAAAGACCAAGGATGGGACGAAAGCAAGATACGATCTGAAATGCCTTGGTGTCAGGAAAGATCTTCAGGCCCCCGATAGTGATGACGACGATGGTGATGATGATCAGACTGAAGGGACTCAAGGTCACCGCAAAAGGCTAAAGAGGAACACGGTGGTGCTTCCCGCTACATGCTTCACTATGAGTCTGGAGGAGCTCGAGCAGTTTTACAGGTGTCTTGTAGGAGTCAAATTTCCTCATGGTTACGCGGGGAAGATAAGCAGATATATGGACGCAACGAAGAAGAGGTTTACCGGGATGAAGTCTCACGATTGTCACGTGCTGATGACGCAGATACTTCCCGTTGCGATTCGAGGGATAATGGACGAGCATGTCCGTGATACGCTGCTTGCTCTTTGCAACTTTTTTGACGTCATCAACAGGAAGACGATCGGCGTGAGGCAGCTCGACCGGCTACAGGAAGAGATCGTGCTGATACTATGCGAGCTCGAGATTTACTTTCCGCCCTCATTCTTCGATATCTGCGTGCATCTCCTTCTGCATGTCGTTGATGACATCAGGCAGCTCGGGCCAACGTTCATGCACTATATGATGCCATTCGAAAGGATGAATGGTGTCATGAAAGGATACGTCCGCAACAGGTCCCATCCAGACGCAAGCATAGCCAAGGGCTTTCTAACCTACGAGTGCATCTCCTTCTGCCAGAATTATCTAAGCACCGAGAACCAGGATGTTGGTCTGCCCACGAGGAAACACTTCGGCAGGCTCAATGGATATGGTCACCGAGAGGGCAGCAGCACAACCTTTGTCAGCATGCAGGGTCAAAAGGACGACTTTGACAGGGCTCACCGGGTCGCGCTACAACACTTACAGTTGATCGAAACTTGGGTGGAACAGCACAAATGCTTACTCGAGCAACATTACATCAAACTGGGCCGACCGAGGAAGAAGGGAGACGTAACCAGAGCGCACAACTCTACCTTCACGCGTTGGTTCAAGCAAAAGCAACTGGAGCTAGCAAAGAAGAAAGCACCATCTACGGAAGATGAAAGACTCATATTCTCCTTATCACTGGGTCCATCGCACAACGTAAAGACCTATCAGGCGTACGACATCAACGGCTACAGATTCTACACCGAGGAAAAGGACAACAAGTCAGAATATCAAAACTCAGGAGTAACTATGCTATCCTACGGCGATGAGGAGGCTACTGTTAAGGAAAGATACTTCGGAAGGATTGAGGACATATGGGAGCTCAACTACTGTGGAGAGTTGGTGCCAATGTTCCGTGTAAGATGGGCCAAGGACGTCGTCAAAGAAGGCCGGTATTTCACCACCATGGTAATACCCGATGCCAAATCGAAGAACGCCTCCGCGAAAAATGAGCCATGGGTACTCGCTAGCCAAGTCGAGCAATGCTTTTTCATTACCGACCCGTCAAAGCCTAGCCGTGTTGTCGTGAGGAGGGGCAAGAGGAGCATCATCGGAATGGAAGGAGGCGCCACCGAGCAAGACTTGGACAACGAGCCAAAGATCGAGGAGGAATTCGACAAGTTCTTCGACATGCCTACTACTAGTACACAAAGAAGGAAGACCTCCCTACCTACCAAAGGTTGTCCGTTCACGCGAAGAAATCTCAAGGTCACCGGCCTAAAGTTTTCAACCGCGAAGAAGGGAAAGAAGAGAATCTAGCTCGCGGAACCAAGACGAAGAAGACACTTTTTTGGTGTATTTAATTTGTTTGTCTATATATGTATGTTCATGATATAATGCATGAGAGGGCAAGATGCAACTTAAGCCAAATTAAGCGGAACCGGGGTCCCGACAGTTAATGTTTATGTCCAAGTTCTTTTATCTACCCCGCAATATTAAATGTTGATTAGGAAGGCATAAGCATGTCATGGGTGAGCTACACAAAATTAAATGGAATAGGGCAACATATAAATTAATACCCACATATTCCATATATAATTGTTTAGGTGCTTTATACAAAAACCCACTAAACCACAAACTACATGATGCAAACATGAACATGGATGACAAATTAATATTCATTGCATTTTTCTGATAAAAATAGACATATACTTTGTATTAATTGGATTTGTAAAGCAAAAGGAAAAAAATAAGCAAAAGGAAAAAAAATGTGGGATTTATGCTCCAGGAGTATTTTGAACTCTGGTCTCCAGGAAGGAAGAGAAGGAGCAAAGCCACTGGGCTGTATGTGTGCATGTGTTATCATACAGCAGTAAAACCTTTTATTTTAAGACCCATATATTTCTGTGGCGCACCAGCTGGTGGATGCGCCACAGAATCCTAACTTTCTGTGGCGCATCTATCCGCGGGTGCGCCACAGAAATCTCGGGCCTCACCTTACATGTGGGGCCGCCCCCTGTTAGGCCAGATAATTCTGTGGCGCACCTCCTAAAGGATGCGCCACAGAATTCCCTATTTCTGTGGCGCACGCCCGCTCACATGCGCCACAGAATTCTTCGCGGCCACTTACATGTGGGGCCGCCCCGCGCTGCCCCATTCTTCCCAAAATTCCCAATCGTCCCAACTTCCCGCGCGCGCGACCGCGACCCTGCACCTCTCGCCGGCGATCACGCTTCCACCCCTCGCCGTCGACGCCGCCACAGCTCCCCGACACCGGCCGCCCCTGCGCCCTTCGACGCCCTGCTCCCCTGCACCCTCGGACCGGCGGAGCGCGGAGGACCTCGACGCCGCGCGCGCCCAACCGGCCTGCCACAGCACCCCGACGTCGCCGCCCCTCCCCGAGGTTAGCTGCCCTTCCCCTTTCTCTCCCGAGCCCTCCCCTCCCCTCCCCTCCCCTCCCCTCCCCTCCCTCCCCTCCCCTCCCCTCCCTCCCTGCCCTCCCCTCCCCTCCCCTGCCCTCCCGTCCCAGCATGCACACTAGGTGCTTGTGTTAATGCATCCCCCATGACAGCCCAAGGTCCAGAGCATACAGCCCTCCCCTCCCCTCCCCTGCCCTCTCCACTCCCCTGCCCCCTCCCTCCCCTTCTCTGCCGCCGGTGTTCCTGCACGCAAGGTGCTCGACATAATGGCCGAGCATGCTTCCTGCTTTATCTATGCAATTATTGATTGCAAGCATGATTCATTTCCAGTTCAATTGTGGAATGTCAATGGCCAGCCCTTTGAACTAGCTTGGCTTGCTTCTTGGAATAACTGCAGCTAGCTCTAATTGATAGCTCTAATTGGTTTTCTTTTTTCTTTTTATTCTAACTCGAAAAAGAAGAAGAATAAAAAATTGCAATGAATTTAAAACGAGAGCTGTTGATGCAAATGTTGGTTAGATTTATGCTTGATGCAATTCTTGATACAATTGTGTTTTAGAAATGCTTGATGCAATGCTTGATGCCATGGCTTGATGCAATTGGTTGATGCAATGCTTGATGCAATGCTTGATGCCATGGCTTGATGCAATTGCTTGTGTTTATGCTTGATGCAATGCTTGATGCAATGCTTGATGCAATGCTTGATACAATTGGTTGATGCAATGCTTGATGCAATGTACATTAAAAAAATGCTAAGTCTGAAAACAGTTTAGATTAGCCCCCTTTGCATGCAAATTGTGGGAAATATGCTCTACCAAAATTTGTAAATTTCATATCATTAGAAAGAGCTAAACCTATAGATTAATAGGCATCAATTGTTTGTCCAAATTAAAAACTATAACAGACTAAATCATGTAAGCCAAAATGCTATGTTTTATCTGTTTTCTGAAAAACCTGAAAAACTGCTAAGTCTGAAAACAGTTTAGATTAGCCCCCTTTGCATGCAAATTGTGGGAAATATGCTCTACCAAAATTTGTAAATTTCATATCATTAGAAAGAGCTAAACCTATAGATTAATAGGCATCAATTGTTTGTCCAAATTAAAAACTATAACAGACTAAATCATGTAAGCCAAAATGCTATGTTTTATCTGTTTTCTGAAAAACCTGAAAAACTGCTAAGTCTGAAAACAGTTTAGATTAGCCCCCTTTGCATGCAAATTGTGGGAAATATGCTCCACCAAAATTTGTAAATTTCATATCATTAGAAAGAGCTAAACCTATAGATTCATAAGCATCAATTGTTTGTCCAAATTAAACACTATAGGAGACAAAATCATGTAGGCAAAGTTGCTATGTTTTATCTGTTTTCTGAAAAACCTGAAAAACTGCTAAGTCTGAAAACAGTTTAGATTAGCCCCCTTTGCATGCAAATTGTGGGAAATATGCTCCACCAAAATTTACAAATTTCATATCATTAGAAAGAGCTAAACCTATAGATTCACAAGCATTATTTGTTTGTCCAAATTAAACACTATAGGAGACTAAATCATGTAGGCAAAGTTGCTATGTTTTATCTGTTTTAAACTCTTAATAACATTTAACCTAAATTCTGTTTTATCATGTAGGCAGCCCGCCGCCACCGCCGCCACCGGAGGAGCTCATCGACAAGTGGTGAGAAATGTGTTGATGAATATATGTGTGTCCACGACCATCGTGTCGTTGTTGTTTGTGCTCCGACCATCGTGTCGTCGAGATGTTGATACTATTTCATAGATGCTTGTGCAGGTACCCCGTGAGGCCCTTGAGATTGCCGGAACGTCGATTAACTTCCGTTCCGGCAAATTCGGGTACTCCATATGTCCCTTTTTTAGCAAAGGTCATGCCGAAATTTTTCGTGAATTTTGGCATGACTTTGCTAAAAAAAAGGGACATATGGGGTATTGCGACTAAGGCATGGGCCGGGGTATCTTAGTACTAAATTAAGTGATGTTTTTCTTATATTTTGTTGTACTAACTTTTGCCTCTTTTTAATGAAGTGCAAACATGTCGGCCGACGCGCCCGGCCCTTCTAAGCACATGAGCGTCGAATTAGAAGAAGCACGAGAAAAGAACAAGGCGTTCTGGGACGTGTGGCCGGATATGGGGGATGCGGAGGCCGCCGAACTGGCTCGTGACGGCGATGGTGACTTCCAATTAGAAGAGATGGAGATGATGGATGCGGAGGACACCGACGGAGATGGGGACGCAACCACCACCACCGATGGCGGCGACCACACGGATGTCGGGGGTGACGACCACACGGATGCCGGTGGTGGTAACACGACCGCTAAGAAGCTTAAGAAGCAGAGGAAGGAGCGGACACCGCAAGCGGTCGGCACCGTCACCGACACGTTCACTAAGGTCTCCAAAAGTGGCCAACCCCAGGAGCCATGGGGCGTCGCAAAAGGGTACGGAATGCAACTAGGGTGCATCCTCCGGGAAACCGTGTCGATCAACACGTATGACCTCAGGAGCGCGGAGAATGAGGCTTTGCGCACACAACTCCTCAAGAGGCTCCACGAACGATACATTTTCCCGGACGATGGAAACAAAAGGGTGGACAGCTTCGCCATCACGAAGATGAACAATTGTTTGACCAGCTGGAGAAGCCGGGTGAAGGCGAAGATTGAAAAGGGTCTTAGCTGGGAAGAGATCAGTGCCAAAGAGCCGTACATCGACATAGAAGAGTTCGAGGCATTGAAGTTGTCCTTGGCATCTCCGGAGGCTGAAAAATGGACCGAGTGGGGGAAGCAAATGCGGGCAATGAACTTAGGCAACCACCATTTGGGAAGCGGCGGTTACATAGGAAAAAAGCCTGTTTGGGACAAGGAGGATGCCGAGGTTGCGAGACTTGGGAAAGAGAACCCTTGGCATAAAATCACGGACGAGCAAGTTAGGAACTTTGTTCGGTCCCGCTACTATCTGAAGCCGGGGACGGGGGAATTTGTTACCGACTACAAAGATGTGCTGGATTTCGAGAAAGTTCTGGTAAGGAACTTAATTACCGCGGATATCTCAAAGTCCATTTTCATTGATTTCTATACATGGGTTCACGTTTATTTGCTTTGTCCGCAGGAGGCTGAGTTGAAGGCTGCGGCTGAGGCCGGCCCGTCGTCCCAGGAGGCAGCCGGCCCGTGGGACACGACTTTCAACCGGGCGATGAACGTTTACAAGGGGAGGGACAAGTCAAAGCCTCCGACGTCAGCAGGCCGTGTGACCGGCTTTGGTACGTCGATGAAGTTCATCGAGTACTACAGCACGGACACCGACACGAAAAGGGAGAGGAGGAAGCCGGCTAAAGATAATGCCGAGGTTCTCGAGCTAAGGAAGAAGCTGGAGACACTACAGAAAGAAAAGGTGGACTCCAGCATGGTGGACAAGCTAGTGGCCGAGAAGCTGGAGGAGAGGCTCCGGACTTTCTTACCCCCTGGATTGTATGAGGGATTAGCTGCTTGGCAAGCGAGAGGTCAACAGGGGCCGATACACTTGCCCAGCTTCGACGGCAGCACCTCCAGCAATAACGTGTCGCCGGTCCTGCTGCCCCCTGTCGTGTCGCCGGTCCTGGTGACCCCACCGGTGCCCCCCCGGCAGGAGAATAATGACAATGCGCAAGAGCGCCCGGACAATGATAGGCCGGCCGCCGGCACCGGCGCCCTTGTCTCGACATTAGCCGAGCTCAACGCCATCGACAAGGTAACTAATTAGTTAGTCCGCGACATCTTTTATGACTACATATGCCTTTGATGACTGCCATATCTCATGCATGCATGGTGCCCAACATGTGTTGACTCACAGGACACGCCTTGCATACTCCTGCATAGGGTGGGGGCCGGCGGAGAGTTGAAGGAAGTCGCGTTGGCCAAGATAGTACAACCTCTGACCCGCGATATACACAACACTCGAATGAGTGAGGCCGTGATGAAAGTCAATGTCACGGAGGTACTGCCTGAGTTCCGTGACATCGACCCCCCCACGCAACCTCCGGGAGCTGAGAAACACATGAAGCTTGGCGAATGCGGAAAGTGGATGATGGAATGGCCGAAGACCCAGATTCGTCTTGGGGATGTTATTCATGGGGTCGGTCGCACCGGCGGCGCCACCTCGAGGCCTCGGCTCCCGCTCGTTCGGCCCCCGTCGAGGCGGCCGCAAAAAACTATTGCGGAGGAACCGGCACCACAAGTAGCCGTCGCCACCACCCAGAAGGAACCGTCGGTCGCCGCCCCCACCGGCCGGAAGCTACCGCCGGTCGCCGCCACCACCGGCCGGAAGCTACCGCCGGTCGCAGCCACCACCGGCAGGAAGCTACCACCGGTCGTCGCCGCCACCAACCGCCACAAACAGTTGTTGGGAACGTCTTCACCGGTTAGTTCTGACTTTCCGAATTCCCCGACTTTCCGACTTTCCCGACTAACGGATGTGCTATCGTTTATGTTTAGGACAAAGCCGTTGCACCTGAACTTGGTGGCAACGAGGATGAGGATAATGATGTCAACCTCGATGACTACATCAACACTGGCGCCTGCAGGGATGATATGTACATGCCTCATGTGGATGAAGAACCCTTCCGCGACCACCGCGGTCAAGCTGCTCGTCCCACTTCATGCACACAACGCCTGGCCTTCACGCCTCCGGATGCCGGCGATCATCAAGCTCCCCCGGGTAACGTTTTCAGCCCTAACACTCTGATGGAAACTGTTAAAGCGGGGTTCACTGCACCCCCACAATCTCCAGAGAAGAACAAGATCAAGAAGCATAGGAAGAGAAAAGGAACCTCCACCTCTGCGAGCCAGCCAGCTCCTAAGATCCGGGGTCTTGAAGACACGATTCCACCCCGTGCGGATGGCTTCCCCCGAGTTCATGTAGCTGGTGAACCTATCTTGTCTGGGGACTTGCTCCGCCTCGCAGAAGGACCCATGGTTGCTTTGCAGCAAAGTATCTTGTATCTGGAGGAGCAGCTTCTTAAAGAAAAGCATCCGAGTTACCCGGCGTTCGCGGTCCACGTGCCAAAGGAGCTGGTGGACTTCGTCCAGGAAGACCCTGCGGATGTGTTCTTCATCGCGTACGAGGACGTCTTCAAACTCTTTCACACTCAACGGCTGGACTATAACATGGTCCGTCTATATGCGCTCGATATGGCGATGAAGATCAGGAGAGATGCGACCCCATACGTCGCGATAGTGGATCCTTACTACATGCGCGACAGCCATCTGGAGGAAGGGTCAAAGACAAGGGAAACGGCCAAGGAGTACCTCGTAAGGGTCATGCTGGCCAACAAGAGGAAGACCACCCTTCTTCTGCCTTTCTTTTTCGAGTAAGTACACATCCGCTCGCCACCGTCGTATCTTATGCCTTCTTGTACATTTCTTCCATCGCTGATCCTTTGTCCAACATTCCGTTTCAATTGTGTTGAGCAGGGACAAGTACTGCGCACTCATCTCCGTAGCCCCGAGGTGGTCCATTGCCACTTATTTGGACTCGGGGAATAAATCCACGCCGAGACGATACACCAGAATAAAGGGTGTTCTGGATGACGCTCTCGAGGCCTATGCCCAAAAGGGCGGCCCATTCCATAAGAAGTCGGAATTTTTCACGGATGAAAACACACACAAGTTTCAGCATGGGAGCGGATTCCATTGCATCAAGCAACTGGATGGCAGCGTGAAGGAGGCCTACTACGCCCTCCATCACCTTAAAGGAATTGTCCGGGATTGCGAGAAAACGAAGTTTCCATCGGGTCTCAAAGAATACACCAAATCAGAGGATGCTCTCACCGATGCTGATTACAGAGCAGACTTCCATCGCATCCAGCTGCAGTTGACAACGATCATCCTCGAAGATGTCCTTCACAGATCAGGGGCCTACCACCACCACAGAGGTATTATATATAGAAGTGCATGTGTAGGGTTATCTATTATATATATGCTATGCTATGAAACCCAAATAGGATAGCCATATGATTGTCTTGCCTCTCTACTTAGATGAATAAATTATATTCTATTTTATATCACTAACCTATATATATATCCCAATTTATCTTCAGTGTTGTCTCAGAGGAGTATCGAAGAACGACTAGAGGCACAATATGACACCAGGGAGTGGAGGACGAAACAAGGCTTTCTACCGTTGCCGGAGCCGCGAAAGTAGAGGACTCCATGATTATGCATGCTCCCGGATCATAGTTAGGCGGCGAACACTTGATTTGTAATGTGTAGTGTGAAATGTTAAACTTTTGGTTGTATATACATGACTAGCTAATTGTGTTTACATTCGGCACTTTTGTGACTATGTGTATATATATATGTATCTCGATCGGGCCACTAATTAAGTAATATATATGTGTGATGACATATTGATTAATATCATTGTCTGTTTATATACCTGTCAAATATACCTGTATTTTCTGTATAAACCTGTATAAATACTGTATATACGTGTATTTATACAGCAAAATAAAAAAATACAGTTTTTCTGGTTAACACTTCTGTGGCGCACCTTTTTTGTTTTTTGTGGCGCACCACTTTCTGTGGCGCACCAAGGGCAGTGCGCCACAGAAAGCCTCTCCATAGGGTCCTGGCGACCTATTTCTGTGGCGCATAGACAAGGGGTGCGCCACAGAAAGTTGATATTTCTGTGGCGCATATTCCTGGTGCGCCACAGAAAATATTTTTGTGGCGAGAATTCTGTGGCGCACCAGGCTAGCCCACAGATGCGCCACAGAATTGCAAAACCATGCGCCACAGATAGCCTATTCTGTGGTAGTGGGACGCGTACCTCGCGATCCCCCGGATGATAATCAGCGTTTCCCTTTCTTTATTGGGAAGAACACATGTATAGGTGTAGTTTGTAATCTTATGGATGACATCATCAATCAAATTCAAAATTTAAAAAGATTTATTTTCTAAACCGCTATTCCGATTGTTGAGTATAAATATATTGTCTAGTCTTTTCTATCAAATCAGTCATTTAGTTGCATTGGTTAGAGCATGCATTTCTACATGGTATCAGAGCCAAAGAGGTCTTGAGTTTAAGACCCGAGTAGCGCAATATAAAATAAAAAATTGCAGCCCACTTTCGGTCCACGTTTAGGCCTAACCTGACGGAGCCACATGTGAGGGGGAGTGTTCAGTATAAATATATTGCCCAGTCTCTTCTATCAGATCGGTCTTTTGGTCGCATTGGCTAGAGCATAGAGTTCTACACCGATTAGCGATTTATTGACACCGTTAAATTCGTCTCGACGAGAGTTTTAAAACTAGAACCATCATTAATATGTTTTGACTAGATTTTTTTCTAGCTCCAATTACCAGATTACAGTACTATGACTATCAGATTAACACCAAATAGTTACCACGATAATTATATATGGTTACTAGATAAATTTTTATACGTATTTAGACATTTACGACACATATACATATCGAGGCTGGCGAACTCTTACCGTCACACCAGTTATCAGATTAAAACACTATGATTGCCCGATTAGCATTCAACAATTACCATAATAATTTTATATAGTTAACATATAATTTTTAGACGCCTTTTTGACATTGCAATTATATGTATAATTAGAGAATAAGAGTTTCGACTGTTCTGAAGACCTAAGAGATGATACCATTACACATAAAGTTGCGTCATGTAGTCTTACGTGTTGGAGACATGCCCTAGAGGCAAATAAATAAAAGGAGTTTATTGTAATATCTCGTTAAAGTTTATAATTAGTTTTATATCATGCTAGAACTGTATTAAGAGGAAACATTAATACAGGTGTGGTATATAAACAACCAGGTACCTGGCATGTATATGGATACGCTAGTTCATTGGTCAACCGATGATTGAGGTTTCCCAATCATGGGCATTTATGCCAATTGATAATGGAGTCATTTCATTGGGTGAATGAAAGTGATGGACGTTACCCAATAGCGATTATCACAACGCGATCAAGTCACAAAGTTCACCGTTGTGATGATTAGGAAACGTGGTACTTATTCCTTAGACCGTGAGATAATAGTCCTATCACTATCATCGGAGGATGCCTTGACTATATCAACCGTCACACCGTAACAGGGTGATCATAAAGGTGCAGCTCAGGTATGCAAAGGTGATATGTTGAGAAGTATGTATCAAGAAGCGGGATTTGCACCTCCGCATGACGGAGAGATACTCTGGGCCCACTCGGTGAGTCTTCATCCAAATAAGCTGTGCATCGTATGACTAGGTCATGGGGATGAAAGATCACGGGAACGAGTTGAATGAGACTTGACCGATAACGAGATAGAACTAAGCATGGAGATGCTGGATGATCAGATCTCGGGCAAGTCAGTATCGTGATATCAAAGGGAATGAGAATCTATGTTTATGGTTCAACGACAAAGTTATTTCGTGGAATGCACAGGGGTCATTATGGGCATCCCAGTCCCGCTAATGATCATTGATCGGAGAGAGATCTCGATCATGTCTGGAGTGTTCCCGAACCGTAGGGTAACACACTTAAGGGTTTGACGATGCTAGGAGATCGTTCTGGTAATATAGGAATTGTCGAAGATAGAAATGAGAGAATCGGAGGAGTACCGATGAAAACTGAAGGAGTATCGGTGTGATCCGGAAGGAGTTTCGGAGTCACGGGAATTTTTATATATATGATGTGAATATATTAATCGGAGAATTATATATATTCATATATTGGTGGAAATAAATTCGATAATGTATAAATAATTAATTGGAGAATTAAATGTTTACTATATTATAATAAATAAATTAAATAATAGATAAATATATTAATTGGAGAATTATTTTTTATTGATTTATTAAAGTTATTTATTGAATTAAAAAATTTAATTTCGAATTTTAGGGGCAACCCACCTTAAGGGCTTGTTTGGTAACTGTAATCCCAGGGGGATCCCGGCCTTTTCCCGGGGAGAATTTTCCCCTAGTCCGGAGGTCGGGAATAAAATCCCGAGGTTTTACACCTGTTTCTTCAGATTCCCGGCCGGGATTATTTTCCCGGGGCTATTTAACCCGGACAGCCAAACAAGCCCTAATCGGCCACTTCCGGAAGGAAGGGGCCCAAGAAGGGGGCCGGCCACCTCATGGAGCAAGGAGGGGGCGGGTGGGCCACTTTGGGCCCATGGCCACCACGCCCCAAGGGGGCTGGCCGGCCGCACCCCTCCTCCCCCTCTTCCTTTAGTCCCACATGGGGGTGCCAAGGAGAGGGGTGCCCCGCTTCCACCTATATATATAAGTGCCACGTGGGGTTTTTAATTAAGCCAAAAATTGGAGAAAATCCAATAAATCCCACGACACCTCCCGCCACCTCTCCACCTCTCTCGTACCCCGTGGACCCATGTAAGGGCTGTGCACGAGAGGGAAATCTTCCCCGCAGCACGCCGTCACGCTGCCGGAATTCCGCCAGAAGATCTACTTCCGCAACCTCGGTGGGATCGGAGGGACCGGGATTCATCATCATACACCGTACGTGTGTGAGTACTCGGAGGTGCCATTGCGGCACCGGTCGTCGCGCCAGGATCATCACGGCCTTGAGGTCGGCTACAGTTCGACTACATCATCCACGTTCGGTCTCGAACGTTAAACGCTTTCGGTCTACAAGAGGTATGTCGCCGAAACCTTCCCGTTACCGCATTACTAATAGATAGATCCTGGCTAGTTTTGGTGTTGCGTTAGATAGAAAATTTTTGTTTTCCATCTACGAACCCCTTCAGTGGTATGAGAGCAGATCTATGCGTAGTATTGCTGGGTGTCGACACTATATTTGTTACCCTCTCATGTGCACTTGCTCATACTATTGGATTGCTTGATGAAGCGGCCCAAACCGAACTTACGCGTACTATTACGCGAAACTGGTTCCGCAATTAACATATGGCTTGTACCATATATGCGGCTGGTGGGTGTCTGTCTCTCTAGTAGAGGCGTTGATACGTCCATTTTGCATCACTATTTCACATCATAATTTATCTTTATTCATTGATATATTTCATATTATGATGCAATACTTATGTTATTTTATCCCATTTTGCATGTTTGGCAATTATTGGAGATGCATCCGCCGGAGCCTGGAATCAGCTGGAAAAGTACCTGTCAAGACACCTGACTTCGGAAGCCCCAAAAATTCCAGGAAAATTCAGAGCATAACGGAGCCAGAAGGAGGCGAAGAGGCGAGCAACAGGGGGCAGGGGCGACCCCCTGCCGCGGGTCCACCCTAGGCCGCGGGTGGGGCCCGCACCTGGTCCAGTGGCCCCTCTCCGGCTCCCCTTCGGCGTATTATTGACCCTTGACCTAAAAACATCGGGGGCATCGACGAGGAATTTTTTCGCCACCTCCACGAGGCGGAAACCAGACAGAGAGAAGAAGAGCTCCGGCAGGGAGAAATCTGCCGGGGAATTTCCCTCCCGGAGGGGGGAATCGCCGCCATCGTCATCGCCATCACGCCAAGCATCATCGGGATCATCATCAACATCATCTCCACCATCAGCACCATCATCACCGCCATCATCCCATCTCATCTCGCTGTAACAATTATCATTGTGTTGCTATTAGTTCATCGGAATCGTATCCCGGGCGTTGATTACCACTTGTAGTTGATGTTTGAGAGTTTTATCGATGAATTATCATTACAATAAGATTGTTGCCCTTATTCATATCACCTCTCATCATGATCTATATGATGTCTTGTGAGTAGTTCGTTTGGTTCTTGAGGACATGGGGAAAGCCTAGTTGCTAGTAATTGCATAATGTTGAGTAATATTTAATGGTTTGATTTATGTTGTGGTGTTATTCCTCTAGTGGTATCGTGTGAACGTCGACTACATGATACTTCACCTTTCAAAGGGCCTAGGGGAATGCATAGTGTATTTAGTTTTCTTATGGTAGGGTTGCAGGAGTGACAGAAACCTAAACCCCAATTTGCGAACTAGTGCACTAGGGAGCGTAGGGTCTCGAAGTTTAAGGCTGTGGTTAGGTTTTTATCTTAATTACTTTCTTGTAGTTGCGGATGCTTGCAAGGGGTTTAATCACAAGTATGTATTTGTCCAAGTAAGGGCGGTGCATTAGCATAGGTCCACCCACACAGTACTTTATCAAAACATTGAAGGTTAATCACCGGCGTGCAATGAAACTGGCTAGGCAGAAACTCACATGTGTCCTCGAGAACATTTTAATCTTCATAAGTAACACAATCGGCATGTCCTTTGAGCTTAAAAGGATTGGGCTATTTGCGGCAATTATTGTAGCACTCTTTTATTTACTTGTTCTTCATTCGTTATTTAAATTAAAAATCCAAAAACATTTCTCTTTTAGTGCTTGCAGTGAAACCTTGCTGAGAACTACTTGTCAACACCTTCTGCTCCTCGTTGGGTTCGACACTCTTACTTATCGAAAGGACTACAATAGATCCCCTATACTTGTGGGTCATCAAGACTCTTTTCTGGCGCCGTTGCCGGGGAGTGTAGCGCTATTGGTAAGTGGAATTGGTAAGGAACTCTTTTATTGTAAGTGTTGTTTTTATTTTTGCTTGTTACTTTGCTTTGTTATGGAGCACTCTTCACTTAATATGCTGTTTGGGAGTGACTCTGCCACCACACCTGTGGTGGATAAGAGTCCTCCGCTCTCTGAAATTGATCCATTTAAAATACCCATGAGAATTATTGATCATGTTATGAGTGGCCGTTATGCAGGGGATGGAACCATCCATCCAGGTTATCATTTGCTTTATATTAAAGATCTGTGTGAGCTATTTAAGATTGCAGGTATGTCAAAAGAGGTAATCATGAGGAAATTATTCTCAATATCACTAAAGGATAAAGCTATGGATTGGTATATGCTTCTGGATAATTCTCACTTGATGGATTGGAAAGAGCTTATGTCTCTCTTTTATTCTAAATTTTATCCTCTTCATGAAATTCATCAAGGAGAAAGCATCGCTCAAGCTTGGGGGAGGTTGAAATCTCTAATGCTTAAATGCCCCAATCATAAGCTTCCTAATGATATAATTGTTAACAATTTTTATGCGAGGCTGCCTCGCTATGATAAGGATATGCTTGATGCTTCTTCTCTCGGATCCTTTACAAACAAAGAAGTTAATGCTAAATGGGATTTAATTGAAAGGATTTATCGCAATGCGGAAGATTGGGAGATCGACAAAGGTAAAGAATCGGGTATAAATTATGAGTATGACTGCATTAAATCTTTCATGGAAACTGAACGTTTTAATATGCTTAGTACTAAGTTTGGGCTCGATTCTCAAATTGTTGTTGATCTTTGTAAATCCTTTGTTGACCATATTAATATTCCAAAAGAAAAGTGGGATAAGTATCATGAACCATTTAAAGCTGTTTGTGAAACGGATGTGCTTGCTAGTGATGATGTGCCTTTTCAAACAGTTGAATCTGTTTTACCTGCTGTTTACTTTGAAAAACCACCCTTTCCTATAAAAATTAAAGATCACTCAATCCTGGCTAGTGTGGTTAATAAAAGTAAAAGGAAAGCTTATGAACCTGATGAACAACTTGAAATTGCCTCCCCAGTAGCTTTGGTTAAAGATCTTGTAACTGAGAACATCGACGGAAGTTCTATTTATTTTTGTGAAGCTGCTACTAACATTGTTAGACAGGATAAAAGTGCAAAAGTTGTTGGTACTCCTGTTGTCTCTGTCAAGATAGGTGATCATTGCTATTATGGATTATGTGATATGGGTGCAAGTGCAAGTGCTATTCCTTATACACTTTATCAAGAAATAATGCACGAAATTGCGCCATGTGAGATTGAGGATATTGATTTGGAGATTAAATTGGCTAATAGAGATGTCATCCACCCGGTGGGAATTGTCAGAGACGTTGAAGTTTTATGTGGTAAGGTAAAATATCCAACTGATTTCCTTGTCTTGGGTTCGGTTAAAGATAAATTTTGTCCTATCATATTTGGTAGACCTTTCTTAAATACTTGTAGTGCTGTTATAGATTTTAAAAAAGAAAAGGTCTCTGTTCAATTCGCTGGAGAGCCGTATGAATTTAATTTTTCCAAATTTGCTAGACATCGTTATGATAAAGAATTACCTAATGAGGATCTTATTATTGAAAGAATTGCTTCTATTGCCGTGCCTCCTAATGATCCTTTGCAGCAATATATGGAGGAGCACGAGAATGATATGTTAATGCAGGAAAGAGAGGAAATTGATGAAGTCTTCTTTAGACAGCCGGCTATTCTAAAGCATGATCTACCTGTGGAATCTCTGCTGACCCAGACACCTCCAAAGGGAGATTCTGTTTTTGAATTAAAAGCTCTCCCAGATACTCTCAAATATACATATTTGGATGAGAAGAAAATATATCCTGTTATTATCAATTCTAACATTTCAGCGAAAGAGGAGGAGCGATTATTGGAGGTCCTTAGGAAACATAGAGTTGCATTGGGATGTACTCTAGATGATCTTCAAGGGATTTGTCCATCTATTTGTCAACATAAAATTAATCTTGAGCCTGATGCGAAGCCCGTTGTTGATCATCAACGAAGATTAAATCCAAAGATGAAGGATGTGGTAAGAAATGAGATACTCAAGCTTCTCGATGCAGGTATAATCTATCCTATTGCTGATAGTAGATGGGTTAGTCCTGTTCATTGTGTTCCCAAAAAGGGAGGTATGACTGTTGTTGCTAATGATAATAATGAACTCATTCCTCAAAGAACAGTTGTAGGGTATAGAATGTGCATTGATTATAGGAAACTTAATAAGGCTACTCGAAAAGATCATTATCCTTTGCCTTTTATTGATCAAATGCTTGAAAGACTGTCTAAGAATTCTCACTTTTGTTTTTCTTGATGGTTATTGTGGTTTCTCTCAAATTGCTGCTAAATTTGAAGACCAAGAAAAAACTACTTTTACTTGTCCTTATGGAACTTATGCCTATAGATGTATGCCTTTTGGTTTGTGTAATGCACCTGCTACTTTTCAAAGATGCATGTCTGCTATTTTTCATGGTTTTTGTGAGGAAATTGTGGAAGTCTTCATGGACGATTTCTCCGTCTATGGAACTTCTTTCGACAATTGCCTCTACAATCTTAACAAAGTTTTGCAGAGATGTGAGGAGACCAATCTTGTTCTCAATTGGGAGAAGTGTCATTTCATGGTAAATGAAGGCATAGTGCTTGGACATAAAATTTCTGAAAGAGGGATTGAAGTTGATAAAGCCAAAATTGAAGCAATTGAGAAGATGCCATATCCAAGGGACATCAAAGGTATTCGTAGTTTCCTTGGTCATGCTGGTTTTTATAGGAGGTTTATTAAAGATTTTTCTAAGACGTCGTGGCCTCTTACTAATCTTCTTCAAAAAAGATGTTCCATATGTTTTTGATGAAGATTGTAAGGAAGCCTTCGAGGTACTAAAAAGGGCTTTAATCACCGCTCCTATAGTTCAACCGCCTGATTGGAATTTACCCTTTGAAATTACGTGTGATGCTAGTGATTATGCTGTAGGGGCTGTCCTTGGCCAAAGAATTGATAATAAGTTGAATGTAATTCATTATGCTAGTAAAACTTTGGATAGTACACAGAAAAATTATGCAACCACTGAAAAGGAATTTTTAGCGGTCGTTTTTGCTTATGATAACTTTAGACAATATATTGTGGACTCTAAAGTGACTATTCATATTGATCATGCTGCAATTAAGTACCTTATGGAGAAGAAAGATGCTAAGCCTAGACTTATTAGATGGGTGCTTTTGCTGCAAGAGTTTGATTTGCATATTGTTGACAGAAAAGGTGCAGAAAATCCTGTAGCTGATAATTTGTCTAGAATGGAAAATATTCATCATGATCCCATCCCTGTAAATGATAGTTTCCCTGACGAACAACTTGCCGTCGTTAAGGTAACTTCTCATGATGCTCCTTGGTATGTTGATTATGCTAATTTTATTGTCTCGAAATTTTTTCCTCCAAGTTTTATTTATCAACAGAAAAAGAAATTCTTCTATGACTTGAGGCATTACTTTTGGGATGACCCACATTTATACAAGGAGGGAGCTGATGGAATCTTGAGGAGATGTATTCTTGAGCATGAACAGGAGGAGGTATTGAGGAAGTGCCATAATAGTGATTATGGAGGACATCACGCAGGTGAGGGGACTGCACATAAGGTTCTTCAATCAGGTTTTTATTGGCCTACTTTATTTAAGGATGCTAAAAAGTTTGTTTCATCTTGTGATGAGTGTCAAAGGGTCGGTAACATTAGTAGACGTAATGAAATGCCTATGAATTACTCTCTTGTTATTGAACCTTTTGATTGTTGGGGGTTTGACTTTATGGGTCCTTTTCCCACTTCTCATGGCAATACTCATATTCTCGTTGCTGTAGATTATGTTACTAAGTGGGTGGAAGCTATACCAACTAAAGTTGCTGATCATAAGACCTCCCTAAAAATGCTTAAAGAAGTTATTTTTCCTAAGTTTGGTGTGCCTAGATATCTTATGACTGATGGAGGATCTCATTTTATTCATGGAGCTTTTAGAAAGGTTTTAGCTAAGTACGATGTTAATCACAGAGTCTCCTCTCCGTATCATCCTCAAACTAGTGGGCAAGTTGAATTAACTAATAGAGAAATTAAACTGATCTTGCAAAAGACCGTTAACAAGTCTAGAAAGAATTGGTCTAAAAAACTTAATGATGCTTTATGGGCCTATAGAACTGCTTATAAAAATCCTATGGGTATGTCTCCTTATAAAATGGTTTATGGGAAGGCATGTCATTTGCCTCTTGAATTAGAACATAAAGCTTTTTGGGCTGTTAGACAACTTAATTCTGATCCTAATCTTGCCGGTAAAACTAGGTTGCTTAAATTGAATTCCTTGGATGAGTGGAGAAACGAGGCTTATGAAAGTGCTCGTTTGTTTAAGGAAAAAGTAAAGATATGGCATGATAAGAGAATTTTGAAAAGAGAATTTAATGTTGGTGATAAAGTGATTTTGTATAGGTCTCGTCTCAGATTTTTTGCAGGAAAATTGCTATCAAAATGGGAGGGACCATTCATCATTGAGGAAGTCTATCGCTACGGAGCTATAAAGATTAATAATCTTGACGGAGACAAACCTCAGGTGGTGAATGGTCAGCGACTTAAGCACTACATCACCTTTAATCCCTTGGAAAAGGATGCTGATGTTATTCAAGTAGTCTCTCCGGAAGAACTCATCGAAACCAAATACCGGAAGACTCCAGAATCAGAAAACGAATAGGTAACTGTTTTGGTAAGTAAAGTGTCTCGGAAAATTCCAGAAAATTTATATTATTTATTTCTCGAAAATTAGGAAAATTCAGAGACCGGACGGAGTACGAGACGGGGTCCAGGAGGCAGAGGCGGCCCTCTGCCGCGGCCCCACCCCAGGTCGCGGTGGGGACCCGCCCCTGGCCTCTGGACACCGCCTCCGACTCCGCCTAGTCCCGTCACCTTCCTTTTATTGCAAAAATTTTCATTATATATTTTCCCGAATTTTCGAGAAGCGTATCTTGTGTTTTCGTCATGTTTTGTCTCTGGTTATTTCTGTCAGGGTCTCGAAGCTTTAGATCATGGCATCCTCTTCCAACCCCGACAACACCGGCAACGATGATCAAGGCATGGACTTTAAAGGAACTGAAGGAATGGAGGAAATATTCGAGAATGTGCCCCATGATGATGGAGAGGAGTTCGAAGAAGACCGACGCCAATACCCCTATGCCACGGTAGCAAGGATTGGGGTGACGAAGAATCCTTCTGTTTTTGAGAAAAGGGAGTGGTTACAGAAGGCTGATAAAGACCCTCGTAGGAACTCTGCTGGGAGGTCTCCCTTTTCTCGAACCAGAAATCCTTTTCATACTTTAATCCATAACCATCAGCTTGAAACTGTTCCGTTTGGAGAGTTACCTTCTGCTTGGGATATAGATCGTACTCATGCAGGATGTGGGAGCTTCAACACAGATAATGAGGATGGCTGGGGGAGAGCACAAGATGATTGGGACTCGCCTATTGGGTCGCTAAGAAGCAGAATTGAGAGTAACACGGAGATGATCCGCAATCTTGGCTATCAGCTTGAGGAGTTAAAAGAAACCATTGAGAGGCTCATAAGGATCATCGACCCATCTCCACCACGGGAATAAATTCGAGCACTATGGGTAACGACACTCCCTTGGCTTGTTCCAAGCTTGGGGGAGTGCCCCGGTATCTTTATCTTATGTCTTTTATTTTTCGTAGTCCTGTGAGTCGTATCATGAGTAGAGAAGTTATCTTGTAGTATGTTTTGCATTGTGTCTTGTCACTCCTTGTGATTCCTTTGTATCCGTTGGTGTGTGGTTTTCTATAATGGAATATAAATGAGAAGTATCTTTTATTCTTCTGCACTTTATATTTTATTATGGCAATCTCTCTCATCTGCTGATCTTGTGGTAATATAAATAATTCATTAATATCATCATCTTGTTTATCTTACAAATACTAGATCAATGGAGGGAGATGGGGGCGTTGATGGATATGACGGCGATGGGCGGCGTACACGGCCTAGGGCTGTCGCCCGGTTGTTGTGGTGGTGTGCCTCCTTGTAGATGAAGATATGTAGATGGCGTGGAGGCAGGGCCTCGCAATGGTGAGGATGGATGAATGATTGCTTCGTTCTCGACGGGTAGGCATGGAGATGAATATATGGTCGACCTCATTGCGCCTTCTCCTCCCAATGTATCTAAATGAGTCACAATACCCCCAATATATTTCTTATCATCCAAGGAAAGTATAAGAACAAATGGCGTGTGGGGGGGGGGGGGGGGGGGTGGGGCGAAGAATCGTGAAATTTATAGCAATTCCCTTCGTCCAGATCATGCAGTACAACCACGGGTACAACCATGCTCATCTATACCGCTTGTCGTTAAACAATCGGGTTGTCTTGGTGTTTTGGATGCCATTTCATTATAGGAACTCCGATTTAGGTATTTTTGGTCTCGTTAGATTCATATGGATGAGTCTCGTAATCTCGTGGCATTGGATCTTCAACTTGGGCTCCTGGAAAAATATAATTTATTGAGAACTCCATATGGCTTGCATATGGTGCCTATAACTTCTCCGAATTGATCCCAATTTGCCTCATATCATCGTGTAAGGTTCATAGAAGTTCCACTTCACCTATACCTACACAAAAACAAACAAAGGTAACAATATATCGAAATAAAAACAGAATGTTATATAATGCTCACACTAAAATGAGTAGAACAAGTAATCATGCATAATGGACATAAAAGTGTCTAGATGAGGCATGCGATGAGGGATTTTATATTCAACAAGTAGGTTTAAAATACTATATAAAATCAATTCATCATAGTTGTTATGAATTAAAATGCTAGAATTAAGAGTATAATGTTGGTTCTTGTGTCGTGGTTATTATGAGAAATATTTCTTGCTAAATGCAAATATATGAGAGAATAAAAGAAGTCAATCCATTGGATAGGCAAAATCGAAATGGATAAAAAAGAGGGGAAATTGGTAGACAAAATAAAAAGTAGACTGGACTGACTAATAGCTTATTGTAGAAAGACCATGAGCCCAAAGAAATATATCACTTATAGAGGACCGAATTGTTAGGCTTGGCCCATTTAGCCGACCAGCAAGTACTGGCATATTTTGCCGTAAATGTTTACGATGAAAATACCAAAATGCCGCTAAAAAATTAGGTGCCCCTCTAAAAATATCCACCTCTAAATTCTTTGGCGCAAAGGATGTTTCACGAGGAACAACCTTCACCCCGTTGACTGATACGTTTGAAACGTATATATAATTTTTGATTGATCCATGCTAGTTATATGCCATTGTTACATGTTTTCACTATCTTATTATATCATTTTAAGGCTTTTTGTCGGAGTAACCTATTGACAAGATGGCCAGTGTCAGTTCCCTGTTTTTGTTGTTTTATATTTTAGAAAATCTACTTATAGAAATATTCTCGGAATTGGACGATAATTGACGGGAATTATTTTTACGCTAAGACGAAGACGGAGTCCAGAGGGCAGCCTCGGGGGCGCCCCACAGGCAAGGGGCGGCCAGCAGCCACGGCCACAAGGCCACCCACGGGTGGGACCTGCCCCTGCCTGTGGTGGGCCCCCTCGGCCCCCACCGACGCCTATAAAATCACATTTAACCAAATTTCGTTGGGGCGACGATTATTTTCTAGAAACTCCGTCTCGAAGCTGCCGCCACCTCGAAACCTAATTCGGGGAGATTCTGAAGCTGTTCCCGGCACGCTGCCAGAGGGGAGATCGATCCCGAAGGGCTCTTCATTGCCATGCCTTCCGTCGGGATGATGTGTGAGTAGTTCCACCTTGGACTACGGGTCCATGGCAGTAGTTAGATGATTATATCTATCCCTTGTGCTTCATGTTTATGATCTTGTGAGCTGCCCTACATGATCAAGATCGACTATTTGTAATGCTATATGATGTGTTTGTTGGGATCCGATGGATTATGAAGTTATGATCAGATTGTGCATGGTTCTTATATGTTAATTTATGTTCTTGCATGCTCTCCGATGTGTGTAGTTGCTTTGGCCAAGTGATTGCTTATGTCTCCAAGAGAGAGTATTTGTGCTAGATAGTTGGTTCATGCCCCCTCTTGTGTCTGGGCACGAGTGACAGAAACGTCTAAGGACGAGGGTGTGCTGTTGCGACTAAGGGTAAAACAGCGGTGTTTATGTCTATGTGATTATAAATATCGCTTACATCATACACTTTACTTAATGCAAATGTCTGTTGCTTGCAACTTAAAACCGATGGGTGACAGGCTGGATAGCGATCCCTAGCTGGACTTTTTAGACAAAGATGTAGTTGGATGGCGGTCTTTGTTATTTGTTGTGATGCCTACATGAATATTACCATGAACACTTTGATATAGCTACATTAAGTTTGTGTCATAATCTTGTCAATTGCTCAACTGTAATTTGCTTACCCGTCATATGAGTATTTTATTTATTGGAGAGACACCACTAGTGAACCCATGGCCCCCGGTCTATATTTTTACATTGTTTACAACCTCGTTTACTTGCATTTAATATTTAGTTGCTCGCTTGTCCGTTTCCATATATTCAGTTCACTACACTATATGTTTAACCGCTTTGTTTCAAGCAGACCGGGAAGATTGATAACCTTCCTGCCGTTGGAGGCAAAGTAATTGGTTGATTGTGTGTAGGTCCACGTTCGTCGAAGGTTTAAGCGCCAAAGATCATTGACGTTCACCTCGTTGTTGATTTCAAAGTCCTACTGGTTCAATTAAACCTTGGTTCTTCACTGAGGTAAACTTTTACTTGCTACATCCACGCCTTCGCTTGGGGCACACCCAACTCCATCAACTACACCATCAAGCAGTTTTCTAGCGCCGTTGTCAGGGACTTTGGAGCTGCAGCAAGGGGAGTCTCGCACTCTCAATCACTTTACTTTGTTTTTGTCTTGCTTAGTTTACTTTTTGTTTTGCTTATTTACTTGTTTAAAAAAAATAAAAAAATTAGTGTAGCCTTTAGTCCTGTTTTTTACTTTCTGTTTTGTTATTCGGTTTGGTAGAATGTTTAGCTCTATTCCTTTTGTTGAGTCCCCCCGAGTCCGAGGTTCTCACATTTAAACAAAGGGGCGGAGAGAGTTTGAAAGATGCTTGGTATAGAATTAAAAATACTCATCATAGATCTACTAAAAAGCCATTGGCCATGGTTCTTCTTAGAAATTTTTACATTGGCATTACAAGTTATGTCCTAGACACTATCACAGGTGGAAACTTCTTAGGAATTAACACTTTGGAAGCCTTTAATGTTATAGAGAGTCTAGTGGGAACTCCACCAACCAATGACGCTAAAATTGAAATTACTTTGGAACATGTTATGCAAAGATTGAAGGTCATAGAAGATAATGTCCCAAGTGTGGATATGATGAGAGAAATAGATAAGGGAATTCTTGATGGTATTAACAAACTTGATGGTTGCTTAAAAAGTATTGCTAAAAGGATTGAGTCCCTTGAACCTACAAAAGCTAGTAGTCAAACCATAAGAACTGATAAATTGGAAGAAGTAATTGATACCTTAGGAGCCACCTTTTCTTCACTCAAACCTAAAAAGAAAGTGACTCCGGCAATTAAAGGACCTAAATTCATATCTGTGCCAATGAACACTGCTAAAGTTGGGACATCTTTTGGAGGGGAAGAGAAGTTGAAGACGATGAAAGAAGCGAACGTTTTGAAGGAATTGAAGGAAGATCCACCGGATGGTAAGGCTAAAATCCCCCGTGCTGCTGCTAATATACTTGTTAAAAGTCCTTTTTCAAGTGTTACAATTGAGATATTTGATGATCTTGATGATGGGATTGATTTTGAAAAAACTTGATAATTGGCATTGCGCCTAGCTAAAAGGCGTTAAAGAAAAGTGCTTGTTGGGAGGCAACCAAATTTTTATTTTTACTTTCTTGAGTCATGGAATTGTTGCTTCTGCAGCAAATTCATTGTATCTTGTTCTTTTAGTTTGTTGTGTCAAGAATTAGCCTCTAGTGCATTGATAGTGCGAGTTGTTGTTTTGCTGTCCAGAAACAGATTTTGAGCCCCTGTTGTAGAAAATCTAGAAAAATCCCAGAACGTAAATTTTTTCTGAAATTTTTTGACAGCATGACTGATACTTTTATCTATCTTTCATTAGTTTTAAGTTTTCTGATTTGAGCTACGTAAGTGCCTCTAAAAAATTGATCTTTACAGACTGTCCAGTTTTGACAGATTCTGCATTAATTTGTATTCGCCTCTGTTATTAGTGTCATTCGCGGTACTTTTTGCAAGGAGTGCCACATTGAGGCTTAGTAAACAGTAGCTAATGCTAAATCAAGTTTGTGCAATTTGCCTTGGTGGAACCCAAGTGAATTTTATTTTATCGGAACTAACCGTCTAATTAGTTTATGAAAAGTTTTGTGCGACAACCACCAGGTCATCTCCGTTGAAACTATGTTTTTATCACTTTACATATTATGTGCTATTACTGGAGCGTCATTTTATTTTTCTTTCAGTTTGTTTAGTTTGTTTGCTGGTCATGTACTTCGTTGGATCCTAACTATCTTGTGTGGGAGAGAGACACGCTCCGCTTTTTCATTAGAATACTCTTGTGCTTCGCTTATATTTTGTTGAGTATTCTTAGCTTTTATTTTTCTTATCAGCTCTTGTGCTTCGCTTATATCTTTTTAAGAGTTGTTAGTTGTTGTTATTAGACTCTCTTGTGCTTCACTTATATTTGTTTAGAGAGTTGTTTATGGTTGCTTGCTTGATTTGTTGGAATGATAAAAATGTCGTGCATGTGGTAGTGGTATGATGAAAAACTTGCATAGTCTTGTAGATCTTAATCTTTGAATAACTTGATGATTGCCAACTATTTTGAGATGTTAAGTGAATTAATGTTTAAACTTTCTGCTTATTTAAGTTAAGGCTCATTAGTGAAGAACTACCGTTAAAGCTTGAATTTATGAAGTTTTTCATACTTGTAAGTTCGATAGTCAAGTATTTTCATCAAATGAAAGTTTGGTTAACAAGGAAGACAGTATAGAGTTTGGTTTTTATGCTTAATGTATGTTCTATATTCATTCTTGTTCCGGTTGCTGGTGCTTGTTTGCTTTGATATCCTTTGCTAGCCAAAAACTCTGTACTGAGCGGGAATGCTGCTCGTGCATCCAAACTCGTTGAGCCAAATATCTTTCCAGCAGTGTCCACCATACCTACCTATACATGGTATTTCATTCCATTCCAAGTAAACTTGTCATGTGCTACCTTTAAACATTCAAAATACTCCTTTTTGTGCCTCTGTTTTTAGCTCATGAGGAAGTAGTAGGGAAGTTTGTTATATCCTGTGTCAAGCAAGCTCATTTCCCCCCTTTCACCTGATCAGCATGGATTACGTGCTCACTTAAGTTTGTCGAGAGCTGGCCAAGGGTTCCTAACCCGCAAAATATAAATTCAACCATCATTAATATCTCCTTCACACAATGTACCTGAGAAATCAGTCAAACATTGGCTAGTGATAAACAAAGGAGAAAGAGGAATGTTCTCGTTCCTCTATGGGAGCCGCTCTCACAAGTCTAAAGCCTTGCTTGTGTATGGGGGACTATTGGATTTCTTTGCTATAGATTCGTTGACGAAAGCATGCATGCCTCAAAGTTGTTTTACTTATGTTTAATAAAATAAAAAAGCTCTAGCACATGATTAATCCCTGCTTCCCTCTGCGAAGGGACTTTCTTTTACTATGTATATTGAGTCAGTTTTCCGTTTCTCTCTCCATCTACTCAAAGCAAGCTTGCAACACTGACTCTGGCTGCAGTTGATTATATTGCATCTTTATGCTTAATCATGATTCTTTATGTTGACTTTATCTATAAGATAAGCATGTTGAAAGTCGAAGCAATGCTGAAACTTGCATCTTCCTTTGTGTTGACTTCAAATACTTTTGACAAGAAAATATTACCTTGAAGACTTTCATGTTATGTCGATCTTTATGCTTTCATGTGTCACATCCCGAAAATTCGTCCCTAATGTTAGTAATGTTTTTTCTCCCGCCTGAAAAACTTTTTCTGTTTCCAAACTATTTTCTCCCACTTGTTGGTCTTTGAATTGACTTTGGTTTTTCTCACTTGGAGATTTCCCAACAAACCTTGAGCTTATCAACCTCCACCATATCTCGATGCCACTATTTTCGTTGTCACACATTGATGCCACTCCAGTGTTCCAAAACCCTTCCGTCTATTCCACTAAAAGCCACCACCACAATTGTATCTTAAGATAAATTCTACCAAGCTACCATATGGTTCCCTCATACTTATACATCCACCCTATGGGAAAATATTCCATAGTCCAATGCAAAAACCCTCGGTTAAATCATATCCGCTATTATGCCATTTCCAGTCCAATAAGTATTCAGACACCTTCCACTCATCCAAAAATTCTACAATTTTGTGGATGGGCCTGATTTAACCTCCTGAACATTCCACTCCATTGGCCCAACCTCATTTGAGCAATATCTGAGGTACTTCCCTTGTAATGCCTTTTTCTTGCCTAATTGCAATTTCCAAAGCAACCTCTAGCTACAAAAATCATTTGGCATTGCCACCTTGCCAAGCTGACAAGATCCCATATACAACCCCATATCCACAACATTAGGCCAATATAATTTGAGTAGGTGCATTTGGCATACCCATGCCATTAGGGCATTTTTGGACACCAAATTCTTTGACCAACCTCCAGGTACCCAATTGGGCTCAAACTTCACCAACATCCTACATACCCCTATCCTAGCCTACCGTGAATTTTGGGGATTTTTCTGAGATGGGGAAGACCTCTGTCATTTCATCGAACACCTGGCGCAACCCCGGTTTTCTGAAAATCTTATACATAAAAGTTTTTCGCCTTTGACTGATTCTAGTTTTGTTGTGTTGGTATCATCGTTACGAACCCAGGGGTGCGACCCGTTTTCCATTTCATGCCCCGAGTCAACGGGAACGCGACGATGTCGCTCGCGTCGCGCTCTAGACATCCCGGACGCACGATTAGGCGTGACCTAAACCTGCCAAGCCCTAATCCCCCGGCACCAGTGAATCCTCTGTGCACCACTGCGCATCCAGCTCGGCTCTTATCCACTCCACCGACGATCCTATCCCCTCCCTGTTCAGTGCCAAGCACGTCGGGAGCCACGGCGGTCACCGCTATAAAATGGGAGCCGGCACACACACACCCGCTGCTGCCTCTCCAGAAGAAGCACCCTCCCCCGAGCCTCTCGTGCCCCAGCCCCTCCCTCACTCTCCTCATCCCTCTCCTGCCCTTGCTAGCCACATCCCAAGCCCCAGCTCGTCCTCGGGGGAAAAATCAAGACCATGGCCGCCAGGGCCATTCGGCGAGCTCGGGCCTCCCCACGTCGTGGCCGTCCCCCCCAGCAGGCCGAGGCCTCCCCTGGGCGCAGCATGGCGCCGCCGTCCCGCTCAAGTCGTCGGCGTCCGCCCCTGTCCTCCCCACCGTCACCACCCGTGGTCTGCCGCCATGGCCGAGACTCTGCGTGCTCGCGCGATGCGCGGGAAGCTTCCCCGCCGCCGGCCCCACCTCCCACAACCGCGGCGAGCCGCCGCCGTGCCGTCCTTTCCCCGCGCCCTCCCCGACCCGGTGTCGTCCGCCCCCGGCCCTCGCCATGGCTGGCGAGCCGAGCTCGGCGAGCTCGGGCTCTGCTTCGCGAGGCCGCCCCGAGCCCAGCCTCACCTCCGACCGTGGCGCCCTCCCGCATCCACGCTGGCGTCCTCCCCCGCCATGGACCGCCGCCGCAGTGCCGTCCTCGTGCTTCCGCGCCTCCGCCTCCCGAAACCGCCCCGATCGCGTCGACCCCGGCGGGCGACCCCATGGTCCCGGCATCCCTGGCCTCCTCCACGGGCGCGGCAGGCCCGGCCTAGCCGTCCCCCGTCGCCAGCGCCCCCGGGGAGGCAGCCCGTCGCCGGCGCCGGCGTCCTCCCGCGCCTGCTTCCGTGCGTGAGGCAAGTGAGGGGAAGGAGCCAATCGTTCCTCATGAGCTAGCTGAAAGCGTATTGTTTTTTTTTCCTCAGGTTTACGTTTCTTCGCAGGGAAAGCATATTTCCAGAGAATACGCGACCAGTCCGGCCCGAACAAAAACAGCCCGTTCTGTTTTTTTTCCCAGAAGTGAGCAGCAGATAGTTAAACGTCGCCGAGCCGTATCTTTTGAACCGTACATCCGTTTGAGGTGGTTCAAGTTTGTAAATTCATGTTTTTAAAAGCTCTATCCAGTGGCATAGGTATTGTATTTTTGTAAAATGTTTGTATGCTGAGCACCCCTATACATATGCATAGGTCCATCCCGCGGTACCGGCAAACCGATACCCTAAACCGCGACGTGTCCGTGACCCTCAAGCCAAATGGCGTCGATCTCCGAAGGCAAGCTAACCACTTGCTATGAACACTCAAGCGGTGCAGTTTGTTGCATATTATCATGTCATGCGTGGTATTTTATGTTGGGGCTATTCGATGCTAGCGATTCCATATGTGTACTTGCATGCTATGTCTATTTCGAGCTTAGATAATAACGCCATGTTTAATTTCAAGTATAGATAGTGATGCCATATTCCACTCATCATCCATGTGTGCATTAGAATGACGAGTGAATAATTTGTGCGCCTCGCACTTGCGTGGCTTTGTCGAACCACCTGACCAGCTAACTATAACTAAGCGTCCCCATGATTGTTTGCTTCTTCTCCTTCGCCGAGGTGAGGAGCGGACGAATGTCGTCTTATGATCCTCGGAGTTGGGGCATTTGCCAAAAGAGTTATTTGCTTCTTCTCCCTCCGTCAAACTTGGCTGGCGTATGCCCGCCTTGACTGCGACGCTTGGGAAGCTGGCTTTCATTTGGGTCTTTTTGCCAAGATTGCTGACACCACGTCGAGTTAATCCTCGAGTGGAATGGATGCTTTCTTTCTTATGATTGCTTATCATCTGTCAACTGTGCGTCACGAGATATCGTGGCTTTGGTTTATATCCTGTCAACTGTGCGTCACGAGATATCGTGACTTTGTTTTCATTCCTGTAATACGATAAACCCATCAAGTGTGGGTTGAGTTCCGGCCGGCGACTAAATACATGTTGGGCACCGCCCACGTGGATTGAATCTCGTCTACTTTTCTGTAGAGTTGTGGCGTGTGTTGGACGGTACCATGCACCACTCCCCATTCCGGCGACGATGGACTGGAGGAACCGCCGCAGTCAATGGAATGGAGGAACGGGATCGCGTGGACGCCTCCACTAACTTTTGTAGTCGATCT
This sequence comes from Puccinellia tenuiflora, assembly GCA_012064385.1. Classification (NCBI taxonomy): domain Eukaryota; kingdom Viridiplantae; phylum Streptophyta; class Magnoliopsida; order Poales; family Poaceae; genus Puccinellia; species Puccinellia tenuiflora. Next base: position 326,053 of record QRDG01002203.1, on the reverse strand, counting down.
GTGGCTGCTACTGGCTGGAGGTATCTCCGCCATCGCCCGGTTGACGCTAACCAACTGTGCTGTTTATTTTCTTTTACTCAACCTGTGGCTGTTACTGGTCGGAGTTATCTCCGCCATCGCCCGGTTGAAACTAACCATTGATTGAACTAACTATATATTGTTTGAAATATTGGGTGCAGTTTGTTTCTGTTTCATGTTGATATGATATTATGATTTTGCATTGGACTAATCTGTTGCATGTTGATATGATATTATATTTATTGTGTGGGACTAACCCTCTGTGGTTGGAATTGTTGTTGAAAGAAACTGGATTAAATGAACCAACCCTCCAAGCTTCGATAGGGTCAGTCCATAGTGCCACCAATCTGAACCTTGAACGCACTGCCACTGTCGCCCAAATGGGAGAGCCATAACCTATGTAACCT
>QRDG01002203.1:132192-324806 GCA_012064385.1 Puccinellia tenuiflora | reverse complement strand
GTGCCACAGAGCATGGTATCAGAGCACCAGGCTGGCTGTAGACTACCCTAGCATGGAGAGCCCCGCCATACTTTTGCCCGACAACGACCCGATGGATTTAACCCGTCTCCGCCTAACTGGCATGGCTCGTGTCGGTCAACAGTATGGTGTAGAAAAGCTTGTCCCAACCCTTTCCCAACGCGACTTGCCGGTTTCTTCCTTGATAAGGAATCGACACTACCCATTAGTATGAGAATTATTTTGGGTGTGTTGCATAGGTTTAACTATTAAGTGGAAGTAATCAATGAGACACTACAACCACGGTGTCCCGCTCACTTAATGTTGGCTCGTGTATAGGTTTGAAAAAAAAAAACTCATACATGTGACGACACAAGGTTCCTCACCCAATATGAACCTTGTGAGAACTCATGTTAAAGAAAGGGCCCAAGCCCTCCACGATGACCCCCATCGCAAGCTTTATTATGCTTTTTGAGTGTCCCACATCGTTGGAGCACGAAAGGATTTTTGTAGAGTGTTTTGTTAGCTTGGTTGTAGACTTGCTTGTTGTTTTGCCATGGTTTTGTGGTTTATGTGTGCCTTGCCATGTGTGATCGTTTAAGCAAAAACCCTAGTTTATATTTATATACCGTAGGGGTAGATCCTATCTTGTTTGATTCAGTGAGCCCCTGCCATGCCATCCTTAGAATGCTTTGAGTGTGATAAAAATATCATGCCTTGATAATGTTTGTTTTAGAAATATCCTGCTAAGTGTTAACCCTTTTGAGTGTTAAACCCTAGTACCGTGTAGAAAAGTTTTAAAATATTTAAATCTAGGGGTGTAATAAACCATACAAGAAATATCTTGTATAACCCCGGGAATCTTCATTAGTCTCCGAATCTCGGGACGAGATTCTTTTAAGGGGGAAGGTTTGTCACATCCCGAAAATTCGTCCCTAATGTTAGTAATGTTTTTTCTCCCGCCTGAAAATCTTTTTCTGTTTCCAAACTATTTTCTCCCACTTGTTGGTCTTTGAATTGACTTTGGTTTTGCTCACTTGGAGATTTCCCAACAAACCTTGAGCTTATCAACCTCCACCATATCTCGATGCCACTAATTTCGTTGTCACACATTGATGCCACTCCAGTGTTCCAAAACCCTTCCGTCTATTCCACCAAAGGCCACCACCACAATTCTATATTGAGATAAATTCCACCAAGCTACCATATAGCTCCCTCATACATATAGGTCACTCCCATGGAAAAATATTTCCTAGTCCCCTGCAATAGTTCCAAGTTTATGAATATTCTCTATTATGCCATTTCTAGTCCAATAAATGTTTAGACACCTTCCACTCATCCAAAAATTCTGAAATTTTGGTGAGGTGCATGACTTAACCTCCTGAATATTTCACTCCATTATCCCAACCTCATCTGAGCAATATTTGAGGTACTTCCTTCATAATGCCTTTTCTTTCCTAATTGCGATTTCCAAAGCAACCCCTAGCTACAAAAATCAATTGGCATTGCCACTCTGCCAAATTGACAACCTTCCATATACTACAACACACCCCCAATATCAGATCAAGAACCATTGGGTAAGCCCACTTAGCATACCCATGCCATTAGGGCATTTTTGGACACCGAATTATTTGACCAACTTCCCTATGTCCAACTGAGCTCCAAATCCACATACATGCTATACAAACCTATCCTATCCTACTGTGAATTTTGGGAATTTCTCTGAGTGGAGGAAGACCTCTGTCATTTCATCGAACACCTGGCGCAACCCCGGTTTTCTGAAAATCTTATACATAAAAGTTTGTCGCCTTTGAGTGATTCTAGCTTTGTTGTGTTGGTATCGTCGTTACAAACCCAGTGGTGCGACCCGTTTTCCATTTCATGCCCCGAGTCAATGGGAACGCGACGATGTCGCTCGCGTCGCGCTCTGGACATCCCGGACGCACAATTAGGCGTGACCTAAACCTGCCAAGCCCTAATCCCCCGGCACCAGTGAATCCTCTGTGCACCACTGCGCATCCAGCTCGGCTCTTATCCACTCCACCGACGATCCTATCCCCTCCCTGTTCAGTGCCAAGCACGTCGGGAGTCACGGCGGTCACCGCTATAAAATGGGAGCTGGCACACACACACCCGCTGCTGCCCCTCCAGAAGGAGCACCCTCCCCCGAGCCTCTCGTGCCCCAGCCCCTTCCCTCACCCTCCCCTTGACCCCTGCTCTCTCGGTCGAAGAACGGCGGAGCCATGCCCCGATTCGGCCGAAACCGTCGCCATCGGTTCATCGCCTGTGACGGGCTCTGGACCTGGCCATTCTTCGATTGAACTTGCAGAGGTGTTCTCCTTGATTCCCCCGTCCTTCCTCTGCCGTGGTTCCTCGAGTGGTGGTCGGAACCGCTCGGTACCATCCATTTTTCCCCATGGCCGGATGGAGCTCCGCAGCTCGCGGTCCGAACGTCGTCCTCCGTGCGCCCCGTGACCTTGGCCTCGCCCTCGAGTGGGGTGTGTCGCGGCGGACCTCTCCTCTTCGGCGGCGGCCGACGGAGGGCTCCCAGGCGTCGGCGCCGTCCGCCCTGTCCGCCATGGCCGCTCGCCAGGCCCGCCTCGGCGTCGGCCGGGACGGCAGCCCCGCGGTCCCTGACCGTCCCACGGGCGCGGCGAAGCCCGGCGTGGCTGTCCCCGTCGCCGGCGTTCTCCTCGGCCACCTGTCCCGGCGGTCGTCGGCGAGGTCGGCCGGTCCTCCCCAAGCTCCCCATGCGCACGTGAGAGAGAAGGCTCCAATCGATCGATTGGAACGAGCTAGCTCAAAGCGTATTTGATTTTTTTTTTCCAGGTTTACGCTTTCCAGAGGAGAAAGCGTATTTCTGCGGAAGTGCGCGACCAGCCCGGCCCATTAAGATTCGGCCCGTGAACGTTTTTTTTCCTGGAAGTGGCTGATAATTACAAAAAACTAGAAGTCCAATATCTTTTGAACCGTAGCTCCGTTTCAGGTGATTTACGTCTCTAAAAATTTGTCTCGGAGAGCTCTATCCAATGGTGCTGTTCATTGTATTTATGAGGTAGTTGATTTTCCGACTTTTATTTATGCGTTGTATCGCACCCCGATTCAGGCGTTCTCCAGGATTCCGACCCGCGACGAGTCCGAGACCTCCCCCTCGAACCAACCGGAGCCGTCTTTGCAGGCAAGCTAACCACTTGCTATGAACACTCAAGCGGTGCAGTTTGTTGCATATTATCATGTCATGCGTGGTATTTTATGTTGGGGCTATTCGATGCTAGCGATTCCATATGTGTACTTGCATGCTATGTCTATTTCGAGCTTAGATAATAACGCCGTGTTTCATTTCCAGTATAGTTAGCGATGCCATGTTTCACTCATCGTCCATGTGTGTAAACGATTAGCGTATGATTAATTTGTGCGCCTCGCACTTGCGTGGCTTTGTCGAACCATCTGACCAGCTAACTATAACTAAGCGTCCCCATGATTGTTTGCTTCTTCTCCTTCGCCGAGGTGAGGAGCGGACGAATGTCGTCTTATGATCCTCGGAGTTGGGGCATTTGCCAAAAGAGTTATTTGCTTCTTCTCCCTCCGTCAAACTTGGCTGGCGTATGCCCGCCTTGACTGCGACGCTTGGGAAGCTGGCTTTCATTTGGTCTTTTTGCCAAGATTGCTGACACCACGTCGAGTTAATCCTCGAGTGGAATGGATGCTTTCTTTCTTATGATTGCTTATCATCTGTCAACTGTGCGTCACGAGATATCGTGGCTTTGGTTATATCCTGTCAACTGTGCGTCACGAGATATCGTGACTTTGTTTTCATTCCTGTAATACGATAAACCCATCAAGTGTGGGTTGAGTTCCGGCCGGCGACTAAATACATGTTGGGCACCGCCCACGTGGATTGAATCTCGTCTACTTTTCTGTAGAGTTGTGGCGTGTGTTGGACGGTACCATGCACCACTCCCCATTCCGGCGACGATGGACTGGAGGAACCGCCGCAGTCAATGGAATGGAGGAACGGGATCACGTGGACGCCTCCACTAACTTTTGTAGTCGATCTGTGGCTGCTACTGGCGGAGGTATCTCCGCCATCGCCCGGTTGACGCTAACCAACTGTGCTGTTTATTTTCTTTTACTCAACCTGTGGCTGTCACTGGTCGGAGTTATCTCCGCCATCGCCCGGTTGAAACTAACCATTGATTGAACTAACTATATATTGTTTGAAATATTGGGTGCAGTTTGTTTCTGTTTCATGTTGATATGATATTACGATTTTGCATTGGACTAATCTGTTTCATGTTGATATGATATTATATTTATTGTGTTGGACTAACCCTCTGTTGTTGGAATTGTTGTTGAAAGAAACTGGATTAAATGAACCAACCCTCCAAGCTTCGATAGGGTCAGTCCATAGTGCCACCAATCTGAACCTTGAACGCACTACCACTGTCGCCCAAATGGGAGAGCCATAGCCTATGTAACCTATCACGCCTCCTTTGATGCTACCCACTTGGCAAGTCTAGTCGGATACTGCATAGTTGTGGTCGGGGCTAGTCTTGTGAAGGTTCCGGAGCTAGGCGTTGCTCATGAGTTGGGGACGTGCCGGATTCACTTCGTCATAAGACTTAGCCCGAGTGGTAAGTCGGTAGCTATACAAGGAGTGTCTTGGTAGCGTGAACGGTTATGTAATTGTATCTTGCCGTCGCGAAGCAAGGTGCAGTTAGATGGGTGGTAATTGCAACCTCTCGAGAGTGTATCAACTAGCAGCTAGCCTTGTTCCTAGGTTATGGAACAGTTCAGTGTCGGTCACACTATTGTCCTTTGTCGAGTCCGGAGGTTAAACTTAAGTTCGGTGTGAAAGTAAGATGAACAACCTGATTTCACTAAATAAACAATAAGATGATGCAGGGAATGTTACCTCAGTTGTGAATGGTACACCGCTGTTGAGGGATGGCGGTGCGATCGTTGGGGGCCTAGAGTTAGGCCTGAGCCAACATCGTCCGTGCATTACCTAGTGGATAGATGAGGCCAGTGGGCCTAGCAGTGGAAAGATGTGGTGAGGCCGTTGGGCCTAGTTGTGACAGGTTTGTTATAATACTTATTACCAATGGGTACATCCGTTATTCGTCACAGGTAAGTTCTCTTGTCTGATCGCCGGTGCACGATCCAACCCCACCTGGCTTGGACTCTGTACTGGTGATACCCCATTATCTACTTATGCCATGATTTGTCGTACTACCCTGATTGCTATCCACTTGGAATGTCGTGAGTAGACACTTGCCATATTTAGATTATTTTCTGTCACTAGTTACTTGTTGCCTGATTGCTTGACTGTTCATGTCTTGTGGTTGTTACTTGCGAGTACATCATTGTACTCAAACTGGCTTTTCATGTGGCCAGACGTGGAGAGGATTCGTCTTCTACCATAGCAAAGAGAGATGGAGCAAGAACGTGCTAGGATCAGTAGCCCAGCCAGATGCCTGTGGAATGGAGCCGCACCAAGACGTTGTCGTACCATTATCTTCCGCTGCCGATTAAACTCCGTCCCGTGCCATACTTGGCAATGATAATTTTCTTGCCTTGATGGCCATGTAAACCATTTGTAGCCCTTTGGGCCTGATTGTGTAATGATATTTCCGCTATGTTGCATTGTCGTAACGTGCGTCCGGATATCCTGGGCTGGCGCACGGGGCGACCGCCTTTCTGACGACCTGTGTCAGAAGGGGGTGCCACAGAGCATGGTATCAGAGCACCAGGCTGGCTGTAGACTACCCTAGCATGGAGAGCCCCGCCATACTTTTGCCCGACAACGACCCGATGGATTAACCCGTCTCCGCCTAACTGGCATCGCTCGTGTTTGTCAACAGTATGGTGTAGAAAAGCTTGTCCCAACCCTTTCCCAACGCGACTTGCCGGTTTTCTTCCTTGATAAGGAATCGACACTACCCATTAGTATGAGAATTATTTTGGGTGTGTTGCATAGGTTTAACTATTAAGTGGAAGTAATCAATGAGACACTACAACCACGGTGTCCCGCTCACTTAATGTTGGCTCGTGTATAGGTTAAAAAAAAAAACTCATACATGTGACGACACAAGGTTCCTCACCCAATATGAACCTTGTGAGAACTCATGTTAAAGAAAGGGCCCAAGCCCTCCACGATGACCCCCATCGCAAGCTTTATTATGCTTTTTGAGTGTCCCACATCGTTGGAGCACGAAAGGATTTTTGTAGAGTGTTTTGTTAGCTTGGTTGTAGACTTGCTTGTTGTTTTGCCATGGTTTTGTGGTTTATGTGTGCCTTGCCATGTGTGATCGTTTAAGCAAAAACCCTAGTTTATATTTATATACCGTAGGGGTAGATCCTATCTTGTTTGATTCAGTGAGCCCCTGCCATGCCATCCTTAGAATGCTTTGAGTGTGATAAAAATATCATGCCTTGATAATGTTTGTTTTAGAAATATCCTGCTAAGTGTTAACCCTTTTGAGTGTTAAACCCTAGTACCGTGTAGAAAAATTTTAAAATATTTAAATCTAGGGGTGTAATAAACCATACAAGAAATATCTTGTATAACCCCGGGAATCTTCATTAGTCTCCGAATCTCGGGACAAGATTCTTTTTAAGGGGGAAGGTTTGTCACATCCCGAAAATTCGTCCCTAATGTTAGTAATGTTTTTTCTCCCGCCTGAAAATCTTTTTCAGTTTCCAAACTATTTTCTCCCACTTGTTGGTCTTTGAATTGACTTTGGTTTTGCTCCCTTGGAGATTTCCCAACAAACCTTGAGCTTATCAACCTCCACCATATCTCGATGCCACTAATTTCGTTGTCACACATTGATGCCACTCCAGTGTTCCAAAACCCTTCCGTCTATTCCAACAAAGGCCACCACCACAATTCTATATTGAGATAAATTCTACCAAGCTACCATATAGTTCCCTCATACATATAGGTCACTCCCATGGAAAAATATTTCCTAGTCCCCTGCAATAGTTCCAAGTTTATGATATTCTCTATTATGCCATTTCCAGTCCAATAAATGTTTAGACACCTTCCACTCATCCAAAAATTCTGAAATTTTGGTGAGGTGCATGACTTCAACCTCCTGAATATTTCACTCCATTGTCCCAACCTCATTTGAGCAATATTTGGGGTACTTCCTTTGTAATGCTATTTCTTGCCTATTGCTATTTCCAAAGCAACCCCTAGCTACAAAAATCCTTTGGCCTTGATACTTTCCAAATAGACAACCATCCATATAGGACACCATACCAGAAGATCATATCAAGATCATTAATTTGGTTACCCTAGCATGCCCATGCCATTAGGGCATTTTTGGACACCGAATTATTTGACCAACTTCCCTATGTCCAACTGAGCTCCAAATCCACATACATGCTATATAAACCTATCCTATCCTACTGTGAATTTTGGGAATTTTTCTGAGTGGAGGAAGACCTCTGTCATTTCATCGAACACCTGGCGCAACCCCGGTTTTCTGAAAATCTTATACATAAAAGTTTGTCGCCTTGAGTGATTCTAGTTTGTTGTGTTGGTATTGTCGTTACAAACCCAGTGGTGCGACCCGTTTTCCATTTCATGCCCCGAGTCAATGGGAACGCGACGATGTCGCTCGCGTCGCGCTCTGGACATCCCGGACGCACGATTAGGCGTGACCTAAACCTGCCAAGCCCTAATCCCCCGGCACCAGTGAATCCTCTGTGCACCACTGCGCATCCAGCTCGGCTCTTATCCACTCCACCGACGATCCTATCCCCTCCTGTTCAGTGCCAAGCACGTCGGGAGTCACGGCGGTCACCGCTATAAAATGGGAGCTGGCACACACACACCCGCTGCTGCCCTCCAGAAGGAGCACCCTCCCCCGAGCCTCTCGTGCCCCAGCCCCTTCCCTCACCCTCCCCTTGACCCCTGCTCTCTCGGTCGAAGAACGGCGGAGCCATGCCCCGATTCGGCCGAAACCGTCGCCATCGGTTCATCGCCTGTGACGGGCTCTGGACCTGGCCATTCTTCGATTGAACTTGCAGAGGTGTTCTCCTTGATTCCCCCGTCCTTCCTCTGCCGTGGTTCCTCGAGTGGTGGTCGGAACCGCTCGGTACCATCCATTTTTCCCCATGGCCGGATGGAGCTCCGCAGCTCGCGGTCCGAACGTCGTCCTCCGTGCGCCCCGTGACCTTGGCCTCGCCCTCGAGTGGGTGTGTCGCGGCGGACCTCTCCTCTTCGGCGGCGGCCGACGAAGGGCTCCAGGCGTCGGCGCCGTCCGCCCTGTCCGCCATGGCCGCTCGCCAGGCCGCCTCGGCGTCGGCCGGGACGGCAGCCCCGCGGTCCCTGACCGTCCCACGGGCGCGGCGAAGCCCGGCGTGGCCGCCCCTGTCGCCGGCGTTCTCCTCGGCCACCTGTCCCGGCGGTCGTCGGCGAGGTCGGCCGGGTCCTCCCCAAGCTCCCCATGCGTACGTGAGAGAGAAGGCTCCAATCGATCGATTGGAACGAGCTAGCTCAAAGCGTATTTGATTTTTTTTTTTTCCCAGGTTTACGCTTTCCAGAGGAGAAAGCGTATTTCTGCGGAAGTGCGCGACCAGCCCTGCCCATTAAGATTCGGCCCGTGAACGTTTTTTTTCCTGGAAGTGGCTGATAATTACAAAAAACTAGAAGTCCAATATCTTTTGAACCGTAGCTCCGTTTCAGGTGATTTACGTCTCTAAAAATTTGTCTCGGAAGAGGTCTATCCAATGGTGTTGTTCATTGTATTTTATGAGGTAGTTGATTTTCCGACTTTTATTTATGCGTTGTATCGCACCCCGATTCAGGCGTTCTCCAGGATTCCGACCCGCGACGAGTCCGAGACTTCCCCCGAACCATCCAGAGCCGTCTTTGCAGGCAAGCTAACCACTTGCTATGAACACTCAAGCAGTGTTGTTTGTTGCAGATTATCACGTCATGCGTGGTATTTTATGTGGGGCTATTCGATGCTAGCGATTCCATATGTGTACTTGCATGCTATGTCTATTTCGAGCTTAGATAATAACGCCGTGTTTCATTTCCAGTATAGTTAGCGATGCCATGTTTCACTCATCGTCCATGGGTGTAAACGATTGGCGTATGATTAATTTGTGCGCCTCGCACTTGCGTGGCTTTGTCGAACCATCTGACCAGCTAACTATAACTAACCGTCCCCATGATTGTTTGCTTCTTCTCCTTCGCCGAGTTGAGGAGCGGACGAATGTCGTCTTATGATCCTCGGAGTTGGGGCATTTGCCAAAGAGTTATTTGCTTCTTCTCCCTCCGTCAAACTTGGCTGACGTATGCCCGCCTTGACTGCGACGCTTGGGAAGCTGGCCTTCATTTGGATCTTTTTGCCAAGATTGCTGACACCACGTCGAGTTAATCCTCGAGTGGAATGGATGCTTTCTTTCTTATGATTGCTTATCATCTGTCAACTTTGCGTCACGAGATATCGTGGCTTTGGTTTATATTCCGTCAACTGTGCGTCACGAGATATCGTGACTTTGTTTTCATTCCTGTAATACGATAAACCCATCAAGTGTGGGTTGAGTTCCGGCCGGCGACTAAATACATGTTGGGCACCGCCCACGTGGATTGAATCTCGTCTACTTTTCTGTAGAGTTGTGGCGTGTGTTGGACGGTACCATGCACCACTCCCCATTCCGGCGACGATGGACTGGAGGAACCGCCGCAGTCAATGGAATGGAGGAACGTGATCACGTGGACGCCTCCACTAACTTTTGTAGTCGATCTGTGGCTGCTACTGGCCGGAGGTATCTCCGCCATCGCCCGGTTGACGCTAACCAACTGTGCTGTTATTTTCTTTTACTCAACCTGTGGCTGTCACTGGTCAGAGTTATCTCCGCCATCGCCGGTTGAAACTAACCATTGATTGAACTAACTATATATTGTTTGAAATATTGGGTGCAGTTTGTTTCTGTTTCATGTTGATATGATATTACGATTTTGCATTGGACTAATCTGTTTCATGTTGATATGATATTATATTTATTGTGTTGGACTAACCCTCTGTTGTTGGAATTGTTGTTGAAAGAAACTGGATTAAATGAACCAACCCTCCAAGCTTCGATAGGGTCAGTCCATAGTGCCACCAATCTGAACCTTGAACGCACTGCCACTGTCGCCCAAATGGGAGGGCCATAGCCTATGTAACCTATCACGCCTCCTTTGATGCTACCCACTTGGCAAGTCTAGTCGGATACTGCATAGTTGTGGTCGGGGCTAGTCTTGTGAAGGTTCCGGAGCTAGTCGTTGCTCATGAGTTGGGGACGTGCCGGATTCACTTCGTCATAAGACTTAGCCCGAGTGGTAAGTCGGTAGCTATACAAGGAGTGTCTTGGTAGCGTGAACGGTTATGTAATTGTATCTTGCCGTCGCGAAGCAAGGTGCACTTAGATGGGTGGTAATTGCAACCTCTCGAGAGTGTATTAACTAGCAGCTAGCCTTGTTCCTAGGTTATGGAACAGTTCAGTGTCGGTCACACTATTGTCCTTTGTCGAGTCCGGAGGTTAAACTTAAGTTCGGTGTGAAAGTAAGATGAACAACCTGATTTCACTAAATAAACAATAAGATGATGCAGGGAATGTTACCTCAGTTGTGAATGGTTACCCGTGTTGAGGGATGGCGGTGCGATCGTTGGGGGCCTAGAGTTAGGCCTGAGCCAACATCGTCCGTGCATTACCTAGTGGATAGATGAGGCCAGTGGGCCTAGCAGTGGAAAGATGTGGTGAGGCCGTTGGGCCTAGTTGTGACAGGTTTGTTATAATACTTATTACCAATGGGTACCTCCGTTATTCGTCACAGGTAAGTTCTCTTGTCTGATCGCCGGTGCACGATCCAACCCCACCTGGCTTGGACTCTGTACTGGTGATACCCCATCATCTACTTATGCCATGATTTGTCGTGCTACCCTGTTGCTATCCACTTGGAATGTCGTGAGTGGACACTTGCCATGTTTAGATTATTTTCTGTCACTAGTTACTTGTCGCATGATTACTTGACTGTTCATGTCTTGTGGTTATTTTCTTGCGAGTACATCATTGTACTCAGACTGGCTTTTCATGTGGCCAGACCTTGAGAGGATCCATCTCCTACCATAGCAAGGAGATCGAGCAGGAGCGTGCTAGGATCAGTAGCCCAGCCAGATGCCTGTGGAATGGAGCCGCACCAAGACGTTGTCGTACCATTATCTTCCGCTGCCGATTAAACTCCGTCCCGTGCCATACTTGGCAATGATAATTTTTCTTGCCTTGATGGCCATGTTTCCATTTGTAGCCCTTTGGGCCTGATTGTGTAATGATATTTCCGCTATGTTGCATTGTCGTAACGTGCGTCCGGATATCCTGGGCTGGCGCACGGGCGACCGCCTTTCTGACGACCTGTGTCAGAAGGGGGTGCCACAGGGAGTGGGAGAGAGAGGGAGCTAGGCTGCGGGGATGATGCTGGGCCATTGTTGGGCTGGCTCGCTCGGGCTGGCCCCTTTCCTCTTTTTTTTTAACTTTTCTCCATTTCTATTTTCTGGAAATAACATAACTTTTGAAATATGAATCCAAATGTATTCAAACCAATTTGTAAAAAATTGTAAAATTCATATCTATCCAAATAAACTATTTGGTGACAATTCTAATCACTTAAATTACCAAAATACCCTTGGGTACTTAAATGGTATTTGTTGCTATTTTCCCCAATTTTGAAAAATAGGCCAAATAAATTATTTCTTTTGAATTTTTGTTTATAAAACCAGAAGCACAAATGCAATGAAAATATGAATTTCATGCTGGTTCTAAATTTTTGTGAAAATTGGGATGTTACAGAAGGAAATTATCTTGCCTATGCATGAGAGACAATATCAAAATCATGGGAACATATGTCAAAACAACCAAATACCTCAAGTTCGATTGGAACTGGGATCTATTTTACGAACTCCCACAATTTGGTATCTGTGGTCTCTTCGCCATCAAGGTACAGGTCAAGCTGGAGTATATCAAGCTGATATTTGAAAACGTTAGCGACAATGTTGAGGAGATAGATGAAGACGAGATCATGGAGTCCACTAAGGAGATGGATAAAGACGAGGACACGCCGCCTCCAAAGTCCTCCTCGCCTCCTCCAGCAGCCCTTCTGGAGCCCGGTAGGACGGCATGCCGACCCACGCCGAGCTCGTGACCATGCGCCGAGAGAAAGTGCCACGGTGGCGCCCTTGCGCGTCCGACACGCTCGCTCGATCTAGTCTAGGAGGTACTGCGGCGGCGGTGGCGAAGGTGGATCCATCCAGGCGAGCGGGGGAGGTGGGGATGCGCGGCGGGGGAGGTGGTCGCTGTCGTCGGGGAAGAGTGTGCGGCGGGGAGGCGCTAGGGTTTTGTGAAGCTAGGGTTTGGTTCACCGGCGGCCATATAAAGACCTCTCCCGCCGCATTAAAGATGGTGGTTGGCCGTTCGGTGCGACTGACAGCCGGGCCAGGGGGTCCAACGGGAAGGACTCCGCGCGACGTCCAGACGCGTCCGTGCCAACGCAAACCCGGCTCAATTTTGGGCCGGAATTGGGTCGCCGCAGACGAAAAAACGGACGTTGGTCCGTTTGAGTCAGCTCGTTTGACCCTGGTTTCGACCAAACGGAGCAAAACGGACCAAATGGGTCGACGCGTTGGCGTTGCCCTTACTGTACTTGCTCTAACCTAAAACTTGATGAAGATGTAGGCACACCTGTTGTTGGTGGAGAGGAGACCAATGGGAAGGAAGAAGGCGATGGAATTAAGGAGGGCCACAAGGTCAAGGGTGACGCCACGGAGGGTGCTCCGAACTCGAGGACAAACGATCAGTTTGTGGGGACTTGGGGTTTGCAGAATTAATGACCGTGAACACTGTAAATGATCATTACCAGTGTTTAAGGTTCAAAAGCCGCCAGAAGTACTAGATCCCATTGTGAGCCAGCTGAACCAACCTAATCCCCTGCAGTTTTTTTCTGAGATGTCTATGATAACCTCGTCATCGATGAGGGTTTCTATAGTGGTGGACCTGGTGGTGGGTGACACATACACACACGATGGATGAAATTAGCTTTGTCATTAAACCACCTAGACAAATCACTTCATACACACATCAGCTGCTAAAATAACTTGTCGTTTACATGAGTAACGGTATTACTTGTGACAGACCTGTCACCATTCCCTCGATCTTGCTCTTAATTCTGATCCAGCCAGTGAGTTTACCATCGGCCTGCTTCTCAACACAGATGTTCATCAAAACACCCTCGCCAAACACACTCTTGGCGTAAAGATTGGCAGCTGTAAACCCACAGTCCCCATCAAGCGCCGACCTGAAGTCAAAGTTACCATATGAGTAGAGCACATGAAGTCCAAAGCACATATGTAGTTTTATTTATAGTACTGATGTAGTTTATTGGTAACAGAGATGCAATTTAGTGATAATACCATCCCTTCTACACATGCAGCCTTTTCACTGCAAAAAAGAATCCGCGGAGATAGCCATATGTGATACAATATTATTTGGCCAGTGAGCCGGTTTTTGCAGCTTTTGTATTTTGCTGCCGCTTAGTATTTGGGTATGTTTTCTCCCATGCTATAAGATAGCATATGAAAGGGGCTGGATGAAGTTAGCCTTTGTCACTGGTAAATGTTTGTTTATTTCTAGAGTTCATGCTCTTTTCCGGTGATGTACCCATATCACGGGAAACTGTGTAAGTATGTTAACAAACAAGATGATCTGCTGTCGGTCACAAAACTAAGAGGAAAACTAAGATGAAGAACCTAAATTTAAGGTGCGCTTTAATTTATTCTTATATGTATTTTTTTGAAGTTACAAAAAATCCAAATTTTGCTACGCAAGTGCCCATGGGTTGGATGTAGTTTAGCTGGAACCTAGGAGTAATTTATGTGATACACAAGTATCCTACTATAGTTTCTGTCGTAAGTGGGACATAGTTCACCTGAAGCTCAAGTTATTTCACACAACCACATGGTACAACTTTCAGACATACGCCATCCATATAATTTCATTGTTATTCCTATTCCAGTATGTAGTTTAGACATACAGTGGGTGTACTTATTACAAGATATGTTGTAAGTTCAGTGTCCCATATGGTTGTGTTTCTTAAACCACCAGCAAAGAACAATGATTTTCATTGCTTCGTTGTTGCAGTTCCATGAGAACTGCCTCTTTTTTCTTTACACAAAGAAGGTTTACGAAGCTCAACAAACTGAGGGAGAACCTACAACTGAAACCAGCAAAGTGAAGGGCATAACCATAAATGGAGAAACTATCAGCAAAGGCAAAAACAAATTGCATGGTTCGGCTTGGTGGACATAAGTGTTATCGTTCAAACAACGACTGTTTTCTGGATGCTGATTTCCGTAGTTCCCATTGGGCATTTTTCATTCAGAGGATGTTAAAGAGGACCAATTTAATGTTAGCGGTAATAATGTCATCATCATAATCATAGTTGTGGTGGTGTCTAAAAGAATCCAATTGGCTGTTAGATGGAGCTAGCTTAGTCCTGAAATATCCAAGGTATGTAAGAGTCCTTAGTCCTAGTAATAGTAAGATCTTAGGTCTTTGTGTTCAAGTCAGTTTTGAATAGCTCTGTAAAAGAGCAATTTTTTAATAGTTTCCAGCTGTTACAAGTTGGAGTTACTGTAACAAACCTACTGTTGAGTGAACAATGGTCGGCCTAGAAAGCCTTTGTAAATATAGCTTCATCTCGCGTGTGTATGTGGGTGTTGGGCGGGGGGAGACCTGGGTGAGAGCTCTAACAGTTAATACTTCTACCTATTCATGTAACTAATTCAGTCCGGAATGAAACTGAAACAAGGGTCATAAAGCAGCAATGGTTATCCATACAACTTCTGTAGGTCGAAGATGATCGATTTTTTGCTCCTATTTATTTGGTATTTTCGAATTGGTTGGATGTCGCTTTTTCTAGTGCATGCACGCATGATTTGTTGGGCCTGAACAAGGGTCGTGTTACTAGGTTTCCCTTTAAGGAAAGAAGCGGGATGGGGTTGCTTTTCCAAAATATAAAGGGCGGCTGTCAGGAGGATGACCACTCCCTATGGCCACATCGCTACTAGCAACGTTGTAGTTACGTCCTTGAACAAATTCTCACTAACCCAACCAATTTATCACAGTAAGAGCAGTTTTCAAAGTGCAAATATTCCTATTTTGCCATACAAAATTTAATTATGAGTTTTCTACTACATGGTTGTTTGGATAGTCGTGGAATATCCATTGCTGGAAAGAATACTAGAGTATAAAATGATTAAAAAAGGATGGGCCATTTGGACCTCTTGTGTGTGCAATTGTGGTTTGATGAAGAGCTCAATTACATAACTTCTAGTTTGTGCTACAATGCTCAGTTCATATTACATCAGAATCTTAGGCTTCAAACCTAGCTAGCAAAAAATATTACAAGTTTTAGGATGATTGGCGAATTTAGGAACCGTCCAACCAAGGCAATCCAACGGTGAAGAAATAGGTAGTACTAGGAAGTACTAGAAAAAAAGTACCGGAAAGTACCGGATAGTACTGATTTAGTTTGTTTACTAAAATAAGGTAATAACACGTGGCATTGATATTTTTTGAAAAGCCCCGTGACCTTCCTTCTTTCTCCCCAAATTCGTCCAAAAGCTCAAAGCCGCCGTCAGCTGAGCACCGAGAGAAAGCTTGGCCTGAGAATCACTGAGGTGGTGCACCGGTGCTAGCTGGTCGCGCGTGTGTGCAGGTGTCAGGTGAGCTGTGTGAGATGCGTGCGCCGCCGAGGCGGACAGCCGCGCCGACGTTGTCTTCCGTTGCGGGGGCTGCGACACGTGCACCGCCAAGGCAGCCACCAGCCAGGCTCTTCCGCAGCGACGATGCCGCCTTCCTTTGCGCCAGCTGCAAGACACGCGCACACAGGCACGGGTTGCGCCACACCCAGGTTCGTCTCTGCGAGCATGGGCCGGCCGCCATCACCTGCAAAGCCGACATCGCCGGTTCTGATTTCTGAACGCCGTGCGACGCCGCTAACCCACTCCCACGCCGGCACGAGCGACTTACCGTTGCGTCCTCGCCGACGTGCCCAAGCCGTCGTGGCGTCGGGAGCGCAATATGGCGTGCCACGACAGCGGTGACATTAGCGTCGGTCCTAGTGCTACCGGCTCAGACACGTCATTCCTGCCGTCCCTGGCGCCGTCGCTCTCCTTCGTGGGCGTGCCGAGAAAGATCTTGGTGCCGTGGTTCTTCGAGACGCAGGCGAGGTGGGTCGCGCAAGTGCTGCCCGGCAGCCGCGCTGCCACCGGAGAAGGAGATGTCGATCGAGGACTGGAAGAAGGAGCTGATCCTGTCGAGCACTGGAGCATCACGAGCATGAAGGACGACGGGAAGACCTTCCGCGACCACGCCAACGACAGCGAGAGCGTCTAGAAGGGCCTGCAGGCATGGCGCGGCTTGGCTGCTCGAGCTCAAGACAAAACTATAACTGACGTTGAAGTTGAAGTTGATGCGCAGGCGATGGCTTCTGACTCGACGGCGACCATGTCATGGTACAATGATACCTCTAATTACGGAGTAATTAACTGTCCAAGATCAACGGTTAGAATTAATTCGAGCGGAAGTACTGAGAAGTACTGGAAAGTACCTGCCAACCACCGTAAAAGCGCTAAAAAAATATATGTTATCTTAGCCTAAATGTACCTTTATGCTGGAATGGACAATTCTGATAAAAAGCCATTAATCTATTATATCTAGAATGCATAAATATTAAACTAGTAAAAAATTATGATACTCGAATTCATGGTTGTGTTACTAAGAGATATAGCAAGCTTTTGTGTATGGCTATGTACCTAACAGGCTTTTTTTGAGAAAAATGTATTATTAATGCATCAAAGCATGGAAAATTATAGACGGAAGAATAATGTGTAAGGTCATTTCTCTTTGAAACTTACGGTGGTGTTAGACAGGTCATCTTTGTTGACTTGATTATATGGTTCAAGAATTCCATCTCATCCTGAAGCCAAGTGTTAACCTTCAACTGATGAAAAGGAAAGAATATCAGTAGTATACACACTAACACATAAGATTTACACGAAAAAAGAGCATGGCCATGAAAATTGTTTGGTGAAATATAGAGCATATCTTCATGTCAGTATGCCAAGAATATAGCTGTATAAAGAAGTAACTTAACATAACATATTTATTTAAATAACATGTGATAGCAGTATTCGCTAGTTTATGGCCACCCATGGAAAATGCTAGAAATACATGCACTTTTTAGCAGAGTACAATACAATGAAATAAAAGCAGCAATCTTGCAAATTCAAAAATTATAGAAGTAGCTATGGTACCTTATTTTGCCACTGACACTCAGCCCACATATTCCGAAAAGCAATATCAGTGCATGTAGCAGGTGACATGTAATCCAGGATGTTAATAAAAATAATGTTTAGGACCTCTGAATGCTCCTTTCCGTTTGAAGTCTCATAAACAATGCGACCAAGTAAGACCGCACTGTTGGCTGAAGAAATATCGATTCTAACCCGAATTTGCTTGCTTTCCTGAGGAGCCAAGGTGTAGTTCTCAGAGTGGCCAGTAACCATCACATCTATACCCACTGTTTTAAACTCCAAGCACAAGTTTTTAAGTGCTTCTTTTGTTCGGTTTATGATTGTAATATCAACTACAGCATTGTCATATCGCTTAACGGTAACATATGCTTCAGCATAGACAGGATCACTGAACCCCGTCAACTGAACAAAGCGATTGAGCCTATTTGTATCATCTGCACCCTTTGTAACCCCAACAGTTGCAGCTTTTAAATCATCTTGATAAGCATCATCCAACTGGCATTGGTTCAACCCCTACAGGAATAATAAATGCAAAAAAAATTAAAAATGGTACAAAAATTTGCAGAAGACTAAATTAAGACTCTCTTGTAGAGATGAAGGTTATGGCTTTGTTATCACTCTGATAATACAGCAACAGAACTAACATAACTTTGTTATGCCATTACAGGGTAAAAAAAGTTTCCAGTTCAGGTGTTGCCATATTTAATGATAAGGTCAATCGTTATGGCACAAACCGACAATGTGGCCCATGTGTCTTTATATTCAACATATATGAACTCCTGTTGAAGGATGCACTTCCGTTACGCTTTAACCTCAAGCAGGGAATAATTTTTGTATGGTCATATCAAAGTTTATTAGTGTAATACCTACAGAATCAAAACATTCTTAAAAGTTTCAAATGGTTCAACTTGTCAACTGTAACAATTATTCGAACAGAAAACTTCTAGTCGACGCATTAACTATTCATGACAATAGAAGGAACAGTCAAGAGGACACTAAAGGAGGTCCTGTAATGAAAAAGAAGATTAGGAAAGGACCATGACCAATAGATATTGCACTATAATGGTCTAAACATAATCACCATAAAGCACATGAGCAAGACTTGTTCAAACTTATCTCAAAAACCAAATATGCTGTGTACTGTACATCATAAGAAAGAGCTATGGAAAATAAGTGACTGTAAACTCCGGTGACGATTCTGTTTCTAGTTCTTGTTCAAACTTATCTCAAAAACCAAATATGCTGTGTACTGTACATCATAAGAAAGAGCTATGGAAAATAAGTGACTGTAAACTCCGGTGACGATTCTGTTTCTAGTTCTTCCACTGAATGATATAATGCACACGTGCAGAATTCGTTATACTCAATGGAAAAATTAATCAGAATTTAATTTGGGTGAATACTCTATTGTACCACTATATTGGTTATTGAGAGGCATGCTTCGTTTCAAAGTGTGCATCACTCTACAGTTTAGTTGGAATTTGGTGAACTAGTAAGCAATATTCACATTAGGCAGTAAAAATGGATTAGGAATTCCAAGAAAACCAAAACAAGAGAAGTCACAAGTATTTTTTTCTCTCACCTTCCTCTTCAGGTTGTAGAAATCAATGAGATCATCAGGCTGTGCATGAGAAAACCGTGCCTTGATCTTCATCTTCTCAGCAAGCATCTTTTGAAAGCTCTCGCGGAATGACAGCAACCAAACCTTCTTTACATCAACACTAGCATTACAAAGCAACTTCACACAGAGCACAATCCTATTATACCAGTCCCTGTCAATAGGGTGGCGAGCGCAGAAGGACTGGCCCAGCTGCAGAAAGGACACCAAGATCAACAAAGACTCTGAAGATGCCTTATTTATTTCAACCTTAGAGGGCTGAACCTCTTCCAGCCTCAACACAAGCTTGGCAAGTGTACATGCAACAACAGCAGCCAGGTGAAAATCACCTGACACGACGAGAGATCTGAGATACTGTTTGGAAGCCAGCGATGGATGAGCAACTGGAGCAGAAATGGCAGCATTAGTGGCAATATGTGTGGCATAGGCGTCATCTGCAAGAACGATAGGTCTTTTAGAACACACAGTACAGGAGTTCACCACTGGATGGGCAGGCTTCGATGAATCTGTTGACTCCCTTTCCTGAGATACAGCGTAGAATGGAAGATTTCCAAGGCTCTGCTTTATGGTAGATATGGCGCTCTGAACCTCAGATACCGAAAACGAGTACTCCCCAAGCATCCAGAGAGTACATGAATAAACGAAGGATTCCTGGATCTGATAGAATGCAGAAAACAGCCTCTGTATCATGGACTCACGCAGCATGGGGTTGGTCTCCACGATCTCACGCAAAAACAGAACGACATCATACGCCATGGCACCGTGACTTTCACCAAGGAAGTCCACAAGGAGGTGCACCACTGATCCGGCCACTTCCGGGTTCTCCACGGTACAGGCATGGATCGCCTGCACCAGCATCTGGTGGTACTCACCGGCTTTCTCAAGCTCACTTCCCTGCATCTCAACAAAACTGAGCAGCAAATCAAGCACCTTCCTTCTGATATCCACATTGAGATTTACGAGTGAGAAAAGCACGTCCATGATAAAATTGACCATCACATAACGGTGTGAGGTGCACAGCTCGTGGAGGCGGTCAAGGATAACGAGCTTCACGTTATCATCACTCTGCGAAGTGAGCAGCTTGCAGTATGTGTCTGCGGCAACATGGACAGAGTTCGGACCGGAGGACAGCGACAAGAGTGTGCCGGCGCACTTGTATTGAACAGCAGCAGTTCTGCAATTGGATAGGATGGAGAAAACTATCTTCATGTACCTTCCCTTATCAGTGTCGTCTAAAGTGTGGCATACCTTGCAAATGAGGTCGAGGGCAGCCATCTGAAGCAGGTCAGGCCACTTAGCGACGTGGGGGGCATTGGCAAGCAGGTACTTGAGGGCGAGGTCTTGTGCGCAGTCGCATAGCAAGAGGAAAGCGTTCCTCCTCACAGCAGCGTCTTGGTCGAATGAGACAGCTCGCAACACGAGCTCAGACATGCTGGTGTATGGGAGAAGCATGTGGCCGCGAGGGAGGTGGTATATTGCTTTGAGGGCAGATAGAGCATCGCGGCGGACAAATTCGTGCTTGTGCTTAAGGTTGGCAATAATGAAAGGCACAAGCGGGCGGAGCAGCTCGGGATCACGGAGGCGGCAGAGGTACCGCAGCATGGCGGCGCAGATGTACTCGTTGGGCTCTTCTAGGTTGTAGCGGAAATACTCCAAGAAGAGTATGATCTCGTCCCGCTTGCCGACGATCTCGAGATAGAGGTAGAATAGCTTCTCAATGATCGGGTCCTTGAGGGGGAAGACGTAGCGGCCGAACGTGGATAAGAAGCGCGGGAGCTTGTTGCCGTTGAGAAGGAGCATGAGGGCGAGCTTCATCGCGCCGATCTTGGCAGCGACGTCGCCGCACTGGAGGTCGACCATGACCTTCTCAACCACATCAGGGGAGCCCTTGTCGAAGTGCACAAGGAGGGTGCAGGGGTTCTCGCCCATGGTCGCCGGCCGTCCGCCGGGGCGGATTCGGATCTACCGTGCTGGAGATCTGGGTCGGCGGATCTGACCTGCAGGTTGCTCCAATCCGGTGAGATCTTATGAACGGATCATGAGTTCATGACCTGTGTGGCGATTGATCACGGAGGAGTTTCTTCGTGCAAGTTTGACCAAGCTTATATATAGTATTATCTTGGAACGTCTTATTTTATGCACACGATTTTACCTGCGGACAAACAAGAGCCAAATTGCTTGTTAGATTTCGTTGTCTGCTCAGCCAAACCAACCAACCTTGCTGTTTCTCTTTCTACCAGGTGGCTGCGGAGGACGACATGGAGCACTACACCGTGAGGCTCGGCTCAGGAGGAGGGGCGGCCGCCGCCGCTGTGCAGCAGCTCTCCTGGGGAGGCGAGCCGCCGGCGCCCGACCGAAGGTCGAGGTTCTGGCAGAACGGCAGGACGCCGGCGCCGTCACTGCCAGCCGGCGCAGGGCGACCAGCAGGAGCACGTCGGCGACGGCGACGCCCAAGCCTAAGAGCAACACGTTGGAGATGGCTTTTGCCCGTGCGGCGGCGAGGACGACTGCTCCTTCATCTCCTGCTGCGGCTATAGGTGGCCAAACGGGCTGGCACGGCCCAACACGGCCCGGCACGGCCCGGCCTGTTGGGCACGATTAGAATCGTGCCGTGTCTGGGCCGGCCCGCGTGCCGCGGCCTGACCTCCGGCACGGCCCGGGAGGCACGTCGACAGCCCGTTAGTCACGGTTGGCCCGTCGGGCACGGCCCATTTAGCGTAAATGTGGCCTAAAAATTGAAAAAAAATAGGTAAATTTTTTAAAAAAAATAAAAAAACCTAATCAGGCCGTGACGGGCCTCGATCGAAGCTGGGGCACGGCACGGACCGGGCCTATGCCGGGCCGTGCCCGGGACATGCTTTTTTTTTCCATGCCTCGGGCCGGCACGCTCGGCCCGGCCCGTTTGGCCAGCTATAGCTGCGGCGTCGGTGCAGAAGGTGGACGGGGAGACGACGTCGTGCAAGAGGGACAGCATGGGGAAGACTATGGTGGTGAACAGGGGGCCGACAACGACCACGACGACGGCTAGCGGCGGTCGCCGGGTGCGAGCTCCGGCGCCGCCGTTCAGCATGGTCCTGAGTGTGAGAGTAATCCTTGCTGAGTTACCAATAGGTGCTAGAATGTTCTACTAGAATATTCTAGACTAAGCCTTAGGCTGGTTAGCTGGAGAAGGTTGTAGACATCTAGCTGTAGTTGAAAGCTCTAGGATAGCTGTAGAAAGCTCTAGATACTAGTTATAGTAAGCTGTATGTAGAAAACTTTAGAGCAGGTCCAAACCGACCTTGCACTCCTATATATACCACTATGTACTACAAGTTGTAAGAAGCTTTTGCAGCAATAGAGAACACCTTCCCACATAGCCTAACTCTAACATTTGGTATCAGAGCCTGGTTAGGAGAGACCCAGGTTAGGAGAGAGCCAAGTTAGGAGAGGAACAGCCAAGCTAGGAGAGGATCCTGAGAGATGTCAGCTCCAGTTCAGCAGGGTGTTTCCCGCAGTCCGTTTCGCCAGCCACGGCGCCATTCCCCTTCACCCCCACCGAGACGACCGCGCCACCGCGAGGCTGGAAGGCGCGAGGTCGTGGTTGAGCGTGCCGTGAAGGAAGTTGGCGGTGGCAATTACCCGACGCTGACGCGGTCGAACTACGCTGAATGGAGCCTCCTCATGAAGGTGAAGCTGCAGGCTCGGGGCATTTGGGATGCGATCGAGCTCGGTGCCAACGACTACCAAGAAGATCGAATGGCGCTGGAGGCCATCTTGCAGGCGGTGCCACCGGAAATGATACCTGGTCTCGCTGTCAAGCGGACAGCAAAGGAGGCGTGGGAGGCGATTCGAGCCATGCGTGTTGGCTCAGATCGCGTACGGAAGGGCAAGGTGCAGCAGCTGAAGAAGGAATTTGAGATGATCTCGTTCCGCGACGGGGAGTCCGTTGATGATTTCACGCTGCGACTCACCAACCTCGTCACAAATCTCGCCACGCTCGGAGCACCTATCGACGAAACTCAAGTCGTCGAGAAATTCTTGCGGGTTGTGCCACCTAGGCTCTCGCAGTTTGCCCTGGCAATCGAGACCCTCCTCGACACTTCTGAGATGTCATTGGAGGAGGTCACCGGTCGGCTGAAGGCAGCGGAGGATCGTCTTGAGTCACCGGAGCCGTTGCGTGAGCAGGGCAAGCTCCTGCTCACCGAGGAGCAGTGGCTAGAAAAGATGAAGGAGCGCCGAGGAGGCAGCTCCTCCAGGCCTGCACGTGGTGGCGCACAGCAGCGACGACAACCACCACATAAGAAGGGTGGAGAAGGCGGCAATGATCGTGTAGCCACTAGAGACGGACCACGCAACGACACATGCCGCAACTGTGGCCGTCGTGGCCATTGGGCGAAGGACTGCTGGCAGCCTAGGAGAAATGGGAACAGGGCATTCTTGGCCCAAGCAGAGGAAGATGATGAGCCTGCTCTCCTCATGGCGCAGGTCTGTGACATTCCTGCCCCAGCCATGAAGGAGCAGCAAAGTGACATTCCTGCCCCAGCCATGAAGGAGCAGCAAAGTGACATTCCTGCCCCAGCCATGAAGGAGCAGCACGAGCAGCAAAGCAACACTCCTGCCCCAGCCATGAATGTGCAGGAAAGTGATGCTCCAGCCCTAGCTTTGGTGGTGCAACAGCACAACATCGCTTCAGCCCCAGCCATAGTGGTGAAGGACTTCACTGCTACAGCTCCAG
Source organism: Puccinellia tenuiflora (assembly GCA_012064385.1). Lineage (NCBI taxonomy): Eukaryota > Viridiplantae > Streptophyta > Magnoliopsida > Poales > Poaceae > Puccinellia > Puccinellia tenuiflora. The sequence goes on along the minus strand of QRDG01002203.1, from coordinate 301,102 downwards.
AGCATGCCCCACTTCACATCGACGAACCAAAGGCAAAAGCCTACCTCGGGACAAGCAGTGATGATGAGCGTATGGAGGGCTGGTACCTTGACACCGGTGCCACAAATCACATGACGGGCCGCGTCGACGCCTTCGCTGAAATTGACCGTACGGTCACCGGTACCGTAAAATTCGGAGACGGCTCACTCGTTGAGATCAAGGGCGTCGGCACCATCATCTTCGCCGGCAGAAACGGCGAACACAAGGCTCTTGGCGGCGTCTACTACATCCCAAGGTTGAAGAACTCGATTATCAGCATTGGTCAGCTCGACGAGAGTGATGCATGCGTGTTGATCAGGAGAGGTGTGCTTCGCATATGGGACCAGCGAGGGCGCCTCCTTGTTCGGGTACAGCGCAGCCGGAATCGCCTCTACCTCCTCCATCTTGAGGTTGCCCGACCAATTTGTCTCTCAGCCCACCGTGGTGATATTGCTTGGCGCTGGCATGAGCGATTTGGGCATCTCAACTTTGATGCTTTGGAGAAGATGGGACGCCTCGACATGGCACGTGGGCTGCCACGACTGGAGCATGTGGAGCAGTTCTGCGACACATGTGTCATCACCAAGCATCGTCGCAGAGCATTCCCTCAGCAAGCAAGGTACCGTGCACAGGAACTACTTGAGCTCGTTCATGGTGATCTTTGTGGTCCTATTTCGCCGGCGACACCAGGAGGCCGGCGCTACTTCTTGCTGTTAGTAGATGACGCCACTCGCTACATGTGGGTGGTACTCCTGGCAGCCAAGAACAATGCAGCGGATGCCATCAGAAGAGTTCAGGCAGCAGCAGAAACTCAAAGTGGATGCAAGCTGCGGGTGTTCCGCACCGACAATGGCGGCGAGTTCACCTCGACGGAGTTTGCTACCTATTGTGCTGATGAAGGAATTCAGCGCCACTTCTCTACACCGTACGCCCCGCAGCAAAATGGCGTCGTTGAGAGGCGGAACCAGACGGTGGTGGCCATGGCACGTGCTCTGCTGAAACAGAGGGGTATGCCGGCTGAATTTTGGGGGGAGGCAGTGAGTACTGCTGTCTTCCTGCTGAACCGAGCTCCCACCAAATCCCTCACCGGAAAGACGCCTTATGAGGCTTGGCATGGACGCAAGCCGGCTGTCCACTACCTTCGCACCTTTGGGTGCTTGGCGTATGTCAAGGAACAAGGGAATCTACACAAACTCGATGACCGCAGCTCTCCCGCTGTCTTCATCGGCTACGAGGAAGGAGTAAAGGCTTACAAGCTGCTGGACCCAGCAACAAGACGTGTCCGCATCGCCCGTGACGTTATCTTCGATGAAGAACGTGGCTGGGATTGGGCAGCAGAAGGTAGCGGATACTCCGGCAGCAACTTTGACATAGAGTACATCATCAGGGAGCCCAGCCAGGTGTCCAGTTCAGGAGAAGACGGACCCGGGTCGTCGAGACATGGGGCTCAAGGTGCCTCAGCCAGCGCCCCACCATCGCCTCCATCCGCTCCAGCAACAAGTGTTGCAACTCCAGCAGTAAGTGCCGCAACCCCAGCAACTCCAGAATTTGTCACGCCACTAGTAGATGATGATGATCGACTCGACGATGCACATGGCGACACACCAATTCGCTATCACATGGTCGAGAATCTTATTGGAGAAGAACTAGTCCCTGGGCTTGCACCACGCAACCTCGACTCTGAGCTACACTTAGCCAGCACGGGGGAGCCGTGCTCATTCGCAGAAGCTGAGGGTGACAAGGCATGGCAGGCAGCCATGCGTGAGGAAATCGAAGCGGTGGAGCGAAACAAGACATGGGAACTCGTGGATCTGCCACACGGGCATCGACCAATAGGCCTCAAATGGGTCTATAAGTTGAAGAAAAATGAAGCCGGTGAAGTAATCAAACACAAAGCGCGGCTGGTCGCCCGTGGCTTTGTTCAACAAGACGGCGTAGAATTTGATGAACTCTTTGCTCCCGTGGCTCGCATGGAATCAATTCGGCTGCTGCTTGCTCTGGCTGCCCAGGAGGGGTGGCCACTACCAGGAAAAGCATTATAGGGAGGTTGCCTATCTGTGGCGCACCCTTAATTTATGCGCCACAAAAAATAATTCTGTGGCGCATGGCTGTCGATGCGCCACAGAAATTTGAACATTCTGTGGCGCATCCTTTGCCTATGCGCCACAGAATGTCCACTTTCTGTGGCGCATGGAACCACATGCGCCACAGAATGTCGAGTTTCTGTGGCGCAGCAGCCATGGTGCGCTACAGAATTTTGGTGGGTCCCATGAGTAATCATTGAGGCCGGAGTCCATATGGGTAAATTCTGTGGCGCATGGTGTTGGATGCGCCACAGAAAGTGGACATTCTGTGGCGCATCTGGCCCCATGCGCCACAGAAATATGGTGGGCCTGGCACCAATGAAAAATGTTGTAGAATTCTGTGGCGCATGGGTCCACATGCGCCACAGAAAGTGACATTTCTGTGGCGCATGTGGTTCCATGCGCCACAGAATTCTGCAGCATTTTTTCACCCACGCACCCCCCCCCCCCCCCCCCCCCCCCCCCGTGGATCGCCTTTTCAGTTTTGCACCTTGTGAAATAAAATGATAAAAAATTCAAAAAATAAAATCCTTTCAGATATAGGGAAGGTTTAGGGTCTATTTCTTAGGAAAAATTTGAAATACACATTTTGACTTTTTTTCCAAAAGTAGGTGAAAAAATATTAAAACGGGCATAACTTTTGCATACGACGTCGAAAAAATGCGTATAATACCTTAAAAAAAACTAGAGAAAATTTCGGGTTTACCCGGTCAGCAATTCACAGAATCCTCAAATTCCAAACCAAAAAAAAGTTATGGCTAACAGAAGAATTTTCCCAGCAAAATAAAAAAATCAAAAAAGGGAACAAAATTCTGTGGCGCTCCAAAGCCAAGGATGCGCCACAGAAGTATTGGGCGGGATTCGAAATTTTGAATCCCGCCCAATAATTCTGTGGCGCACCATGCCAAGGATGCGCCACAGAATTATTGGGCGGGATTCGAAATTTTGAATCCCGCCCAATAATTCTGTGGCGCATCCTTGGCATGGTGCGCCACAGAATTATTGGGCGGGATTCAAAATTTCGAATCCCGCCAGCCCCCTTCTCCCTCTCTTTTCCCTTTTCTCCTTCTCTCCCTCCACTTCTCCCTCCACTTCTCCTCTTCCTTTCTCCTCTTCCCTTCTCCTCTACACTTCTCTCCCCTTCTCCTCCCTCCTCCATTTCTTCTCCTCTCCACATCTTCTCTACTCCTCCACCTCCACCTCCACCTCCACCTCCACCTCCACCTCCACCTCCACCTCCACCTCCACCTCCACCTCCGGCGACCTCCTCCACAACTCCGGCGAACGACCACCTCCACAACCCCGGCGACCTCAACCTCCGGTGACCTCCTCCTCCACCCCGGCGACCTCCACCTCCGGCGACCTCCTCCACCACCGGCGACCTCCTCCTCCACCACCGGCTACCTCCTCCTCCACTTCGGTAACCTCCTCCTCCACTCCGGTGACCTCCTCCTCCTCCACTCCGGCAACCTCCTCCTCCACTCCGGCGACCTCCTCCTCCACCTCCGGCGAACTCCGGCGACCACCATCCTCCACCAACCTCCGGCGACTCCCTCCTCCACCCATCTACGGTCTCCAAAAAATGAAACGAAATGAAATTCCGGCGACCAGATCTAGGTAGCTGTAGAAAGCTCTAGATACTAGTTATAGTAAGCTGTATGTAGAAAACTCTAGAGCAGGTCCAAACCGACCTTGCACTCCTATATATACCACTATGTACTACAAGTTGTAAGAAGCTTTTGCAGCAATAGAGAACACCTTCCCACATAGCCTAACTCTAACACTGAGGCACTCCAGGGCAGTCATCAGATGAGATGATGACCCAAGCAATCAACCTGTCTGCAGATGACTACTAACTCCACAGCTTAGTTGTGGTTCTGATTCATTCCTTCAATTCATATTTGCTTTCATTTATTCATTGTAAACTGCACACAGGATTAATGGCAGCTCTGTTCATAGCTAACTCAGGTTTAGTTTACTAATGTTTAGTCTGTTCTAGTTACCATCATGATGTTGTAAAAAAACGCAATTCAGCGTTCATTCCTGGGTTCCTGGACTGAACTTTGACGTTACTTATATATCTCTTATAAAGTTCCTACGAGAAATTACTTTGTTTCCTACAACAACTGAACCGTGACAAAAGCCAGAACAAGAACGAAACGTCTGTGTTCATGTCGTCCATCGGCATCAGATTCATCTACCACAACTTGAGCAGCAGCATTGAATCCAACGTGTTCATGTTACCATCAAAAGGACAACAAGAACAATGCTTTCTTGGAACAAACAAAACAAAACAATACTCCGCATACAGAATATAGTTTCACGGCGAGCTCCAAACATGGGATCAAAGCCAGTCAGCTCAAGAAAATATTTGTTAACCAAAGCCAGACAAAACACAAATCCTTGTTACAGCAAATGCGCATAGAACTTGGATGAATTTGCCAAAAAACAATAACTTGGATGAAGTTCATACAAAAGATCACCGAAATTACATGCTAGTCACTGTAAGAAAATCATCACACAAGTCACCACACAAATTCACAAATAGCATAGAAGTAATTGCACCAGGAAACTATACGAGAACAAGCTGAATTTTAACATCAGCAGATGCATATAACTTTGTACAAGATGTTATAACAATAGAGCAGGAACCAAGAAGATAACACAATTACATCCATACTATTCAAGTATGCCTGGGAACAAACAAAACAAGACAATACTCCATATACAAATTGTAGTTTCACCACGGGCAGCCTCCTAAAATGTGTTCAAAGCCAGCCGGCCAGCAAGTAAAGTAAAACCAAGAAAATACTGATTAACCAAAGTCAGACAGAGCACAATATATTGTCACAGCGATGTGCATACAACTTGGATCAAGTTCATCCAGAAGGTCGGTGAAATTACATGCCAGCCACAGGAAAAAAATCATCACACAAGTCATGGTACAATTCGCAAACATCCAACAAGTATTGGACCGATGCACAAGAACTGAAGAGAACTATATATGATAACAGATAAAGCTCAACATCAGCAGATACATAAATATAATAGAGCAGGTAAAAAGATATATAATAGAATAGAATAGTTTCTCAATTATGCATCCGAATGCAGGACAGGACGGTATTTACAGACACTGACCACACACCCACAGAACCCATACTACTAGAAGGACACATTACAAGATGATAGATACAGGACAACAACGGACCGAGACTTCTCTTATGTACATCCGGAAGCTCTCTGCTGCGATTGTGCAGTTCCTAAAGCCACAACCAGTAGGTAGGGCGGACCACAGACTCAAGACTCCAACTCAAATCGACAGGTAGTACTACTATCTTAAAATTAAGGGGAACTAGCTGCTGTATCCTCTGGCGGCAAGGCGGAAAATTTACAGGTTGGGGATGGCAAAATAGCGCTAGGGTCAATGGGGATATGATCAAATTGCTCAGGCAAAGGATCAAATTGCTCACTCAGGCGAAGGTCACTGCACACTGGGTCTCTTTGTTCCCGCACGCAAAGCCTTCGATCCTTACTTTCGGGCTGCTACTCGCCCCGCAAGCATCTTGCTGAATGGGCTACTCCCTAGAGGAGAAAAAGAAGGTGTGTTCCTACCAAACTGCGGATCATTCACAACTGGGTTGTTAGTGCGGACAGGGGGCGAGCCACAGAAAAAGGCTGCCTGGCTGCCCGAATCAGTATCAACATCAGTGTCATTCTGAAAAAAAACAAAAACAATGAAAAGAGGCATCAGATATCAAAGATGTTGCGCATACTGAGCACAATCTGGCAATTTAAAGGGCCGGGCGTATTACCTTGCTGAGGATGAGATCAAGGATATCAGAGGCGGAATCTGCTCTGTACACTGGTAGTGTCCTGCATTAATCAAGCGACATAGGTTAGGAAATCAGGAAGCCACACTTGTTTCTTGCTTAATTTGTCGGCATTCTACTTTGTAACGGTACCAGGACAGCTATGAAATGTGGCATGCACAAAGTATAAACGTCATGTTTATTGCTACTTTGCCCTCATGCATGTTTGCTAGTGCACTAATTAACTCTGGTCCGTACAATAGATGACGCATGGCGTCTGTGCAAGATGCAACCCTAGATCAATTTGTTTGCCGACTTTGTCGTTACGCTTCGTTGTCGCTAGCTTACAGTTACGCATCCAGTGGCGTGATCTCATGAAAGAATCTCTCTAAAGACGGTTATGTCCAGCCGCCTTCCGTCACGTCCCTTTGCCCTTGGAAAAAAATATCTTGCTACCATGCACACATGCAGTACTTGCTACTTCTAGAAGCTGAACAGAGGATGTTGCTTATGCAACGATACCACCATGTCTGCAGCCTGTCTGCCGAGACCATATGTGATTCAACACAAGCAAGCATATGTCATCCACAACCACGGCATGACGAGCAAAACTAGAGGCAACAAGTGTGTAACCCAGATTATGATGTCTGCGAAAGAAACGAACCCGTTGGGTGGCTTGGAGCTGGCCCGGCTGACGGGCTCCATGAGGAAGGGCGGGCGGGCCGGGCGGCGCGGCTGCGGGCATATGACCTCGATGCGGCCCGCGGCGGCCGGCGCGGCGTTGTCCATCTGCCAGAACCTCGACCTTCGGTCGGGCGCCGGCGGCTCCCCTCCCCAGGAGAGGTGCTGTGCGGCGGCGGCCACCCCTCCCCCTCCTGAGCCGAGCCTCACGGTGTAGTGCTCCATGTCCTCCTCCGCAGCCACCTGGTAGAAAGAGAAACAGCAAGGTTGGTTGGTTTGGCTGAGCAGACAAGAAATCTAACAAGCAATTTGGCTCTTGTTTGTTGTTGCACGAGGAGAATCTCGTCCGCAGGTGAAATCGTGTGCATAAAATAAGACGTTCCAAGATAATACTATATATATAAAGCTTGGTCAAACTTGCACGAAGAAATCGGGCAAGATTGCGAGCGGATCTGTTCGTGCGCTGCCATGATCCTTGAGATCCGCGGCTGGCGCTGGGGGTCGGCAAAGGGGAAAGCGAAAGAATCGAACGGAAGGAAACCCGAAGAGATCCTACGCGGCGAAGAGCGTGGTAGGAAGGGGAACAAGAAAAGCGAAATCCCCAAACACACAGAATTCGAAATCGAGAGGCGACGGGAACAGATCCGGACGAGGAGGGCAGGGGGGGTTGCTCTACTCACCAGCGAGACGCCACCAGATCCGCCGCGCTCCGCCTCCGGACAGCCAGATCCCCCTCTCCTCCTCCCGCTCCGCCTCCTTTTCGACGTACAGCCGCAGCCAGATCTCCTCTTCCAAAAAAAAATTACAAAGAACCTAGCACCAGCAGCACATCCTCTCCATCTCCCCACGCCTGCCGCAACCACACTCTCGCTCGTCGGGTGGGAGAGGGTCTTCTTCTTCTTCTTCTTCTTCTTCTTCCTCGGACGGACAGACGGAGATGCGGAGGAGTATGGGGAAGGAAGGAGAGGCCTTGCCCTTGCGACGACCACACGCCCGGATGGCCCCCCTTCTTATGGGTGGGTGGCTCAAGTGAAGACGATGACACGTGGGGGCCACCTCGACATGGCCCGCACGTCACACTGGCTCTTGCCGTTTCCTGGTTTTCGGTGAACCCAGGGGGCCCGCTCCCGGCAAAAATATCAGTATCCCAGATTAATTAATTAATATATGTAGCTTCCTTGCCATCTTCAAAAAAATAATATACGGAGTAGTAGATTCCACTAAAAAAAATCTAGATTCCCCATGATCTTCCAAAGAAAACATATGCATCCATTCTATTTATTGCGTGTAATTAAATCGTTATAAGATGCCTCTTTTGTTCAGCAATAGTATTTCACACTCGTTGCCACTTGTAACTTTCCGTCTCTACCGATACTAGTCTCGAAAGGGAGGGCTTTGGACTGACAAGTATTCACGTCGTTCTCAACAACCATGTGTACAGAATCATCGCATCCACGACGTCTCGATCGGTAAATAGTCTCTTTTTATTTAACGGTGTTTCGCGCACTCGGTCTCGTCCATGTAAATTCTTCCTGTTGGTGCATGCTAGTCCTAAGCTCGAAAGCCGGGGATTTTAGGGCCATCCAAAAAAAATTGTGTTTGGTGTCTACTTCTGGCATATATAGATCACTGTGATAGTGTTCGTGGACAAAGCATTGTTTCTACCTATGGATGTGTTAGGCACGTGCATTGGAATTATTGCATCCATGATGTTGGGAGTGGAGTCGGCGTCTGTCTGTCGATGGAGACATCTACATCGATGCATCTAGGGTTTTTCTAGCTAGGCGAAGACAAGGGAGTGCATGATTGGCTGCAATCATGTTTTTGTCGGCATCGTCGACTTTGAGTGCCTCCGCTTACTTGTCTTGGCGGACACTTGTCGTCCACCAACAAGGACATCTAGATCTCAACACATCTAGGATTTCTTTTTAGCTAGGAGAAGACAAGGGAGCGCACGATTGGCTGCATGCGTCAGTTACCACCGGGCTCTGCGGTGCGACGTGTCCCTCGCCTGGAATGGCCCCTCACATTTTGCTTAGGTTTTGTCCAAGGGAGACACTTTGCAACATGATTCCTTCCAAAACAAATGTTGATTTGGTAACATATTTTCCGTCGATCGACACGGAGACGTCTGATCCATCGTATCTAGGCTTTATCTAGCCATGCGATGACAAGGGAAGCAGCTACCACAAAGCCATCACTTGTGGCATGTCGGTTGGTTTCCATTTTCTCAATGTGCCACATGTCAATATGACTCCTTCTAAATCAGATACATATATGGTAACAGACGGAGACATCAATTCCATAAAATCTTATCACTTTTTCCAGCTATAAGCGGGGACAAGGCTGGGGCGAAGGATTGGTTACATGTGTCGGTTAACACCGGGCTCGGTGGTGTAACATATCCCTCATGTCGAACGGTGACGAGCGGTATTTTGTTTCTGTTTAATCGGTACCAACACCCACATGTTTCCCGACTAGTGCTGGCCATGGGCAGCCCGGCCCGGCCGGCCCGGCCCGACCCGACCTGAAAAAGCCCGTCCAGGCCCGACCCGACTGTCATCGGGCCGGGCTCAGGCCTGAATTTTGAGCCCGACGGTCGGGCCGGGATCGGGCTTATGCGAAACACAATTTTAGCTATGGTCGGGCCGTGCCGGTCGGGCCTTGTCGGTCTTTTTCGGGCTTGGGCCCGATTTCTACGGCCCGACAGTCGGGCCGGGCTCGGGCCTAGCTTTTCTGCGTCGGGCTTTTTCTAGGCCCGGCTAGGCCAGGTATGTTCTCGACTCTCAACCAATGGCCATCCGGCCATATCGATTCGATACCCGGCAATCCAGAAGGACAAGCTTGAGTAGCAGTCTGTTGAGATGCTGGAACATGACCTCATCCGTCATATGTGCTCCTGGTGAAGAGGGACACAGCAACTTGGCGATTCTGCATCGACTATCGGGGCCTCAACAACGTCACCATCCAATACAAGTTCCTCATTCCTGTTATGGACGAGCTGAATGGCGTCCCATTGACTTACCAGATAAATTAAATAATCTTCTTTTCTCTATACGGTGTGGTATTCATACTTTTTCACTAACAAACATGTCCTGTGTGGTTTGGCAAGGGAGAAGAAAAACAAAACGTTTGGATGAATAACTGGGACGGTCCAAATTTGGTTTACATGACACCGTGATCGGATTGATTTTCCCTAGCGATTGAAACCCAAATCTAGACTTACCAAATACTAATAACTTCCCCAATCTGGATCGATGTGTTGTGTGTCCGTGTCGTATAGGAACTCCCAATCTCGATATTTTTCTATCTGCCGATCGGAATCCCTCTATATATTTCACTCTAGCACTGATCCGATCTGTTCCTCTCAAATCCAGCTTATCTTCTTCTTCTTATCATCGGATCAAAATCGCGCAAGGAACTACGGTCGATGGTAGATCATCCGGCCGCCGTCGCGCGGGCGCATGCGCACCGGGGCACTCGCGTCATGGTGGTGGTGAGGGATCCCACCCAGGGTCGTTTCCTTGTCTACAACCTCGACCTCACCCATCTGTTCTCCCCCCGGCCCCGGCCCCAATCCCGCCGCGACGACGAGGTGCTCACCTTCGCCGACCCCATCGCCATCCTAGACTACCCGGCCTCGGCCGCCACATGACTATCGCCCCCTCCGCCTCCGGCCACGTCATCGCCGCCGCCGCCGACTGTGGACAGACCATCATCTTCGACGCCGCCTTGCGCTCCGTCTCCACCCTCCCGGGCACGCCCCACGTCAAGGAGAAATTCTTCCATGTTCCCGTAGGGGACAACGCCTTCTTCCTCATGTGCAACAAATTCCTGTCATCGACGCCCCAGGGCCGCAGCTGCCAGCTCCTCTTCTCTCCTCCTCCGGAGAGCAGCAGCACTCCCAAAGTTTGGCCTGCTGCGCCCTCCCGGACCCGCCGGGCTCAGAAGGGAGAGTCACCGCCTACTTTGTCGCCGGCGCCCACGTATGGGTCTCTCTGTGGAAACAGGGAACATTCTCCTTTGACACGGTGCGCCGCCGGTGGCACACCCAAGGAACCTGGGAGCTGCCCTTCCACGGCGCCGCGCTATTCGTCCCCAACTTCCGGGGCAGCGGCCGCAACCTGCTCTTTGGCTCCATCTGGAATAGCTTCGAACTTTCCGCCTGCGATATGGACGCCATGCCACCGGCGATGATCATGTCCTGGCCGGAGACTTGCCCCTCCCGCGCCCGGTATAACTACTCTGTGCCAAACATCGAGCTCGCCTACTTTGAGGACGGCAGGTTTTGCATCTCGCTCAACGCCTCCATCCAGAGAGAAAAAGAGTGGAGGCCACCACCACCCAGTAGCATTGTCTCCTTCCTTCGAGATCACACGGGAGATGAAGCTCATCAAGCGCCACTTCACACGCTACTCGCTGCCACCAGGCTCGCATACTACTCATGTAATCTAGATGATGCACTGTGACCCCAACTTCTCGTTGGTTGGTGCTTACTGCCTATGCACCTTGTAGTAATGATCAAGTGTACTCCACTTTATTTAAGGAGAATATATCAATAAATATATTGCAAAAATGCTATCTTAGGTGCTGGTAGTTTTGGATTGGATTGGGGTGAATAGACATATTTTCGAAAAAGAAAGGAAAAACCATAGAGTAAAGTTTCTAATGTTGTGAATTACCCTGAAGCGTACAAAATCTTCGAAGTGCTACAAATTATTATAGCGCTTTGAAGATTTTGGTTGGTCAGATAAAGAGAAATAATTGAGACAGCAGAACACACGCAAAAAGTAGTTAGGTAGTGAAGTCCAGCCAAGTATGAGGTCTGGCCTAGAGTGTGGGATTAGTCTATCTCCATCTTTGTCACCATCTTTGGCCTAGAATCTTCAGTGTGCTAAGAACAATATCTGGAGGTTGTTAGATATAGAGAAATAATCAAAACAGAGGAACACACACGAAAAACAGTCGGTGGTGAAGTCCAGCCAAGTGTGAGGCTTGGCTTAGAGTGCTGGATTTAGTCTATCTCCATCTCCGTCTCCGTCACCTTCTTTGTCCATGCGACTCCATGAAACAATACAAAAGGAAAGATAGATGATGACTAGGTAGGTGAGTAATCTATTTTGTTTTCATTATACTCAACTTTGGCCGTGTGATAGCAAGCATGGAAACAAATGCGTGTCGATCCGCTGGTATATACATGTCATCAAATAGTGGAAAATAACTCCTTTCTTTTTTGAGATGTCGTCAAACAAAGAACTCCCTTCTTTTAAACAGAAAAAGTAAATAATTCTTGCCTTGTACTCCCTCCGTTCGGTATTACTCGTCGCCGTTTGTACTACGCCTTTGTACTTGATCAGCTCAATGTCCACGACAAGTAAAACCGAACAGAGGGAGTACTACACTGCAAAATGCAATCGGCACGTGTGGAACATTTTTTTTTCTTTTTAAGGAACACGTATGGAACAGGTGATCCTCTTTGTACTGACATTTCAAAGTGATTTTGGTTGGGCTGGGCCGGGCCATACAAACTTTTTAGGGGGAGAAAGAGATAAGTATATTTTAAACTATTTTTTGGTATAGTTAACACCCTAAACTAATTGAACCGGATTAATGTTCCCCTAATACCGGTTTGTCAGCCGGTTCAACAACGGCGTCATATGAGCAGGCCTGATGCCAGAACTGCTTAAAACGTTAGATGGACTGACGGTCAAACCCGAATTTTGCTTCAATGTCAAAGTATTTATTTTAAACACATCAAACTTTATTTCTGTGGGAATAGAATATCGGAGCTTCCATGGTGAATGCACTAATTTTGGAAGCACAAGTTCATTTTAAGCCTGACTGACGTAGGATTTTTTATGGGAGCTTCATTGAGATTCCTTGGTAGCATAGTGCAATATTTTCAGAAGCATCATTGTTGTGTTAACAAAACTTTGCTCACGTGGATAGGAAGCATATCGGTATTGTGAAACCTTTAACATTCATTTTTGTATGATTATAGAAGCTTCACTCTTATACTTGGAGAAAATTTTAGTGCTTCATTGATACGTCGCAAACGTATCTACTTTTCCAAACACTTTGCTATTGTTTTGCCTCTGATTTTTAATAAATTGTTTGGAACTAACCCGAACTTACGCTGTTTTCAGCAGAATTGCATTTGGTGTCTTTCTTTTGTGCAGGCTTCAGAAGTTCGCGGAAAATTCCAGAAAAATTATAAAAAGGATTTTTGAAGAAGAATAAGCCTCGGAGGTAGAAGACCCCGAAGGGGGGCCACCCCAGGAGCAGGGGCAGGTCCCACCCGCGGGTGGGCCCTAGGCCGCGGCAGGGGGCGCCCCTGCCCCTGGGACCTCCTCTGGCGACCCCCCTTCGGATATAAGCCCCTCATGACCTAAAAACGACGGCCCCCGAACACTTTTTCCAGAAACCTTACGGAGCTCCGCCGCCATCACAAACCCTAAATTCGGGGTCCAGGATCGCTGTTCCGGCACCCTGCCGGAGTGGAGATCGCCGCCATCGTCACCGCCAACGCCTCTCCATCAAACATCCATGTCGTCCCTCTCCATGTGTGAGTTGTTCCCTGCTGAAGGCAAGGGGATGGAAGGGATTGAATAAGATTGTTCATGTAATTCGATGCCAAATTGTTAGGTCACGATGCCTAGTATCCTCTATTTGTGTTAATCATCATTGGTGCAACTAGTTATGCTTAATGCTTGTCACTTTGGGCCCGGGTGCCATGATTTCAGATCTGAACACTTTACGTTTGCATGAGTATAATTGATGTTTGTATCCTATCTACTAGGTGTATGCACTTGTTGTCAACCGGAACCGGAGACCCCGAGTGACAGAAACGGGGACATCGATGGGAATGGTTGGCAACTCGAGGGTTACATGTATTCATTGTGTGTTAATGCTTTGATCCGGTGTTCTATTAAAAGAAACACCTTAATTGTCATTTGTTCCTTAATTGGCCCGGCTGAAACCGGATGGCAGGACAAAAGATAACGTGCAAATTCTTATTACAAGCACGTTCGGCTAAATTAGGAATGCATGCCTATGACTGTTTGATACTTGGATGCTATTTACATATTTATTTTCTTTGTGCCTAGTTATGTTTATTTCATGAGCTATCTTATTCATGCAACACCCGTCTATCTGTCCCTATGCCTACGGTGTTTTAATCTCGCTACTTACAATCAATACTTTTACTGTCATCATTACTATCTTTATTTTATTACTGCTGTTACTATTCTACTACTGCCATCAAATCACTGTTACTACTGATAAGTTGCTTCGAGAGAAATTCTTTTCAGGTGTGGTTGAATTGACAACTCAACTGCTAAGGCTTATAAATATTCTTTGGCTCCCCTTGTGCCGAATCAATAAATTAGGGTCAAACTACCCGTGAAGACTGTTGCGATCCCCTACACTTGTTGGTCATCAAGACTATTTTCTGGCGCCGTTGCCGGGGAGCATAGCTCTATTTATAAGTTCAACTGGGAGTTTTTCTGTTTGCTGTAATTTACTCTTCATCATGAAGGGTAAGTGAGATCCTAAGTTCCCAATACTACCTTCCACCACAAGGAAAGGTACTGCTCTGAACTCTAAAGCTACTCTTGATTCACCTACTGTTTTAAGTCAACTTGTTATACCACCTATGAACGCTCGTCCTACTGTTGATGCTTTACTTTCTGAGTCTGCTACTGCTTCTGATGAATTTGATGATGCTTCTGCTGTGCTTGATGATTCTGGTTCTTTAGGTCTCTTTTTAGAATCTCTTGTCACTAAGTCTAAAGAAATTACAATGCCCGACGAAAATCTTACTACACCTGTTAGCTCTCCTGAATTATATAATTATGAGAGTAGGTATCCTGATGATTCCTACATTGATGTTAATGATGAGCTTATTAGACAATATATGGATTGTTCTGCTTCAAAAGATCCTGATGCTTTGAGAAAATTGCTTGAAAAACATGCTGTTAAGAATTATTTTACACCTGATCCTGAGTTTGCTACCTCTCCCATATGCATTAAAGAAGATGATTTTAATTTCTCTGTTGATCTTTCACTCATATCTAATGTTGAATTTGATCCTTTTTGTGGAACTAAGGACGACAATGGTGTAGAACACATAAATAAATTAGCTTTGCTTAGCCTTCTATTTTCTGATGACAAAAAGATACAGCGTTACTATTTAGTAAAGTTGTTTCTTTTCTCATTAAAAGATGATGCCAAAGTGTGGTATAATGCTTTACCTTATGGATCCATAAAAAGTCCTCATGAATTGCTTGATGTTTTCTTTTCAAAATATTTTCCCTCTCACATGCAGCATGAGGCTTTGCAGAGGAATTTTAATTTCAGACAGTTGGAGGATGAGCATCTCCCTAAAGCTTGGGGGAGATTCGGCTCATTACTCAGGGTTCGGCCAAGGCTTGATATTCCAAAGAATGAACTCCTTGATATATTTTATAATGGACTAACTGTTGAATCTAGGACATACCTAGATAGCTGTGCTGGTTGTGTTTTCAGGAAAAGGACTGTAGCTGAAGCTGAAGAACTAATGGCTAAGATTGCTAAAAATCATGATGAATGGAGCATTCCTGAACCTCCTCCATTACCAACTCTGAAGAAAAGGGGAGTGCTCTTCTTAAACCCAGAAGATATGCAAGAAGCCAAGAAATCTATTAAGGAAAAAGGTATTAGAGCTGAAGATGTGAAGAATTTACCTCCAATTGAAACTTTATGTGAGCCTACCATTCACCCACCTATGGTAGAGGTACATTCTCTTCATAATTTTACTGTTCATGATATTCCTTATAGTAAGCCTCCTAGTCAGTGTTTGGATGAATTTGATAACTTTATTGTTAAACAAACTCATTTTAATATGCAAATTCAAGAACAATTAAATGATAACACCCTGGTTATTAAAAATTTGCATTCTGTCTTGGAGAAAACTGCTAATGATGTCAAAGGTCTTGTTAAGAATTTTCATATGGTTCAAACTCAACTTGAACAAATTACTAAAGTATAAAAAGACTTGCTTGCTGGAATTCCTATACAAAGTAGCAATTTCCTTTGACAGATGCTATTAAGTTGCCTCCCTATTCAAAATATATGAAAGACATTGTTACTAATAAAAGAAAAATCCCTAATGAAGAAATCTCCACTATGCTTGCTAATTACTCTTTCCATGGCAAGATTCCTAAAAAGCTTGGTGATCCAGGTATACCCACTATTCCTTGCTCCATTAAAAATAATTATGTTAGAACTGCTTTATGTGATCTTGGTGCAGGAGTTAGTGTTATGTCATTCTCTCTTTATAAGAGACTTTTATTAGATAAACTTATTCCTACTAATATTTCGCTACAAATGGCTGATAAGTCCACTGCTGTGCCTATTGGTATTTGTGAGGATGTTCCTGTTAAAGTTGCTAATTGTTTAATCCTAACTGACTTTGTGGTGTTGGAAATGCCTGAAGATGATAATATGTCTATTATTCTTGGGAGACCTTTTCTTAATACTGCAGGGGTTGTTATTGAGTGCAATAAAGGAAAAGTTACTTTTAATGTTGATGATAAAGAACACACGGTGTATTTCCCAAAGAAGATCAATACCAAAATTGGTTTGAACTCCATTGAGAACATTGAATCCATCAAGATTGAAACTATTGATTGTCCTATTCATACACATTCAAGAAAATATGAAACTCTTATGATTGGGACAATTCCTATACAATATGAGGTAACATGATTATCTGTTGAATATTGAATTCTTTATGTCAAATAAATTTGGTGTGGTAGCAAGACTTGATCAACCTTGCTAACAAACCAACTTTAGCAACATAAAGATATCAAGATTCATTAAATTTTCTTCTATTGCTCATCTTTTGTTTTTCTGTAATTTTTATTTCTTGATTAGTTTGTCCCTTTTAAATGTCAAAATCTTGTTTTATTAGCTTAATTTTAATCTTATATAAGTTCTTCGGGAAAAGTTGTCGAAAAATTACATGAATTTTATTATTTTAAAAGAGACACAAGAGTGCTTGGGGCTGACCTGGGGGACCCCCCAGAGGCACAGGTGGGTCCCACTCACGGGTGAGACCTTGGCTGCGGCCAAGGGCCACCTGTGCCCCCTGGAGGGCCCCACCAGGTGAGCTGCCTCCCACACACACTCTCTCTCTCTCTCTCTCTCGAAAAATCACTCCCCCATTGCTCAAACCCGAGTTTTTGCTCTTGAGTGCTGGGATTTTCGATCTCTTTGTTCAGCGCATTAATCTTGCTGAAATTTGGTGCAAATCTTCTCCGGTAAGTGACTCCTTCACCCCTCCAATTAGAATCTTGAATGGTTTTGTATAAGTTGAGTATTTTGCTACTGTATATGACCCTTGATATGAGCTTGCATGCTTGATTTAAAATTTATTAGATGGTTTTTGATGCATGTGTTAGTTGGTATTAAGTTTTGAGAGTAGCTTAATGCACTTCCCATATTTTATTTTCAAGTTTTATGAGGTTTGTTAAAAAAAATTAGAAAAGGAAGAAAATGCCTAAGTTCAATTTAGGTGGGATCTTTAAGAAGAAGGAGCCCTCTTCTCATCGAGAAACGAGAGGGTCAAGTTCTAATGCACCAATGAGGCCTTCATATAATGAAGATTTGGAGCCACTTGGTGTTATTGTGCTTGCTCGAGAGACGGACGTGCGTTCATCAGTATACCCATGTTATGAATTTCTACAAGCTGCAGGTATACGCGATGAATTTACTAGTCTTGTCACTAATGCATCTTTGACAAATATTGTATTAGTGGAGAGGCCCCAATATCTTAAGCTCACTAACATCTTTGTGCAAAGCTTTAATTTCATTGATGATCCATATCACCCAAGTGTGGAATTCATGTTATATGAACAACCTTGGAGAATGTCTTTGTCCGAGTTTTGCAGTGCTTTGGGTATGAGGAACACGGGGCTCACAGGAAAGATGAACATGCAGCCCCAATACCTCAAGGAGTTCTATGCCGGCATTTGTCACGATGATTGGAGGAATTCTACACGAGCAAAATTTGGGAGCATTCAATTTCCAGCTGTGAGGTATTTGGGTTATGTCATAGCTCGTTGTGTTCTTCCTCGGGACAACACGAGTAATATGACTAGTCCTGATCTTGCTATTCTTGCCGCCGCAATTAATTGTGATGAAACTTATAACATTGGCGCTCTTATAGCTCGCCGTCTTAGCACTAACAAGGTTAGAGGGCCTATTTATGGAGGCATCATTGCTTCGATCATGCTTGCTACTGCCATGTTTCCTCCTAGAGAGGATGATCTAGAGTTGGATTTTATTAGGCTTAATCTTGCTGCAATGAAAACCCATCACTATATCACTTATGATTCCACTTTGGAGAACTTGCAGTATAGGTTATTATTTAGTTTTGATCTAGATAACCCTCGCTTTGTGAGATTACCTGCTCCTGCTTTGTTTAACATTATTGCTAGGGATGGATACTCATTCCCTGAGGAAGTACTGGATGAGTACCTCGCATCGCTAGTACCTGAGGAGGAGCCAGAGGAGGAGCCACAAGACTTGAAGTGGCAGCCACAGAGGTGCCAATTGGGACGTGCCGCCGCCGTGGTAGATGAGTCCCACTTAGGCCAAAAGCCTAAGCTTGGGGGAGTACGTACCTCTCACCGACATCTCTGTATTTCGTTCACTCAAATTACCTTATGTTGGTGTGTTAGTCATTTCTTTGTATATCCATTTGTTTGCTTGTTGTTTCTTTCTGTTCTTTTCGGTTTGTTCTTTTATTTCTGTTGCTCTTTCCTTTTACCATTTGAAAACCCAAAAAGATTTTCTTTTTGTTTACCTTTTCTTTCTTATAATCAAAAAAGACCAAAAATATTTTCTTTTGTTTCGTGTTTGGTTGTCTTCTTTTCACTTTAACTTGCTTCCTTCTTAAACCGAAAACAACAAAAAGATTTCTCTTTTAGCTTTTGCATTTTTCCCTTTTCACTATTGGTAAAACACAAAAATATTTTCTCTTCTTCTTTATTTTGTATAGTTGTTCCAGAGTTCAACCTGTGTTTGTAAAGATACTTGCACACTTTTATTATTTCTATATCTTTCGGTTGTGCAAGTGTCTATGCAGTAATGATGATATTTGGCGGCGCGGATGTGATGAGGAAATGTGGTATGAACTCTATTTGTTTTCATTTTTGTACAAATGTTTATCCTCATGCTCATGTTTTAGTTTGCTATGATAGAATTTTGCGTAGATGATATTACTTAGCTTTTATGGATTCTTATGCTTAGTCTCAACTTGTTAAGAGTGAATAATTTGTCATGTAGACATGAGCATGCTTTGCATTGTTTATAACATGGTATGGTGAAGTGAGATCCTCCTCCAAAAGATTTATTTGGATTGACTTAGCCCATGTTCACACATGTAAAAGACTAAAAATAAAGTCTGTTAAGCCTTACGGTTTATTGTGCTTAGAATTTTAATATCACTCATATGCTTTATTCATTGATTGATTTTGTCGCAAAGCATGATTATGACAGTAGTGCTCTCGATCGGTCGCTCCCAAGTCTTTTGCTAGCCTCCATTTGCACTGGGTGTAATGGTCCATCCGTGCATCCATATTCCTTAAGCCAAAGTATTCCATTTGAGTCCACTATATCTTCCTACATATGGTATTTCACCGCCATTCCAAGTAAATTTGTCATGTGCTACCTTTAAATTATTCAAAAATGCTTCTTTTTATGTCTCTGTTTTTAGCTCATGAGGAAGTAGTAGAGGGCTAGATATAACTTGTGACAAGCAAGGTCATTTCCTCCCTTTGACCCGGTGTTGATGGATTGCGTCCTCACCTGAATCAACCGAGAGAAGCTTAAGCAAAATATAAAAATAACTCACAATTCTCCTCCGCGCAATGAAAATCTGAGAAATCAGCTCTAACCTCGTCCCATTAAAAAAGCTATCAATCTGATTCCCGAAGTCAAAGTCAAGCTTCCTTTTTCGAGTGTCTTCTTGGATAGTTATAGCGGCACATAGGCGAGCATTTATAACACGACCCAAGTAAGCCTCGCTCACGGGTATCTGAGCAATTCTTCCTGTTGCTTTTACAAAACTTCCCTCTAAGAAAAAGCTTCCGTTTCCGTCATTCAGCAGTGGAATGGAATAGTTCGATGGTATTGATCGTCCAACCATTGATTGGACTGTCTATCGTGATAAACCGTTTGGAATTTATAGTGGTGCGATCTAACCCATTATTATGGGGAATCGGTCCTGTCCCGTGCTAGGAAGCATTATTCCTCTTTTCATTCCAAATTCTTCAATAAGACCGATACGATTGATTGGTCGGTGCGTTTATCTTATTACTTGGTAAATCAAAGGGCAATCTTTCACATTCTGCCAAACTCGATTTCACTATGATATGACCACTGAACCCTTTTATGCAAACGAATTCATTCAGTGATTTAGAGACAATGACAAATCATTTGTTGAGAATGGATCAGTTATTAAAACTTGGATGGAAATTTCATCTATGTTAGAATTCACAAGCTTTTATTGCGATCTCCTGTCCCCCTAACGAAGTCATCTCAAGGGCTTAGCAACCAGCTCTGAAGCTAGTTGGTTATGGTGGCGGAGAAGCCCCTCTTTAGCTAGATTGGGCACACCTCCGTTACTCTTTAGGAGGCATCCGCCCCAGATAAACTACCCACCTCGCAGTGTCCCCCCCTCCCGAATGATCGGTGCGGCGGTTAGGGAAGCGAGCCACTAAGTTGTTGGGACCTTACCACTCCCAAAGAACATGATCTATAATTAGCTTTTCAGGAAATTTCCAAACGAACAATTTCAACGAACATTGGACAGTGGTGAAACCAAGGAGAAAGAGGAGCGTACTCGCTCCTCTAAACAAACCAGCTGCTCTCACAAGTCTAAAAGCCTTGCTTGTTATGGGGGACTAGATAGCCTCTATGTTGTGAAATCATTGACGAAAGCATGCATCTCGCAAAACTGTTTTACTTCTGCTTATAAAAATAAAAAGCTCTAGCACATGATTAATCCCTGCTTCCCTCTGCGAAGGGCCTTTCTTTTATATTTATGTTGAGTCGTCACCCTTCTTTGAGCACCATCTTATAGAGCATTGCTGTCATTATGAGTATAATGTGCTTTGTCCCAAAGTTTTAATGATTGGAGCATGTTTGAGATACTTCTCAATTCTGAAAACTTTACATCTAGTCACCGTTTAATGTCTCAAGAGGTGCCCGGCATTTATGTTTTGCCCCACAAAAGGGGCAAGCGAGAGATCACTTTACCATGCCTAGTTATACGCATTGCATCGGTGTTACTTGTTTGCATGTTTAAATTATTACTTGTTAGCATATTGTGAGTTTTGCATAAGTCTCTATGATTGCTTTAGTTCTATTGTTTTTGTAACTTCTCTCATGTGCTTATTAAATTACTGATCATGGTTTAAACTTCTATGCTCTAAATGAAGCAAAGGTGTTTGTCAAAGTTTCTTTTATCACATCCAGTCTGTCAACTGAATTGCTTGAGGACAAGCAATAAGCTAAGCTTGGGGGAGTTGATACGTCGCAAACGTATCTACTTTTCCAAACACTTTGCTATTGTTTTGCCTCTGATTTTTAATGAATTGTTTGGAACAAACCCGAACTGACGTTGTTTTCAGCAGAATTGCATTTGGTGTCTTTCTTTTGTGCAGGGTTCAGAAGTTCGCGGAAAATTCCAGAAAAATTATAAAAAGGATTTTTGAAGAATAATAAGCCTCGGAGGCAGAAGACCCCGAAGGGTGGCCACCCCAGGAGCAGGGGCGGGTCCTACCCGTGGGTGGGCCCTAGGCCGCGGCAGGGGGCGCCCCTGCCCCTGGGACCTCCTCTGGCGACCCCCTTCGGATATAAGCCCCTCATGACCTAAAAACGATGGCCCCGAACACTTTTTCCAGAAACCTTACGGAGCTCCGCCGCCATCACGAACCCTAAATTCAGGGTCCAGGATCGCTGTTCCGGCACCCTGCTGGAGTGGAGATCGCCGCCATCACCGCCAACGCCTCTCCATCAACCATCCATGTCGTCCCCCTCCATGTGTGAGTAGTTCCCTGCTATAGGCAAGGGGATGGAAGGGATTGAATAAGATTGCTCATGTAGTTCGATGCCAAATTGTTAGGGCACGGTGCCTAGTATCCTCTATTTGTGTTAATCATTGTTGGTGCAACTAGTTATGCTTAATGCTTGTCACTTTGGGCCCGGGTGCCATGATTTCAGATCTGAACACTTTATGTTTGCATGAGTATAATTGATGTTTGGATCCTATCTACTAGTTGTATGCACTTGTTGTCAACCGGAACTGGAGACCCCGAGTGACAGAAACGGGGACATCGACGGGAATGGTTGGCAACTCGAGGGTTACATGTATTCATTATGTGTTAATGCTTTGATCCAGTGTTCTATTAAAAGGAACACCTTAATTGCCATTTGTTCCTTAATTGGCCCAGCTGAAACCGGATGGCAGGACAAAAGATGCCGTACAAGTTCTTATTGCAAGCACGTTCGGCTATATTACATGCCTATGACTGTTTGATACTTGGATGCCTATGACTGTTTGATACTTGGATGCTATTTACATATTTATTTGCTTTGTGCCTAGTTATGTTTATTTCATGAGCTATCTTATTGATACAACGCCCGTCTATCTGTCCCTATGCCTACGGTGTTTTAATCCCGCTGCTTACGATCAATACTTTTACTGTCATCATTGATGTTTGCTCCGAGAGAAATCCTTTTCAGATGTGGTTGAATTGACAACTCAACTGCTAAGGCTTATAAATATTCTTTGCCTCCCCTTGTGTCGAATCGATAAATTAGGGTCAAACTACCCGCGAAGACTGTTGCGATCCCGTACACTTGTAGGTCATCATTCATACATTCACTTGACATATTTCGGACAAACATACATATTTGCTTCCCTTGAGTGGTAAAAATACACAGCTTCATACCTTTATAGGGCACTGCAAGGAAGCATTGGACCAGTGGGAAGCATTCCGATGATATTTAGTTTTGCTTCCGCTGAAACAAAGTTTTGCTTCCATTAAAGCTGAATATTGCTTCAATGTAAAAGTAGTTATTTGAAACGTGTCTAACTTGCTTCCATGGTGAATGCACTAATTTTGTGTAAGCCCCACTTAGCGAAAACCACGTTTCACAAGCGGAACCACAATTTGGAAATCATTACAAGAACAAGTACGACACAAAAGGATAAATAAACATAGCTTCAAATACTTTTATTACATCACAGGAGATCATACGTCCCGAATACAGAGGAAGCATAAAATTCGTCTGAGTACAGACTACCTCAAAGGCTAGAGGCCGGAAAAGTAAAAGAGGGGACCCGCCCACAGTGGTCTCAGGCTGCCGCCTAGGATCTCGATCTACTCGTCATAGTCAGCGTCGAACTCTACGTAGTAGCCTCCATCTGGATCGTCGAACCCTGCTGTCGCTCCTGCATCGGTGAAAACACGGGCACCGGACACCCGATGGTATGAGTACGGGGGTACTCAGCAAGTCTTACGCACAAGGGTAAACGAAAGAACGGTGCACATGCAATTGGATAAAAAGGAGGGCTGTATGGTGGACTTGCAGCAGCAGCACCTAACAACTACAGAAGACACGCTACAACTTGCGTCTAATTAGAATAAGGGAAGAGAGCGCTTGCGCTACTGGGCTAAACTACTCACCAAGCAATACCCGTCCTGAGACAACTCCATCGTATCATATTCCCACGACAAAGAAGTCCGGACACTTACTCGTTGATCAAGTTTTAACAGATTATTATTTGAAATATGGCTATTTACTAGTCAATTTAACTATTTAAGGTATACAGTGATGTCTATGATCTTTTTAGCCAGCACATTACCCAAGTCGTCCATAACCGCGGACTCGGCTTTTCGAAAAGATTTAACCCTGCAGGGGTGCCCAAATGTAACCATACACGTTCAATCAACCACATGCCACAGAGGCATTTAGGTATCTCAACACGACCTTCCCCTTCACTACTACATTGGATAGAGAGCCACCTATCTGAGACTGATCCACGTGGGGAACCCGGCCGAAACTCCTTTGCGGGCCCAAACGTTGTGAGGACGGTCTCGGGAGGAAACACTCATACGATTGCTCCTCCGTCAACATGCGGTAAACACCACATGCCGCAAACCTATATGCACCCCCATAGTTGTAACCTCTCATCTTCAACATGCATCGTGCGTATGCTCCAAATGGTAAACACCCGAACTACTTTGTGGCTCCCTAACCAATATAGCAGATCCGGTACTGAGTTGCGGGGGGTTTCATAAGTCTTCCCACGTGTGGGTAGGGCGCTCATTCTTGGATAAGCGGAAAAGAACGGTTTTTCCTAGGCGACACTAGCAGAACAAAACACCATAATTGGCCTTCCGCCGGTGCCTTATCTTTAATATAATAAAGTGATTCCCACATAGCAAGTCTTCAATTATTAAGATATACCAGCTAAACATGTGATAGACCACATTCAACTCCTAAGCATGCTAGTAGATAGTAACTGGAAAACAAGCATAGGATATAGGCAGGCATATCAGGAATAACTGGACTTCTACCAGGCTATGCAATTCTAGTAGGAATCGTAAGACATAATAGAACGGAAGTCCTAAAGCATGCAAGACAGGAATAGGCATCACATGAGAAAGTTGGGGAGGGGCTGCTTGCCTGTTGGCTCAGTAGCCTGGTACTGGGCTAGATCCTCGGAGGTGTCGGGGTACTCAGCAACGTCGTCGTCTACGGATAACCCTAAACATAACAAAAGCAAATCAATACAAATGCATTCAAACAAGTATGATGACATGTAAAAATTTAAATATGCAGCAATTTAAGTGCTAAACATTTTATTAGACAAGTTAAAATTAGGGTTTAGCAATTTAATAATTAATTAAGGTATTTAGGCATTTTAATTAGTTCAATTAATGAATTTTCCATTTATCCCGAAATTTAAATTGCTCATTAAATGAATGAAAAATTAGATTTAAACAGATTATATTTTTATCTTTAATTTGATATAAAATTCATAATTTTTGGATGAGTAGATCAAAAGTTATGAATTTTGCAAGATTAATTAATTAGCAAAAGATTTATTTATTTTAGCCATTTAAATTATTTTTCCAAAAATCAAACAAAAATTATATTTGCACAGATTTCATTTTTCTGTTTTCAAAACATATTTTTATTATAATTTTGTGACAAAATATTCATGTGTTAATTACTTATTGCAAAACAAGACAGAAACATTAAAGCAGGGGCTTAAATGTCAAGATTTTCAAAAACTGGGCTAAACTGCAAAAACTTCAGATCTGGATCTGGGAGATATTTTTGTCACCGAGAGAATTCTACACATCAGTATGACATGTGGGTCCAGGGGACCCACCTGTCAGTGACCGGAAAAAGATGGAAAAAGGGTGGCTTATATTGCCGGATCGGGAACTCGATCCCTGGGTCGATCGGTGTGGTGCATGGAGCAAGACCAGTCGAGCTGCGAAGCGGATGTTGTCCACGTAAGGGATCGGAAGCCTAAGTGTTAGATCTACCGCGGCTAACTGAATTTTGACAGAAGAAGGTGCAAGCTTCAGGCGACAGGGAAAAGACGACGGCGATGGTCGGCAGCAGGCGCTGCTGGTTGCTGCGTGTGCGCGTGCAAACTTGCTGCGTGTGCTGGTGTCGTGTGTGTGTCCGCAGAGACGATGTGCAGGAGGTGGCGCTCGTGCACGTGCAGGAGCAGCACGAGCTCGAGCTCGAGCTGTCCGTCTCGGTTCCTTCAGAGAACCCACGACGCGCGACGGCGTCGGGCCAGAGAAAGGGGAGGAGGAGGAAGGGTGCCTGATACGGCGGCGTGCTCACCCAGGGGTCGGAGAAGAGCAGATCGGCCCGAGGAAGTCGACGGCGACGAGGAGGTGAAGAGGGGGTCGAGGTAGACGACGTCGGCTTGTCGTAGACGAAGAAGAGGAGGAAGACGCTGGCAACCCGAGGGCGAAGCAGATCCTGGCGTAGTCGTTCGGCTTCAGCTCCGCGTGGTCGACGTCATGATCCGCTACCCCGGTGCGGCCTCCATGGCGACGACAGCGTGGTGCTCCTCCGGCTGGTGAGGTGGTGGCTCGGATGTTTCGGCGGGGAAGAACAGGAGAGGAAAGGAAGAAGGGAGGTGGCGGCGGAGAGGAAGGGAAGGGAGGCGTGCTACGGTTTGGAGAGGGGAGCACTGGTTGGTGCTGGCTTTATAGGAGCAGGTGGAGGTGGCGCTGGTGGCGTCGGCGTCGGAAGTGGCGAGGGCCAATGGTGCTGCTGGCGACGTATGCGAGCGAGGTGCGGGAGAGGTGGATAAAGGGAAAAAGCCCAGCATGGGCTGGGCCTTAGATGGGCTGTCCCGGGTAGAAGGAAAAGAGACGGAAGGAGAGGGAGAAGCTGGGCTTCGGCCCGATTTCCAGTTTTTTTTTTTTTCTGTTTGTATTTTCCTTTTTTTCCAGGAAATAAAAGAGAGAGAGAAGAGAAGAGGGAAAAATAATAGATAGGGTTTTCTTATATTTTTCCCACAAAATATTTTTGTGACTTAGCAATTTCAAAAACATTTTAATTTGTTTGTCCAATTTTGAATTGGTTTTATTAGTTTGGTTTTTCAAAATAAATAAGAGTATCACATGTGATAATCACATGAAATGACAAACCCCTTTTTTTATTTCTTTTTATTTTTTTTAAAAACCACAAATGCATGATGATGCAACAATTAAAATAACAACCAATAAAATTAAAAGGGGATTATTTTGGGATGTTACATTTTGGAGCTTCGTAGTACTTTTCTATCACATTTTTCCTACATGCTTCTATCTGTTATGTTTGCAATTTAGTTTTGTTAATTGCTTCAGACTGAAGTCAATAAAGCTTAGTAATCTATCATCCAGTGCTTCAGCACAAAAAAATAATATATATAAACCAGCCTTCCATTAGTTTCATTCCATGCTTCAACAGTACATGAAGACATGCACATATTCTTTTTGTTTGCTTCCTGGTTCTGTTTTTTTGAATATTGCTTCATAAGTCCAGCAGCGTTGTGGGAGGGAGGGTGAGACACTGGATCTGTGGATGTGTTGAGGGAGCCACCGGAGTGTAGGGAGCTCCTTCCCATATTGTCGACCCACATGCAACCATCACGTGTTTCAGGACAGCACGTTGTTGGCCGGCGCCATGGTCCGGAAGCACCGGAGCGCGGCCGCCACATCGCCGCACTTGGCGTCCATGTACACCAGCCGGCTGCACGCGACGACATCGAGGGTCACCCCAGCGGCAAGGATGCACTGGTGCACCTCCCTGGTCAGCGCGAAGTCGCTGGTGCCGGCAGCTGCCAATGCCTCGGCGGAGGCCACAATGCCCACGACGACCGCACCATCATCCGCCATAGCCAGAAACTGCGCCACCGCCTCGCGAAACAAGATGCGCGCGAGGTAGAGTACGATGAGGTCGTCACGGACGCCGCGGTGTCGTTGGTCGGGGCGGAGCTTCGTGGCGTGGACAAGCTGTGCCGACGCGGCCTCCTGGCACTGGGGACAACACGGTGGCCAGGCGCTCCAAAAAATCACGGAGTTCGCCGGCGTCGTGAGGTGCGCCGGAACGACGGAGGGACGCCGGCGTCGAGAGGAGAGGAAAGCACCGGCACCACTGCCATGGCCGCCGAGGAAGAGTAGGCCGTGGGTGTTGGGTTTAAGCACGACGGCAAGTCGTGTTGTGCAAGGACTCCTCCCTAGTCCTATATATATACATGTAATACCCCTGTAAACCCTAGTTCGAAAAAGCAATAAGAAACCAAACGTCCGACACGGACGTGTAGCAATCCAATCTGTGCCGCGTGCGTGTGTTGTGTTCGTGTTCCTCTCGATATTCTCGTCCAGGTGTAGATCGAGCGCCATCAGTTGGTATCAGAGCCTTGGTAGATCGTCTGTGATCTTCGGAAAGCAAGCAGGAGATCATGGCATTGGTGAAGCGCGAGCACGGAGGGGAACTCGGCGCAGTGGTGGCTGCAGCGTCAAGAGAATTGACGACGGTGGGGGCGGTGCTATACCCCCGCCTGGATCGCGAGGACTACGCACTTTGGGTGATGAACATGGAGGTAGCCATGGAGGCGCAGGAGAACTGGGAAGCAGTAGATCCCGGCGGCGATGAGTATCGGAAGGGAGGGGCAAAGTACACAAACGATCGACAAGCGCTGACTGCCCTCTACTCCGTGGTACCGAAGGATGTTCTGCAGCACCTCGTCGGAAAGAAATCGGCGAAGGAGGCATGGGCATCGATCAAACTTCTGCATGAAGGACATGATCGTGTGAAGGAGGCGATGCTCCAAACCCTAATGAAAGGCTACGAGAATCTGAGTATGGGAGCGGATGAATCTCCAGATCAATTCGCATCCCGTGTGGTCACAATTATGAACTCAATCCGCAGCTATGGAGAGAAGTTGGAGGATCTGTCTGTGGTGAGGCGTTTTTTGCGTGCAGCAGATAAACGCTATATACAGATCGTCACTTCAATTGAGCAATGCATCGATGTAAAAACCCTAATGGTTGAAGATCTGGTGGGTCGATTCAAGGCTCATGACGCAAGAGTTCGCATGGATAGCGGAAAATCTGAGGACAGCGAGCAATTGATGCTTACGAGGCAGCAATGGGAAGCCTTGTCGAAAGAACAGCGGGGTGGATCCAGCAAACCCTCGGGAGGCGACGGAAAGAAGCAATGGAAACCTAAGTCATCCAAGAAAGGCAACGGAGGACAAGATGGAGGCGAGGCATAGCCAAAGAGAAAATTTGATATCAAGAAGGTGCGGTGCCATAATTGTGGCATATTTGGACACTTTAAATCTGATTGTCGCAAGCCAATACAAGAGAAGGCCTACGTTGCACAAAAGGGTGATGAACCAGCTAATCTGATGATGCTAGAACTGTGTGAACTGCAAGAGGAGGGGGAGTCACCTCCAAGGGCGCAAATTGCTGAAACGGTCACTCTTGTGGAAGAGAAAGTGTACCTCCATGACAGGAAGAGGGGGCAGGCCGGCAGCAGCATTTGGTACTTGGATACCGGCGCCAGTAATCATATGACCGGGGATAAAGCTCAGTTTGTCGAGCTATACACCACGGTAGGATGAACAATACGCTTCGGAGATGGCACGACAGTGGAGATTGCAGGGCGAGGTACTGTCTTGTTTGTTTCAAGCCGTGGCCATCATAAGGTGTTATCCGATGTGTACTACATACCCAAGCTCAAGAGCAACATCATTAGTCTTGGTCAGCTTGAAGAGAGTGGGTGCAAGATTGTGCTAGAAGATGGATATCTGTGGGGGTACGATAGGCGGAGGAACTTTCTAATGAAAGTAAAGAGGTCGAGAAACAGGATGTATATTCTTGACATTGATCGTGCAGACCCAATTTGTCTCATGGCTAGCATGTAGGAAGTGGCGTGGAGGTGGCATGCTCGTTACGGGCACTTAAACTTTCATGCGTTACGCCAACTTGGGCAGAAGGACATGGTGAGAGGACTACCAAGTGTAGATCATGCACAGCAGGTGTGCGACGGGTGTCTCATCGGAAAGCAAAGAAGAGCACCGTTTCCTCGAGAAGCCATATTTAGAGCAAATAAAGTGTTAGAACTCGTACACGGTGATCTGTGTGGACCAATCACACCCGCGACTCCAGCAGGAAACAAGTACTTTCTACTAGTTGTTGATGATTTCAGCAGGTATATGTGGATAGTATTGATTAAAACCAAGGATCAAGCTCTTGATGCATTCAAGAAAATTAAAATTGCAGCGGAGGTTGAAGCAGAAGCAAAGCTGAAAGCGTTCTGTACGGATCGGGGGGGGGGGGGGGTGAATTTACATCGGACGAGTTCAATTCATATTGTGAAACACATGGCATTAAGCGGTACTTGACTGCTCCATACTCTCCACAGCAAAACGGAGTGGTGGAACGTAGGAATCAAACCGTTGTTGCTATGGTGCGGAGCATGATGAAAAGCAAAGGAGTTCCTGGAAGATTTTGGGGAGAAGCTGTGGTGACGGCAGTCTATCTTCTCAATAGGGCGCCTACAAAGAGTGTTGAAGGCGTGACACCGTACGAAGCATGGTGCGGTCACAAGCCCAATGTTGCTCATCTTCGCACGTTTGGCTGCATAGCACACGTAAAACCGGTGGGAGGACATGTTGGTAAGCTTGCCGACCGCAGTACACCGATGATCATGATTGGTTATGAGTCTGGTTCGAAAGCCTACCGTGCGTACAATCCCACTACCAAGCGGGTATGCGTGATGCGTGACGTGGTCTTCGAGGAGGACAGATCATGGAACTGGGATGCAGCGGAGTCCAACCAGCCAAAAACTAATGAAATTTTTCATGTTACTTATAGCTATGTTGAGCAGGGTGAACGTGGAGATGATCATGGTGCATCAGGAACACCAACGGCGCGTGGTGGTGACGGCAACGGGTCATGTGGCGGCGAGGGATCCTCCTTCAAGTCGCCGAGGACGCCTGCTGCTGGGAACACTACCACGGCAGGAAACGGCGAAGTTACTGTCACGACAGCATCCCCTGTCGCGGCAGAGAAATTGCCAGAAAACGCTGCCGCGGCAGCAGAAGTAGCTGATTCGGCAGAAAACTCTGCCGAGGCAGGAAATCAGTCCGGGAGCGCAGCCACGGCAGAGAATGTCCCGGATATGCCAAGGACGGAGGTACCAGCAGCTCCTCCGACGAGAACACGGCCGCCTACGCCTGAGAAGCTACGGCCGGTGTTGGAGTTATATCCAGAAGAGGCTCTACGCACGATAAACCCTGTCCGAGCACCAAAGAAAGGAGGACGAGGGAGAGGTCACTGTCTTCTAACAGAAAATGAAGAACCGACCAGATTTGAAGAAGCCAATACGGTAGCATGTTGGCATTGTGCGATGGATGAAGAGTTGGGATCAATTCGTGACAATGAGTGTCATGGTATTGTCGAATCTAGCCGCGGCAGGGGTGCCATCGAGCTAGGTAGAGAGAGGGGTTTTGGAGTATAGGATTCCGGCTCCATGGACACGAGTTTACCCAGCTTCGGATCTCACGTCGGTGGCGAGATCCTACGTGCTGCTATAATTCACTATATGGCAATATCGCCGAGTTACAGTGGATTGAGGTCGAGATTGTTCGTGCCCTTAGGCGTCCCAGGGGCCGGCTTATAAAGGCGTCCAGACCCTGGGCTTACAGGAGGAAACCTAACCGACTAAGAACTGAGTCCTACTCTAACCCGGCTTGGGGCTTGCCTTGTGGGCTAAGTCTTCTGCAACGCGGGCCGGCTTCTAGAGTCGTCCCCTTAGCCGGATGGGCCTCCCGTGCTTCAGCATACTGGGCCGCCCGGTAAGCCGGATTCGGCTTACCACCACTTTGGGCCACCCTGGTCTGCTGGCTTCTAATCCTCTCTGTGAGGACCCCTGTTCGGCATAACCCCAACAGTAGCCCCCGGAAAGCTTCAAGTACTTCAGCGGCTGGCTTCAATCTTTCAGCAATTTGCTGTCCGGGAAATTCATCGTCCGTCTTTAGTCTTGGAGCATTCCCAGAACCCTGAAATCATGTCGAACAACTTTGTCGATTTTAACTGTGTCGGCTTATATATGCCGAAAAGTATTTGAGCGTGTAACGACACGCGTCCGCCGATTTGATGGTTGTGTCAGACCCGGACGTGTGAGTGGAGGAGCATCTTTTGAATGCAGGGGCTAACTTCCGTTTTTCCCGCGCTGGAACCGAGGCGTCGGAGAGAAGGAACCGTCACCAACGGCCTGATCCGAGACACGTGGCGAGAAACCCGGCCGATGGCCGTCGCACGCATCTCAGCGTAGCACTATAAATGACAACCGCATCGTCTCCGCGGTCTCCACGCCATTCGCAGCCCTAGCTCCAACTCCTCCAGATCTCATCTCACTCCCGAGCGCCATCTTCATCTCTTCTTCGATTCCCATGGCATCCAGTGCTCCGAGCTCTCCATCGCTCGACGCAGCCGCGGCCGGTTCGACTCCGCCGATGGGAGGAGCCGCTTCCATGTCCACCGCCGCCGCCGCCGAGCCATCCGCCGCTACTCCTGCATCCTCACCAACTCCGGTGAGTTCTTCCGCCGCCTCGGGCCACGATACAGTGGCGTTAGCGAAAGCTGCAGCCGAAGCCGCTGCCACAATGGCTTCTACCGCTCCAACTACTGAAGCCGCCATCGATGATGCAAGTGTCGGTGAGGAAGAGGAAGAGGAGGAAACCGGCAACAAGGACGTGGCCAGCAATCCGTCCCGCAACTGGGCCTGCTCGGGCGTGGACGAGGTCGAGTTGAAGGGGATGGAGACCGACGGAGCAATTGCTCCAACTTCTGAGTCGAATCCGACTTGGCGATCTGCTTGCGGTGATCCCTACCCGACTCCTATCAGAGACGAGCGGGTACTACTCTCTTCCCACGTGGCCAGGGGATTCTCCTTGCCGCCATCGGCTTTCATGATAGATCTCTTAGATCATTACGGCCTCCAGCTCCACAACATAACCCCGAACAGCCTGCTTTACATCTCCGGCTTTGTAGCGCTGTTCGAAGGATACTTAGGCATAAAACCTAGGTTAGACTTCTTCGAACGCTGCTTCCTAGTCAAGAGGCAGACCGTCAACAAAGAGCTGTTGGTAGCCGGCACAATCAGCTTCAATTGCCGCCGAGACATCGACTGGTACCCTCAAGTGCCAATCGTGGATTCGGCAAAGGGATGGGTGTCTACATTCTTCTACTGCAAGGATGTGGCGACGCCAAACCGGCTGCAGGGACTCGCCCCCTTCACAGACGAAGCCGGCACGCCGCTGCCCTCCTGGAAGAAGAAGCCATCAGGTGTGATGCCGACAGAACACGCCGCCCTCCAAGCGAGGATTGCGCAACTGACGTCCGGCTCTCCTCCCCTGACTGGGGAGGACACCATTATTTGCTGGATGAAAAGACGAATTCAGCCCCTCCAACACCGTGCCCGCCTTCTTTGCGAGTACACGGATAATTCTGATCCTATGAGGATCAACGAGAAAGACTTGGAGCAGGGCCTCTTTGAGGCTCGCTTCAACAAGCTCATCAAAGCCCGGCCTGGAGCAGGCCGGCAATATGAAGAATCGTTGCCGATGTTTACGGCAGCCAACCCTCCCCCAAAGGTACTTTGACCTAACCAAAGTTCAATTCTTTGAGAGATTCGGGTTTACTTTTGCCGGCCTAACATGTAATATGTCAGATTCCCGGAATCACCGATGTCCGCCCTGCTGGCAAGCCATCGTCCAGCAAGGTGCCCACGCGATCCATCACCTTCTCTTCGGCTACTGCAGAAAGCCGGAAAAGGAAGGGCCAGTCGACCGCTAGCAGCGCTAAGTCGACTGAAGACGACGATGCACTTGCTGGGCTCAATATCCCCAGCAAGAAGTAAGTCGACTGATAACATCTCCTTCCCTTGCAGCAAAGCCGGATTTACTAAACATCTTTTACTTATGCAGGATGAAGAAAGGCGCTCCGTTGAAAACCAAGACGGTCGCCACGAGGAAGAAAGCCTCTCCTGCCATCCCTCCATCAACTCCATCACTTCCAAAGCCGAACCCAACAGAAGAAAACCCGCGCGCAATTGTGCCGGGTTCGCCTGTCGGGAGGGCCGGGGTAACTCCTCCCACACAATGGACAGAGATGACGGGGAAAGTGAGGGAAACATCCTCTCCAAGGGCTGAAGCTCCGGCTAATGATGCCCCAATCTTTCCCCCAATCAAAGCCGAAGCCTTCGACGAGGAGGGACGCATCAAGCCGGAATTCATGAGCCGGTTCATGAAGGCACCTCGGCTTCCCCGGAAGAAGGGAACAACTGTCCGGGACGATGAACCGGATCATACCAAGGCCTATGACACCTTTGATGTCATTGAGATTCTTGAAGATCAGCAAAGCTATTTTGCTGATAGCTTTGAGGCCGGTATGACGCTTCTCCGCGAGCATTACCAGGTAAAATATCCTACCAAGTAGCCCCCGAGCACTATGCCGGGTTAAGTTATCGAAACTAGCCGACATAGTGATTCGAGTTAATGCGTATGCATACACTTAGCCCCCTAGCCATGAAATGTCGTTACATAGCTATTTTAGCTTGTCGATCATAGCTTTAGGCCTTTAGCAACTCCTTACGCAGATTCACCGAAAAATTGGCGCTGAAACCATCAATTCTTTGGGTGTACGAAATCAGGAGATGCGCCGGCTTAAGACCGAATTGGCGAACAAAGACGCCATTATCGAAGGGTTTGAGGCGGACCGGGTTCAATACCAAGGTACGAGCGCCGAATCCTTGGCTTTTAATTTCCAGGCTTGTTTTTATACTGCTGACATTTTGTCTTGCAGACGCCATCATCAAAGCCAAGGAACTTGCCGAAAGCACCGGCATCGTCGACCGGCTCCGCAACGAGAATATTGAGCTGAACAAGCTCAACCAATCAATGGCGGCGGAGCTGGAGACGACCAAGCGAAACCTTGCCAAAGCCGAACAGCTTCTGGAATCAGAGAGGCAGAGCCACAAGGACGCCCTCAATGAAGTCCAGGACCGGCTTGACAAGCGCCTCGACGAATCGTTGGCTATCGACAACCAGCTTCTGAGTAAGTATCGTAAAAACTTGGAACTCATTGGTTTCTGTTTCTGCCAAATATAACTGAACTTCGCCTTTTGCAGCTCCGGCGGGTTATGGCCACGAGCTGACGGCGGAAAACCGGCTTGACCGGATTCTGGAGGTAGGGGAGCTTATCTCGAAGATTATGTCTTCGGGAAAAAAGCTTGTCGAGAAATTCTTTCCCGGCAACCCCGAGCCCCCTACGAACCTTGCCAGCTTAGAAGCTGATCTGGTCGAATCGGCTTCATTCTTCGATGAACGCCTTCGTTCCAGTGCTCGTGGAGGTGCCAAGACGGCCTTGGGCTTGATGATGGCACACTACCCGGAGGCGGAAGCCTGGCGTGTGGCGTCCGGCTTCCCTTTGGAAAAGGAGGACGGCACACCCTTGGACGACCAAGATCGCAAGATGATCCTTCGCTCCGTCTCCGGCTACGCCAGCAAAATTGCCAACATGGTCTCTTTGACCACAATCTTCAAGGAAATGCCGTGTCCGCCAACTCCTGCTCAGTCAGATGATGACACTCAGGCGGCGGAGAAAACTTCATGAGCCGAATTTGCTCGCTGAGCCGGCAATCCTGAAAATGTAATAGGCATGTAAAAGCTGTCTAAACAATGTATATGTCTAGATATAACTTTAAGCCTTTTGCTGTATATTATTCAGCTTTAAATTTGCAAACTTGCAATTTTATGCCTCAGTTAAATCTGGCCTTGACGCCTTAGCCTTTAAGCGCCGGCAAACCTATGGCGAAGCTAGCTCGCTGAGCAACAGGGTACGCAATGACCAATCTGTTTAGACTCAGAACAAGTGCCACCTTTAGGTGCCGAAACGCTTTGAAGCAACCCGGCGCAAAAAAGCTAGCAGACAAACATTAATTTGGCAAAACGTTGATTTTTCATCACCTTAAGGCGGATTCAACATGAAAGAGTTTACCAACAAAAGCAACACAGGCAATTTCGGGTAAACAGACTAACAATAAGATCATAGGGAAATAAAGGATGGTACAGATTCTCGAATTCGACATGAGATAAACCAATTTTTATTTCATGATCACATTGACATGGTTACAATAGAATTTGCTAAGTGTAAAAAGGACGTAGCTGAGCGATATTCCACGGACGTTTCGTCTCATCTAAGTCGTCATCTACATGCCTTTTCCTCTTGCGACCTTTCTTCCTGGGATCTTTCTTTGAATCCCTTAAGTCGAGGAGATAATATGACCCGTTTTTCAGCACTTTGCTGATAACGAAAGGCCCTTCCCAAGGCGGGGATAATTTGTGCTGCCGGCTTTGCACAAGCCGCAACACTAAGTCGCCTTCTCGAAAAGATCGATTCCGCACTCTACGGCTCTGATAGCGACGTAGATCTTGTTGATAGATGGCGGATCTTTGGAGAGCTAACTCCCTTTCTTCTTCGAGGATATCTAAGCCGTCTTTGCGTGCTTCTTCTGCGTCTTCTTCGACGTAGGCTGCGACTCTAGGCGAATCGTGGATCATGTCGGATGGGAGCACCGCTTCTGCACCATATACCAGGAAGAACGGGGTGAAGCCGGTAGACCTATTTGTGGTAGTACGAATACTCCATAGGACTGCCGGCAATTCCTCAACCCAAGCGCCGGCTGCTCGATGCAAAGGAGTTTCAAGCCTCGGCTTAATACCCTGCAGAATAATGCCGTTAGTGCGCTCTACCTGTCCATTGGATTGCGGGTGTGCCACCGATGCCACATCGAGTCGGATCTTTGATCGGCTACAGAACTTCGCTAGCTCACCGACGGCAAAGTTTGTGCCATTGTCCGTGATAATGCTATGCGGTATGCCGAATCGAGTTGTAATCTCGACGATGAACTTTGTTGCCGTTGCTCCGTCGAGTTTTTTGATGGGCTTTGCCTCCACCCACTTCGTGAATTTGTCGACCGCCACCAATAGGTGGGTTAAGCCTCCTCTCGCCGTCTTAAAGGGTCCCACCATGTCGAGCCCCCAGACCGCGAACGGCCAAGTGATAGGGATCGTTCGGAGCTCCTGAGCCGGCAAGTGAACCTGCTTTGCGTAGCGTTGACATCCTTCACAAGTCTTGACGATGTTGATAGCATCCTCTTTAGCCGTCAGCCAGAAGAATCCGTGCCGGAATGCCTTGGCGACTAACGCCTTTGCCGCCACGTGATGCCCACATTCGCCGGAGTGGATTTCTTCTAAGATTTGTCGTCCTTCCTCTGGAGAGACGCATCTTTGAAAGATGCCGGAAGTGCTCCTCTTGTAGAGTTGCCCGCTAATAATCGTGTACGCCTTTGCTCGACGCTCAATTTGACGGCTTAGCACCTCGTCGTCCTTGGGCAGTTTCTTATTAACCAGGAAATCAATGTAGGGTGTGGTCCAATCTGGGGTTACCAAGCACACCTGAACTGATTCCGCCGACAAAGGGTAATCTTCATCGCCGCCTTTGATGGATGGCTTGTGAAGGTGATGGAGGAATACGTCTGGTGGCACTGCCTTTTTCTTGGATCCTATTCTGGCCAAGGTATCAGCAGCTTCATTGTCATCTCGGGAGATATGTCGAACTTCTAAGCCGGCAAAGCATCGGCCGAATTCGTCGACTGTTCTTCTGTATTCCGCCATTGTGGGACTCTTTGTGTCCCAACAACCATCAAGTTGCTGCACAACCAGATCTGAGTCGCCATAGCAGAGGATGCGCTGCACTCCCAATTCCTTAGCCATGTGAAGACCATGAAGGAGAGCCTCATACTCTGCTACATTGTTGGTGGCGTTGAAGTGGATTCGGAGAACATAGCTGAGCTTATCACCCTTAGGCGATTTCAGAACTACTCCAGCCCCCGAGCCTTCCTTCATCTTCGAGCCATCGAAGTGCATTATCCAGTACTGAGAATCCGGCAAAGGTGTGCTTTCCATCGCCTCTGTCCAATCTGCAACAAAGTCGGCTAAGACCTGAGATTTGATGGCGGTCCTCGGCTTGTACTGGATGTCGAAAGCTGCTAATTCGATGCCCCATTTGGCGACTCGACCCGTTGCGTCGGCATTGTTGATGATTTCCCTTAACGGAGCCTTGCTGACCACCGTGACTGTGTGATCATGGAAGTAATGACGCAGTTTCCTGGCGGCAAAGAATACGCCATAGGCTAACTTCTGGTAGTGGGGAT
Source organism: Puccinellia tenuiflora (assembly GCA_012064385.1). Taxonomy (NCBI): domain Eukaryota; kingdom Viridiplantae; phylum Streptophyta; class Magnoliopsida; order Poales; family Poaceae; genus Puccinellia; species Puccinellia tenuiflora. Next base: position 263,646 of record QRDG01002203.1, on the reverse strand, counting down.
AGCGCTGCTTCGAATCTGAGAATACCTCGCTAATAAAATAGACGGGGCGCTGATCCGGCCATTGCTTTCCCTCTTCCAGGCGCTCAACTACAATGACGGCACTGATAACAAAGTTTGTGGCCGACAAATAGAGCAAAAGAGGCTCTTTTTCTCTGGGAGCCGCCAAGATTGGAGCATGTGTCAATGTATACTTCAGCTGAGCTAAGGCTGCCTCTGCTTCCTCTGTCCAGACGAAATTATCCGACTTTTTGAGAAGTTTGTACAGAGGCAAAGCTTTATCTCCAAGCCGGCTAATGAAACGGCTTACAGCCGCGGCGGAACCCGTAAGCCGCTGTATGTCCTTTAGACAAGTCGGCTTCTCGATGTTCTGAATCGCCTTTATCTTTTCCGGGTTAACTTCAATTCCTCTTTGGGAAACAATGAAGCCCAGAAGCTTGCCTGCGGGTACACCCAGCTTCGGATCTCACGTGGGTTTTCGGAGTCTTGTTGATCTTCCCAACGGGCAAAAGGCAATTGGACTCAAGTGGGTATATAAGCTGAAGAAAGATGCCGAGGGAAAGGTGATCAAGCATAAAGCAAGGTTAGTTGCAAATGGCTATGTACAAGAGCAAGGAATTGACTTTGAAGAAGTGTTTGCTCCGGTTGCACGTATGAAATCAGTGAGGCTGCTAATTGCACTCGCAGCACAGGAGGCGTGGAAATTACACCATATGGATGTGAAGACGGCGTTTCTTAATGGCGAGTTAGAGGAGGAGGTCTATGTGAAACAACCACCTGGTTACATTGAAGAAGGGGCTGAACACAAGGTGTTGAAGTTGAAAAAAGCTTTGTATGGCCTAAAGCAAGCACCTCGTGCATGGAATATGAAGCTTGATCGCACGTTGATATCACTTGGGTTTGAAAGGTGTCCACTTGAACATGCTATGTACAAGCGAGGAAAAAAGGCAGATCATCTACTAGTTGGTGTCTATGTTGATGATTTGTTGATTACAGGTGCTGATGAAGGAGAAGTTGCAAATTTCAAGCTGCAGATGAAAGAACTATTCAAGATGAGTGATTGGGACCGCTTAGTTATTATCTTGGCATAGAGGTACAGCAGAAAACCGGGTGTTATTACACTGTGTCCGGAGGCTTATGCAAAGAAAATTCTTGAAAAATGTGGCATGGAGGCTTGCAATCTGTCTCAGGTACCTATGGAACCTCGATTGAGATTGAGTAAGAGAAGTGAAGCACCAGAAGTTGATGCAACCGAATACAAAAGTATAGTTGGGAGTTTGAGATACTTGGTTAACACCAGGCCTGATTTAGCATATTCGGTTGGTATTGTGAGTCGCTATATGGAGGCACCCACAACTGAGCACATGAGTGCTGTAAAGCATATAATTCGGTACGTGAGAGGAACCACCAACTTCGGTTGTGTTTATGCAAGGGATGAAGGAGGCAAAGTAAAGCTGCTCGGCTACAGCGATAGTGATATGGCAGGAGATATAGATGACCGTAAAAGTACTTCAGGTATCGCATATTTCCATGGGATAAATTTAGTGAGCTGGGCATCACAGAAGCAGAAAGTCGTGGCACAATCATCCTGTGAGGCGGAGTATATTGCAGCAGCTACCGCAGCACGTCAAGGTGTGTGGTTAGCTCGGCTACTTGGTGATCTTACAAACCAAGAGCCAGACGTAGTGGTGTTGTATGTTGACAACAAGTCTGGTATCTCTCTATGCAAGAATCCAGTGCATCATGATAGGAGTAAGCATATAGATACAAAGTATCATTATATACGAGAGTGTGTGGAAGAGAAGAGGATGGAAGTCAACTACGTATGCACCGATGATCAGCTTGCAGATATTCTGACCAAGTCTTTGGGGCGACTAAAGTTCTTGGAGATGCGCGAGAGGATAGGCGTCCAAGCTGTGAAGTAGGCACGTCGTGCTTAGGGGGTGATTGTTGGGTTTAAGCACGACGGCAAGTCGTGTTGTGCAAGGACTCCTCCCTAGTCCTATATATATACATGTAATACCCATGTAACCCTAGTTCGAAAAAGCAATAAGAAACCAAACGTCCGACACGGACGTGTAGCAATCCAATCTGTGCCGCATGCATGTGTTGTGTTCGTGTTCCTCTCGATATTCTCGTGCAGGTGTAGATCGAGGGCCATCAGTGGGAAAGTAGGGCATGAAAAACGGATCGGGCTATTTCTTTCTAATTCCTTCTTGCTTTATAGCATGGCCTCGCGTGATTAATGGGATTCTTGTTAATGCAAACTAGACCATTGGATGGAGATGAGATGGACGACGTCGTACATATAAAAAAAACACTGAGTGGCCTCAAGCGGCGGGGTCATTCAACGAGCTTAAAGTTTTAGTTAATATTTTCTTATTGTAGATAGTAGACATAGTATTAATTTAGGCCATGCATGGGCATGAGCTGGCTAGGGCAACATGCGCGGAGTAAGGCGCACACGTAGCGGCGTCTTCATCACGTTGTTGAACCCGCCCACCTCCGTCAGGTCAACGACGGCGCCGCAGCCACTTGGCGGCAACTGCATCTCAAAGCGGCGCACGAGGGCGGCCAGGAAGAGCTTGACGTGCATCAAAGCCAGGCCGGCGCCCGGGCAGAACCTCCTCCCGCCTCTAAATGGCATCATCCGCACCTCCTTCCACCCCGGCATGTGCCCCACCTCCTCCGCCTCGCCTCCCGGCAGGAACTGCTTCGGCATGAACCGGTCGGGCTCTGTCCACACGCTCCCATGCCTCCCGATGCCCCGCACCACGAAGAGGAGCCTCTTTCTCAGCCCGCCGGTGGCGACGTCATGGATGCCGCGCGTCACGAAAGGCGAAGGCGGGTGTAGGCGCAGGCTCTCAAGCACAATGGTGTAGAAGGATAGAAAGGGTTTGGTGGAATCGTTGGATATATTATTGAGCCTCAGGGGCGAGTATATATAGGCGTACAGGAGACCGACTTGGAGTACAACACAAGTTAGGGAATAGATGGACACGGATCCTAACTCTATCCTATACTACCATAACCGACCGTACACGTATACTCTAACATCCCCCGTAGTCGTAGCGGTAGCGGTAGCGTTGTGAACAACTGGAACGTCGCGGACGGTCAGACTGGATATAAGCCGAGGAAGAACCAGTAAGCTGACATCCCCCCGCAGAAGGAGCGGGAACGTCGTGGTCTTGGACTGTAGAGGAAGCTGATGAGGAGCTCAAGCGAGGTGATAGCCCTTTGTGCCGATGTCGAGGGAGCCGAGAGCATAGGGTGGTGAAGCCGTAGTCGAGGTAGCCGTGGTCGAAGTCGAGTCGGGGTTGCCTGCGTCGAGGGAGTTGTCGGGGAGCCGCGGACGCAAGGCGCCATGTAGTCATGTGTCGTGGACGAAGCATCGTGCCAAGCCCGAGGACACGTCATGGACGAAGACACGCATTGGTGTTGCCGGCACCGGGCATGCGTAGGGGCGGTGAGAGGATGCGGCGCGGCTCAGCTAGTCACAGCGGCGCGTCGGAAGAAGCGGCGTGACTCGGCAAGCTGCAGCGACATGATGATGGTAAGTTAGTCGATGTTGACGAGGCGCCGCACCAGGCTTGCTAGACCTGGGGACACATCGTAGACGAAGGCACATGTCGGTGTTGCCAGCACCGGGCATGCGGAGACGGAGAACCAGTACAAGCTGGACGCGCCATGTCGGAGGGGCCAGAAGAGGAGGACTCGATGACGGTTGCGGCGCCAATTAGCATGGGGTAGAAGGTGCTGATGTCGCCCGCGGTTGTCGGAGTAGATGAAGTGGTTGGGGAAGATGACGGCGACGCTGGAAAGTAGCTGGTGCTGGATGAAGACGAAGAGGCGGTCGGCGACAGAGGCAGCCCGTGGTGGGACGGGGCAACATCTCTCACTGGTAGGAGCGCGGCAACGATGGTCAAAGTAGGCGAAGAAGAACCCGACAACTTGACGAAGACCAAACACGGACGGAGGCATTCCCGCGCCTAGGGGGTGGCGTGGCGCATACCACGTAGAAGTCGACGCGTGGGGACGGTGGAGTGGACCGTGTGCCACGACGCTACGGCCCGAAGAGGCGACGCAGCGGCGGCACGCGAGTCAGGAATGACGGCTGGGAAGACCTCGGGGAGGTGGCGTGGACCGCGTGCCACGATGCTACGGCCCAAAGGGGCGATGCAGCAGCGGCGCCCGTGTCGGGCAGCCATGGTACGGCCTCGAAGCGGTGGTGTGGACCGCGTGCCGCGACGCTACGACCCGAAGGGACGATGTAGCGGCAACGTGTAGGTGAGGTAGCCGCCGGAGACCACGGGGAGGCGGCGCTGCGGCCTGAAGGGTCGACGTAGCGGCAGCCCATTGCTCGATCGGTGGAGAGGCGCTCATACTCGGGCGATCTTCACGGGATCCTGCGGGGGCGCACACGAGCAACTGATCAGGTCGGCTGCGCGGCGTGGATGGGGCCGATCGCGGGCGGGCGGATGGCCAATCCGATCACCCACGAGGTGGGTATGCTGCTCGGTGATGAAGGTGAAGTTGTCGCTGAAGTCCCGGTTGATGACGGTGAAGATGAATCGGCGATGGAGACCATGCAGGCAAGGGAGGCCGGCTGCGACGCGTCGAGGCATCCCTTGGACGGCGCGTCCGGCCTTGCTGCATGGTCGGTGAAGACGAGCTGGTCGGTGCAGAGTCGGTGCTGGCGAGTCGGCCGCGATAGCCGGCTTGAAGAAGCCGGCCGGTGCGGAGTTGGCGCCGGCGAGTCGGTTGCGATAGCTGGCTGTCGAGGAGTGAGCCGGTGCAGGTCGACGTCGTTGTTGAAGTAGAGGCGTGTTGGGGTTATGCCGAACAGGGGTCCTCACAGAGAGGATTAGAAGCCAGCAGACCAGGGTGGCCCAAAGTGGTGGTAAGCCGAATCCGGCTTACCGGGCGGCCCAGTATGCTGAAGCACGGGAGGCCCATCCGGCTAAGGGGACGACTCTAGAAGCCGGCCCGCGTTGCAGAAGACTTAGCCCACAAGGCAAGCCCCAAGCCGGGTTAGGGTAGGACTCAGTTCTTAGTCGGTTAGGTTTCCTCCTGTAAGCCCAGGGTCTGGACGCCTTTATAAGCCGGCCCCGGAACGCCTAAGGGCATGAACAATCTCAACCTCAATCCACTGTAACTCGGCGATATTGCCTATAGTGAATTATAGCAGCATGTAGGATCTCGCCACCGACGTGAGATCCGAAGCTGGGTAAACTCGTGTCCATGGAGCCGGAATCCTATACTCCAAAACCCCTCTCTCTACCTAGCTCGATGGCACCCCTGCCGCGGCTAGATTCGACAATACCACGACAGTTGGCGCCCACCGTGGGGCCGGAGACCTCTGGGGTTTCGATCTGTCCAGGAGCTGCAGGCGGAGTCGGCGACACCATCGCGGTCGGCATGGGAGCTACTTCGACGAATCGGAGCCGGTCACGTCTTCAACGACGGCCTCGGATTCGGCAAAGGAGGATCCCGCTGGCTGGTCCACTATCTCCATCGCGGCTTCGACATCTTCGTCGGCTTCACCGCCCAGGCTTTGGACGATCTCGGTTTCACATCGAGTTTGCCCACCACCCACCCTACAACAATGAAGACGGATCGGATCTGGACTCTGAAGAGCTAGCTGATCTGGATCTAGCATTTGATGCNGGCCAGGTTGACGATGAGACTTTCGGCATGCTTAGGGAATTTGCTGCCTTTTTCTTTGGAGGCGGCGTCATCCGATTCTGAAGCAGCTTCTTCCTTCTCTTTGTCGTCTTTCCTGGACTTGCGCTTGTTCCTTGACTTGCCGGCCTTGGGGTCCTTAGCGATGTCTCGATTGATGTGACATTGCTGGAGCGTGTGGGAACTTGTCCCATCTGGCCTTAGATGATGGACACAGGGGTTGTGCTTGATGTCGTCATACTTCACCGCTGGTGGTCGGGATGATTGGTTATTTGCCGGCTTCTTGCCTTGCCATTTGCCATTGCTTGAACCACCCTTTCCAAAGGCGGCAGCGACCTCATGAGAAGGGCCGGGTTGATCTTCAACCTTCTTTTTCCCGGACTCGCGTCGACGGTTTTCGGCTTCCTCCCTGTTATCATCATCAGCGGCGGCGTACTTGTTTGCACAAGCGAGCAAGCCTCCCAAAGTTTTTGACTCGTCGCTGAAGATCGTAAAGCGAAAAGTCGTCCCCTTCCTCAGAGATTGCTTGAAGGCGTGGATCGCCTGAGTTTCTGAGACGCCTTCGCAAGCGTTCTTGATTTCACTCCATCGTGAGACGAATTCACGGCTAGACTCGTTCCTTTGCTGCACGCACCGCTGTAAGTCGAAAATCGACTTTGGGCGCTTATATGTGCCCTGGAAGTGTTGGATAAAAACACGCTTCATATCACTCCAGGTATGAACTGTCCTTTCGGGCAGGCCTTCAATCCACATGCGTGCCGTCCCGGTTAACATCAGGGGCAAGAATCGCACTGATGAGTCGGCGCTGCCTTGATATATGTCGCAGGCACTAACATAATCTGAGAGCCAGGTCTCAGGATTAGCCGTACCGCTGTACTTCTCAACCATCTTTGTTACGTTCGACAAAGTGGGAGGTAGAATTTGCTCTCTGATTGTTCTGCCAAAACACTTGGGGCCGAGGTATTGGGCATCTCTGGCCGACTTCCTCTCCTCGATTAGGCTTCGAACATCATTGGCTGGTGGCGGTTTAGCAACCGACTTTTCTTGTCTTGGTTCTTCCCTGTGACGGCTTTGGCTCGCCCGGCTTGCATTACGCGGAGGGCTTGGAGTCCTTTGTCGTCGTGGAGGGGGTATGTATTTGGAAGTGTTATCTCCCTCTTTGCGCGGTGGAGGCGGCGGTGGAGGTGGCATATGACCTCTGTTTCCCTCCCTTCGGGGTTGATTTTCCCCTTCACGTCGTCGCTCCTGACGAGGTGGAGCCGCCTTTTCCGTGCGAGGATCCTCCCTTCTTTCTCGGCTCCGATGCCTTTCCTGACCGGCTTCACGATGGCGTGAAGAACCTGTCCGGGATTCCGCGCCTCTAGGCTGCTTGTCCTTCGGGTCCTTGCTGCCTTTGTTGTGACTACTTGAGCCGGCCGGGTCGTCATCTGGGTCGGCGGGGGCAGCAGCCATTGGCTTGTTAGCGGTTGACTTGCAAAGGCGAGAATCATCAATGAGCCGCCCCGTTTTGACTTGCGAATCATTCTGCTGCTGCTGTGCGACCTCCAGTAGATAAGCCGAATATTTAAGCCGAGCGTCACGATCCAGAGATTTGTCAAACATGACCTCCTGGGCAGCCTCCATATTTTTGGCTGGGGTATTGAAGTAACAGAGATTTGTCACCGGGTCACGTCGGTGGTGGTACTTCCTCCAGACTGAATCTACATGGTCGGCTTCCCACTTGCTACGGAAATCCAGCCTCTTATGCAGGTTCTTATCATGAGGCGGACGGAAGACATCGTCAGCCCCCTTTTCCCCCTGCTTTCGGATGAACTCCGTTTCCTTGTTTGTGAGCTCAACTTCACGCTCTACTATCTGGGCGGCTTGCTCCTCAAGTAGGGCGCGGCGCTTCTCAATGTCGTCCAGCGATGCGTTTGGAGGGAGTGGCGTCAACAGTTGCTTGCAGCTTGCCATCCTTCTTTCGTGTTCCCTCTGTGCCGCGTCGCCGTCAATGTCGTCTCCTCCGGCCGGCCTTCTGTTTGCCCCCTTTGATGGAGCCAGTGGTGGTACGAAATCCACCTTGAGATTTCCGGCTTGCGGAGTTTTTTCTTCGCCATTGGCGGCTTTCGAGGTGTTGGGGTCGGCATTAGGATCCGAGATGTTTCCCATCAAAACCTCGACAGGGCGTCCCAAGCAGGATGCAACCATCTGACTGAAATCGTCGGATTCTCCTTCGGACTTAGGGTCTTTCTCCATAGGAGCGGTGTCCACTGATCCGGCTTCTGAATCTGCCTCCATCTGCAAGGCAGGGATGATTGACTTAGGTAATGTCGTTTACTCGTTTGAGCCGGATTCTCCAGCCATGCCGACGAAGTGGTAACCCGGTGTTGCCTCCGAGGTTGCGTCATCTTCGGAGTCCTCATCGTCAGCATCAAACGCTAGATCCAGATCAGCTAGCTCTTCAGAGTCCAGATCCGTTCCGTCTTCAATGTTGTAGGGGTGGGTGGTGGCCAAACTCGATGTGAAACCGAGATCGTCCAAAGCCTGGGCGGTGAAGCCGACGAAGATGTCAAAGCCACCGATGGAGATAGTGGACCAGCCAGCGGGATCCTCCTTTGCCGGCGTCCAGAGGCCGTCGTTGAAGACGTGGCCGGCTCCCGATTCGTCGAAGTAGCTCACCATGCCGACCGCGATGGTGTCGCCGACTCCACCTGCAGCTCCTGGACAGATCGAAACCCCAGAGGTCTCCTGCCCCACGGTGGGCGCCAACTGTCGTGGAATTGTCGAATCTAGCCGCGGCAGGGGTGCCATCGAGCTAGGTAAAGAGAGGGGTTTTGGAGTTGGGGATTCCGGCTACATGGACACGAGTTTACCCAGCTTCGGATCTCACGTCGGTGGCGAGATCCTACGTGCTGCTATAATTCACTATATGGCAATATCGCCGAGTTACAGTGGATTGAGGTCGAGATTGTTTGTGCCCTAAGGCGTCCCATAGGCCGGCTTATAAAGGCGTCCAGCCTAGGGCTTACAGGAAAACCTACCGACTAAGTCAGAGTCCTAAACTAATCCGGCTTGGGCTTTGTCAGCTGAGCTAAGTCTTCCGCAATCCCAGCTGCCTTCTGGAACCTTCCTTAGCCGGATGGGCCTCCTGTGCTTCATCATACTGGGCCGCCCGATAAGCCGGAATTCGGCTTATCACCACTATGGGCCACCCTGGTATCATGGCTTAGCTTCATATCCGTGAGGGTACCTGTTCGGCATAACCCCAACACACGCTTCTATTCTTGTAGACAATGTTGGGCCTCCAAGAGCAGAGGTTTGTAGAACAGCAGCAAGTTTCCCTTAAGTGAATCACCCAAGGTTTATCAAACTCAGGGAGGTAGAGGTCAAAGGTATCCCTCTCAATCAACCCTGCAATCACAATACAAAAAGTCTCTTGTGTCCCCAACACACCCAATACACTTGTCAGATGTATAGGTGCACTAGTTCGGCTAAGAGATAGTGAAATACAAGTAATATGGATGATTATAAGTAGTAATTACAATCTGAAATAAAAATGCATGGCAGCAAGCAAACATGTAGCAGAACTTGTTGTAAACGGTGTTTCAATGCTTAGAAACAAGGCCTAGGGATCATACTTTCACCAGTGGTCACTCTCAACAATGCAATCATAATTGAATATAAATATAAGCACTTCAATATACTACTCCGAAGTATTCTCCGGCTGGATAACGAACACTAATTCATTGTGTAGGAATGCAAAAGCACGCCTCAAACATATATTCCCAAGTACTAATGAATACCCCACACTGGACCATGAGCATTCATAGGAGGTACTAACACACCACAATTTCATAGAGAAATCCAACTCAAATAATAAATCAGTGAACAAGTATCTTGTGAAATATAGCCTAAAGACCCACACGGTGCAACACTGTCACCTTTACACACGTGGGACAAGGAGTCTCCGGAGATCACATAAATAAAGCCCACTTGAGTAACATAACAACATCTAGATTGCAAAGCTCATGATCACATATAGATCACATCATGGGAGAGAGAGAGATATAGACCACATGGCTACCGGTACGGCCCTCAGCCCCGAGGGAGAACTACTCCCTCCTCATCATGGGAGTCAGCAACGGCGATGAAGATGGTGGTGGAGTCGATGGAGATGGCTCCGGGGGCACTTCCCCGTCCCGACAGGGTGCCGGAACAGAGACTTCTGTCCCCCGAAACTTGTCGGCGATGGCGGCGGCGCTGCAGATGTTTCTTTGGAATATGACGGGGTCCGTCTAGGTTTTATGCGTCGGGGGCAATATATAGGCGAAAGGGCGGCGTCGGAGGGCTCCCGTGGGCCCCACACCACCTGGTGGCGCGGCAGGCATGGGTCCCACGCCACTCTATGGTGTGGCCGGCCCACGGCCCTCCAGGTCCTCTCCTTCGGGCTCCGTGTAGTCCATTGAATTATAAGACTGCTGCTTTTTGTCCCGTCCAATTCCGAGAATATTTCCTTAAGTACTTTTCTGAAACGGGAAAATAGCAGAAAACAGGAACTGGCACTGTGGCATCTTGTTAATAGGTTAGTTCCAGAAAATGCATAAAAATGCTATAAGATGTAAACAAAACATGTAGCAAATGGTATGAAACAAGCATGGATCATAAGAAATTATAGATACGTTGGAGACGTATCAGGCCTCACGCACCCCCCGGCCTTGTGGAGCCCTGACTCTCACATACCGAAGCGGTGGTGGTGTAGCGCTAAGAGAGGGTCCTAAGACGTAGAGCGAAAAAAGACATGAAAGGGAAGACAAAAGCCTCTCGAGGGATATTCACCGAGCACGTTCAAACAAAGCTTAAAGCAAGTCTTTACAAAGATATTATAAATAAAATGCTAAGATAGTTCGTGCCCCTGCACATCCAGATACAGGAGGGAGCTCAGGCCGTCGCGCCTCCTGAGGTGCCCGCTCCGTCCAGGGCAGCCTCCGCCTCCTCCTCCAGGGCATCCTCCTCGTCGTCGCCTTCGTCTTCATCGACCACGACCTGGTCAAATTTCTTGGCGTACGCCTCGGCGGCCTTCTGTGCCTTGTCGCTGATGTCGATCGGCGCCGTCACGGCCTCGAGGTCAAGCAAGGGTTGGAGCCTCGCGAGGTTGCTGAAGATGCGGCAGGTAGCGATGACGAGGAGATCGCGGCTCTCCTCCACAATGCGCTCGTCGAAGCCCTTCGCGGTCTCTTCAAGCCTTCCGAGGAATTGCTCGAAGAAGAGCGTGTACGCGGCCTCATCGTCGCTCCCCCTGCGGCAAAGTTGGGGACCTCGATCCTCAGGTCGTCCCCAATGGCACGCGCGCGGAGTACCATGTCGTGGAGCATGCGCTGGCGTTGGCGCGACATGGTCCGGCCGACCTGCGCGTTGTCCCGTGCCTGCTCCACGAGGTTCACGACCGGCTCCACCTGCTGGTGGAGCTCGCTCAGGTCCTTCTCTAGGGCGGCGACTTTCCCTTCCGCGCGAGCCTGGGCCTCCCTGGCGCTCTGAAGGTGGGAAGCCATCTGCTTCTCCTCCTTCTCGAGCCCCTCGATGCGGTCCTGGAGCTCCTTGCGCTTCGCCTTGAAGCGCTCCTCCTGCTTCTTGGCCTTCTCGTCATAGTCCTTGGCGAGGTCTAGGCGGATGAGCTTGACCCTATCGTCGGCCTCCTCCTTCAGCTTTTTCTCCTTCTCCGCGAGGCTGGCGTTAGCCTTCGCATGGCGCTCGGCGTAGGTGGCTTCGTCCATGGCCACCCGGCCCTCGCGAGCCTTCAGCTGCTCCTCGTGGGTGGCCTGGTCCGCCTCAAGCTGCTGGACCTGCTCTTCGCATCGGCGCAGCTCCTCCTCGCGGGGGGAGAGCGCTCCCTCGCATTGCGTGAGCTCTGCCTCGCGCTGCGTTTGCTGCTTCTCACGGGCGTCCAGCCTCTCGCGGAGCTCCTTCAGGCTGCCCTCCATGGTTTTGGAGTGCGTGATGAAGGATTCCTCCAAGGCCGCAACCTCCTGTCGCTTGGAGGCAGTTTCCGCCTCGAGCGCCTCCCGTGTGGCATCTAGCTGCTCCATGGTCTCCGCCGCCTCCCGCTTCACGCTGTCGCGGGTCTCTTCGGCGAAGCGCATGGCCTCTTGGCGGGCCGCCAGGGCCGCCGCGTCCTGCCGGCGACAGCTCTCCACGCTCTTGCGGAGGAGGGCCCAGCCCTCGTCGAGTCTCGCTCGCTCCTCCGCCTGGGCGAGTTCCTCTTCAGCGAGCTGCGCCTCCATCTCTTCAAGCGTCCGTCGCGCCAGGCCGAGGATGGCTTGGCGACGAACCGCTTGGCGCCGCGGCTCCCGCAGCGCCAAGGTCCCCGCATCGCTGCGGGGTGCAGAGATCTCGCTTCTTGGCGGGGCGCTCGAGGCACCTTGCCTTGGGCTCACGGCCGCCTCCGGTGCGGCCCGGGGGCTCGCGAGGGCGCCTTCCTCGCCTCCCGCGTCAGGGGCCCTCTGGGGGCTCGCGTGGGCGCCAGCATCGTCACACGCGTCTGGAGCCAACTGGAGGCTGGGCGTCCTCTCGCCCCCAGCTCCAGTATCTGTGGGCTCCGGAGGCGCCTCCTCCTCCTGCCCTTCGGGGGCGCCTCCCGCCCCCTCCGTGGTGGCCGCGCCCGCCGCGGCCGCGGGCACGTTTGCCCTCTGTGTGGGAGCCTCCTCCTCCTCCGGAGGTGGCTCCACGACGATCTCCTCGATCGCCTCCTCCTCCGCGTCCAGCCTCGCCGAGGCTCGGGCTGTCTCAGCCGCCGCCTCATCCTCCGTTGCCCTCTGCAGTACGGGAGGAAGAGTGGCCTGGGCGGGCGGCAGCGCCACCTCTACGACGTCGTCGTCCTCCTCCTCGCGGCGCTCGCCCGTGGGAGGAGCAGCCGCGTGCTGCGGCTCGTCAGCCACCGGCGGCGCTGCGGGGGCGTCAGCGGCCTCCCCAAGCTTGCGGAGCCGCCGCTTCTTCGGCGCCATAGGATTCCTGAAGACAAACAAGCAGAAGATCCGTCAAGAGGATTCTCAGAAGCAAAATGCAAAAAGAAAAAGAAGAATTGAGGCTTACTCGTCGGCTATCCTCCACACCCTTTTCTTCGCCTTTGGAGGCTGGGGGCTGCTCGCCCTGGCCTCCCCTTGAGGCCCTCCCGCATCCTCTCGGGGGGCGCCCCTCCCTGCCGAGGCGTTCCTGTCGTGGAGGGCCTTGGTGCGGGGCTCGCGGCATCCTCCCCTGTTGCCGCTCTCCTCCTCCTCCCCCTCTACGATGTGTCGGGAGCGGGCCATGCGGAAGGCGTCCTCGTCGCCGCTGGAGGAGATCTCCTGGAGGTCCTCTTCAGGCGGCGCGCTCCTCGGGGAGCTGACGGAGCCTCCCGAGGGGTTAGCGCCTCTCGAGGCCCCGTCCTCGCCAGAGGTGTTATCACCTCTCGAGGCCTCACCCTCGCCAGACTCTTCAGCCTCATCCGGCTCCGGCGATTCCCCCACTTGCTCCAGCTTCGCAGCCCAAGGGTTGCTGCGGGGCCCGCGGAGTCCATCAGGCCTGATGCCCCATTCGTCAAATCTGGGCAGGAGTTGGCGGGCTTCGCGCACGCTCTCCTCCACATAGGCAAACAACGGCAGGGCATCTTCGTTAGATGGGGACGGAATGGACGCCGTGGCGAAGAGGACCCTCATGACCTGCTTCAGCTCGTCCGAAGTGAAGTTATCTGCGCACAGGCGCATCCTGTCTTCCGAGCCTGAGTACGTCCACATCGGCTCCGAGTGCCACTGGAGGGGGGCAATGCGGCGTTTGATGAAATCCCTCGCCACCATCTGGCCGGTGAGCCCGGCCTCGCGGAGCACCCGAATGCGCTCGTACACCGCCTCAAGCTTGGGGCCCTCGAAGTCGCCGCTCGCCCAACGCGCCCACTTCTTCGGGGGCGCCACGGGTACCTCCAGGAGGCGATTCGACGACCTGGTGTCGACGAAAAACCACTTCTGGCGGAAATCCTCCACTTTCTTCGTTATCTTGGTGACCGCATTCTCGCCGAGCCACGCGATGGGGATGTAGTCCTCGCTCCTGGCGGCGGCGATGCGGAAGGAGACGCACCCGGTCCACTCGTTCTGCGCGGTGGACCGGAGGGCGTAGAAGCTGCGGAAGAGATCCACCGACGGATGGATGCCGACGTACGCCTCGCAGAGATAGGCAAAGATGGCGAGGATGAGTATGGAGTTTGGGTGGAGATGAAGGAGTTGGATCCGGTATGCCTCAAGGATCCCCATGAGGAAGCTAGAGAAGGGAGGAACGAGGCCGGCGTAGAGGGTGTGAAAGAAGATGGGGTAGTACCCCGCGCCGACCTTGCGGCTGCCGGCCGCCTCCATGTTTGTGGCGCCGAGCTCGTGGGTGTTGGCGGCCGCCAGGTGGCGCACCTTCTCGAGCGCCGCCGCACGGACGTGGGTTTCCGGCAGCGTCCCCGCCGCCGTGGACTTGCCGGCCTGCATCGTGGCCTTGCCATTCTAGTCGGCGGTGGCTTTCTTGGGCGCCATGGTCGCAGGAGAAGAAGGTCTTGGAGGCGGAGCGCTCTGGAGAGATGGATGCATTGGGAGGAGTGTGCAGAGGAGTAATGGATGAAGTGAAGGGCGCCGACCGCGCGCCCAGGCTTTATTGACCGGCCCCCGAATCGTGGCGGGCCCCACCACGTCGCCCGTTGAAGACGAGGAGATCGTGTCCTCAGGCGCAACCGCTACGCCCCATGTGTCACGGCCCAGGCAGGCATCGTTGGGCCCTCGACGCTTCGCCTCCATCCATGGGCTTCGGCGTGCCCATCACGGGCCCGGGGGCTACTGTCGGCACAGTGGAAACCAGGGTACCACGGGCCGGCCTGCCAGGGCTCACAACATTCTTCAGAAGATTTCGCTAAGGACCAGGCTCTCCAAGCCTGGCGAGCCTGGCGAGGGTTTTTCCCTCGCCAGGGACCTCTCCTCCTCGCCAAGGGTTTTTCCCTCAGCGAAGGACCTCTCCTCGAGAGGGCATCTCGGATGCCACCTGCAAATTCTGCTAAGGACCAAGCCGAAAGGCTCGGCGAGGCCTCTTGCCTCGCGGGGTTCCTTCCTCACGAAGCTAGCTCTGCCTCCGCGGCAGAGCGCACATGGGCTCTGCACCCTCCGCAGAGTGACGACCGCGCCAGCGCGCGGTGACGGCAGCGCCACAGTTGCCGTTCTTATGTATAAAGGAGTCAACAAAGCTGCACCAAGCAAAGGAGCCCCAAGGATTGCCACTTTGGTGATAAGGGAACCGTCTGCATCTACCCACCAAAGGCGACGTCACCGTGGGACACATCCCGCCTCAGCAGCGCCAGCCCACCGTCCTGTTTGGACGGTGGCTTTTCCAGCTTTGGTGACTGTCGGGGGAATGACCCCCGGGTATACTAAAGTTCACGACTCGACAAGAGAACGAGAGAAGCAAAACCGCGAAGATCAAGCGAACGGTTTGCAGGCTATTGGCTGCCTAGAGGCTGCAGGCTGCCGGCTGCAGGCTGCCAGTCCGGCTGCAGGCTGCAGGCTGCCCCGATTAGTACTAGCTGGGCCTAATGGGCCACCCCTTTGTCCCCTGGGCATCCCCTTTATAAGGTGCACCAGGGAGCCCTTGGATAGGGGACCCTGAGAGGAAACCCTAGATGCATATTTGGGAGGTGGAGGTTCTTCTCATCCCCACCTACCCCTTCTTCTTCCTCTAGCTAGAGAGACAAACACAGCTCAAGGAGCAACCATGTAGCCCGAGATTTATGCCATGATATACATCAGACATGCAGGACGTAGGGGTGTTACCTCCACAGGAGGGCCCCGAACCTGGGTACATCGCGTGTGTTCTTGCCGTGTTTGTGCCCAATCCCGCCGGAGCTTCCGATCGTCGCCTGCCCCCACAAACTTTTCCGTCTCTGATGGATATGTCCGTGACGCCACCACGACATTTGGCGCCCACCGTGGGGCGAGCGGCGACTGGATCCCGTTCTCGGCGGGACCAATCTTCGTCGACATCTTCGTCGCTGGCCATGGCTCTGGGCTAGATCTCCGGGTATGGATCTGGATCGACACCACCACTCACGCCACGGGCGCGCGAGGTAGCAGCGGATCTGCACCACCTACAGCGCCCGTCCGCTCGCATCTGCATCGATCTCGCGCCCAACTCCTCTGCGCCTTCGACCTCGAGCTCCACCGTGCAGTCGTCTTCCTCGCATCACCAGCACGAGCAGCAGCAGCGGATCGACCCCAACATCATCTCCGCCGCGTGAGGTCACTGCCCGCGCTACAGCCTCGACCTCCGCTGCCTCCAACGCACCTGGCCGCGTCCGCGCGTCCGTCCGTGCGCACGCCCGACGCCCGCGTCTGTGCACCCCGTCGAA
Source organism: Puccinellia tenuiflora (assembly GCA_012064385.1). Taxonomy (NCBI): domain Eukaryota; kingdom Viridiplantae; phylum Streptophyta; class Magnoliopsida; order Poales; family Poaceae; genus Puccinellia; species Puccinellia tenuiflora. The sequence goes on along the minus strand of QRDG01002203.1, from coordinate 247,592 downwards.
CTCACCCGTGCCTCCAACCTCAAGCTCCCCCCTGTCTGCTTGTCCGTGGTCATGCCCTGCACAAACTCCTCCATGGCCGCGTGCGCGTCCGCGCCTTCGACCTCACCTGCTCCGCCCGGCTTCGCACATCCGGCCTCGTCCGCCTCCGGCCGCGCCCGGCCGGTTCCGGCTGTGCCCGGATGGCTCCACGCGGCATCCACGCTCGAGCACCTCCACGACGCCTCCGACCGCGTCCATCCACGCCCACCACTCTGCGCCCAACGCCTCCAACATCGAGCGCCTCCGCCTCCATTTGCGTCCGTGCTACTAGCCCGGTACAGCGCCTGGTCGCCTCCCCGCGGGCGAGCCGCCTGCGCCCGAGCACCTCGCCTCCGGCCATGGCCGTCCGCTTCCGGCCGCCTCCTGCTCTCCAACGTCTGGCCCCGAACTCCTCTGCTCGCGTGCGTCCGCGACGCCTGGCCTTCGTCTCCAACGCCTCCGCCCCGAGTTCGGCCGCCACCAACTCCTCCCGCACGCGGCCGCCACGGCCGCTCTTTCGCCCGCACTCCTATGGCCCCCGCGCCTCTCCTCCCGCCAGCTGCGCCTTGGGCGCCCTAGCCGGCTCTGCCCTGTCCGCCCGCTGCTTCCCAGCCGGCCGGCGGTGGCAAGTTTCCCCGCGCACAACGCCTCCGTCCGCGTCCGCGTCCGCGTCACTCGGCCACATCCGCCCCAAGCCCAGCTCTCCTCCATCTGCATCGGCAAAGCTCCCCACGAGCTCATCTTCCCCGCGCCCGTCAGTGCGCCTGCGCAGCCAGGCTCTGCTCTGTGGTGTCCGCCTCCAGCCCCGGCTCCCCTCGCTCGAGCTCCCCCGCGGGCCGGCTCCGGCCGCCTCGGCTCCTGCCGCCCCCGCGCCCGTCTGGCCGCCTCCGGTTGCCCCGGCTCCGGCCTCCGCCGCTCCGACTCCGGCCGCCTCGGCTCCGGCCGCCTCCGCCTCCGACCGATGCCCGAGCTCGCACCTGCCGGCTGCGCCTCTCGCGCTCCTCCGGCTACGCGCCCGACCGCCGCCCTCGCCTTGCCGACTCCGGCTCCGGCCTCTCCAGCTGGCCGGCCACGCCGCACGTTTCGCCGGCTGCGCCCCCGTCAGTGCCTGCTCCGGCCGCCCCCGGTTCCCCTGTCGAGCGGGTTTCCCAAGCGGAACCAGAAAGGGAGCAGTCCGGCTGAGGAGGAAATGAAGGAAAAGAAAAAGAAAAAAGGGGAGCCGGTCGGCCGGCTTAAAAAAAAAAAAGGGAGCCGACTGGGACGGCCGCGAAATAAAAAAGAACCTGCCGGCTAGAACCAGATCGGCTGCACCACGTCCGACTTCGACTACAATTTGCTGCCAGGCCGCAAGCAAGCAAGCCGGCTGCTCCTGGCCCGTCAAGCGGCCCAAGACTGCAGCACCTCTATTTTTATATATTGATTTCTAATGACTAATTCTGTCTCTTGGGGGATTATTTTCTGCATGAACCTGCCGAGGTCATTCCGCTGTCGCCGCACGACCTCAACAGCTTCGGGGGCTAGTGGATCCCCAAGTCGACCGTCTCCTCCAGCTGGCTACCCTTTCGACCGGCTCCATCCGCAACTGGGTTTTCGGGGACTCGACATCATCATCGCCATCACTCCCAACTTGGAGCTCGGAAGCTCAATAGCCGCCAACCGGCTGAAGACCAAAGACCTCCGGTCCAAGAGGCCCAGAGGCAAGCAGCCGCCAAGCCGGCAATATTATTCCCGGGGGCTGCGCAGCCGCCAAGCCGGCTCCGCAGACCCGGACGCACATCTATATCACCCCGAGCCACGGACTCGGGGGCTGCCACGCCGTTAGCCGGCATCTTATTCCCGGGTCCTGCGCATACGCCGACCCGGAGGACTATCACCCCGAGCCACGGACTCGGGGGCTGCCACGCCGTTAGCCGGCATCTTATTCCCGGGTCCTGCGCATACGCCGACCCGGAGGACTATCACCCCGAGCCACGGACTCGGGGGCTGCCACGCCGTTAGCCGGCATCTTATTCCCGGGTCCTGCGCATACGCCGACCCGGAGGATTAACACCCCGAGTCACGGACTCGGAGGCTGCCACGCCGTTAGCCGGCATCTTATTCCCGGGTCCTGCGCATACGCCGACCCGGAGGATTAACACCCCGAGTCACGGACTCGGAGGCTGCCACGCCGTTAGCCGGCATTACATTCCCGGGTCCTGCGCATACGCCGACCCGGATGACTATCACCCCGAGTCACGGACTCGGGGGCTGCCACGCCGTTAGCCGGCATTACATTCCCGGGTCCTGCGCATACGCCGACCCGGATGACTATCACCCCGAGTCACGGACTCGGGGGCTGCCACGCCGTTAGCCGGCATTACTTTCCCGGGTCCTGCGCATACGCCGACCCGGAGGACTACCACCCCGAGTCACGGACTCGGGGGCTGCCACGCCGTCAACCGGCATTACATTCCCGGGTCCTGCGCAGCCGCAGACCCGGAGGACTCACACCCCGGTCAAGAGCCCGGTTCAGCTTCAAGGATTTTCATCTGGCCACAACTTTAATCTGGCTTCAGGATTTTACTCTGGCTTTAAGGGTTTTCATCCGGCTTCAGGATTTTTACTCTGGCTTTAAGGATTTTATCCGGCTTCAGGACTTTTACTCTGGCTTTAAGGATTTTCATCTGGCCGCAACTTTAATTCGGCTTCAGGACTTTACTCTGGCTTCAAGGACTTTAATCCGGCTGCAGACTTCAACTTCGTCCGGCTGCAGCCTTCAACTTCGTCCGGCTGCAGACTCCGTCCGGCTGCAGCCTTCAACTTCGTCCGGCTGCAGACTTCGTCCGGCTGCAGCCTTCAACTTCGTCCGGCTGCAGACTTCGTCCGGCTGCAGGCTTCAACTTCGTCCGGCTGCAGACTTCAACTTCGTCCGGCTGCAGCCTTCAACTTCGTCCGGCTGCAGACTTCGTCCGGCTGCAGGCTTCAACTTCGTCCGGCTGCAGACTTCGTCCGGCTGCAGACTTCAACTTCGTCCGGCTGCAGCCTTCAACTTCGTCCGGCTTCAACTTCGTCCGGCTGCAGACTTCAACTTCGTCCGGCTGCAGACTTCGTCCGGCTGCAGGCTTCAACTTCGTCCGGCTGCAGCCTTCAACTTCGTCCGGCTGCAGACTTCAACTTCGTCCGGCTGCAGCCTTCAACTTCGTCCGGCTGCAGCCTTCAACTTCGTCCGGCTGCAGACTTCATCCGGCTGCAGACTTCGTCCGGCTGCAGGCTTCAACTTCGTCCGGCTGCAGACTCCGTCCGGCTGCAGGCTTCAACTTCGTCCGGCTGCAGACTCCGTCCGGCTGCGGGCTTCAACTTCGTCCGGCTGCAGACTCCGTCCGGCTGCAGGCTTCAACTTCGTCATTTCATCCACAACAATCAAGACAAGGAGAAGATCGAGAAGTCTTCCCAGCAAGCTAGCAAGACTCCACGATCTCGGGGGCTAGTGTCGGGGGAATGACCCCCGGGTATACTAAAGTTCACGACTCGACAAGAGAACGAGAGAAGCAAAACCGCGAAGATCAAGCGAACGGTTTGCAGGCTATTGGCTGCCTAGAGGCTGCAGGCTGCCGGCTGCAGGCTGCCAGTCCGGCTGCAGGCTGCAGGCTGCCCCGATTAGTACTAGCTGGGCCTAATGGGCCACCCCTTTGTCCCCTGGGCATCCCCTTTATAAGGTGCACCAGGGAGCCCTTGGATAGGGGACCCGGAGAGGAAACCCTAGATGCATATTTGGGAGGTGGAGGTTCTTCTCATCCCCACCTACCCCTTCTTCTTCCTCTAGCTAGAGAGACAAACACAGCTCAAGGAGCAACCATGTAGCCCGAGATTTATGCCATGATATACATCAGACATGCAGGACGTAGGGGTGTTACCTCCACAGGAGGGCCCCGAACCTGGGTACATCGCGTGTGTTCTTGCCGTGTTTGTGCCCAATCCCGCCGGAGCTTCCGATCGTCGCCTGCCCCACAAACTTTTCCGTCTCTGATGGATATGTCCGTGACACCACCACGACAGTGACGCTGCCCCCTGCCGTGGACAGCGTCCATGGACTTTACCTTTATGGTGGACTCTACCTTTATTGTGCACCGCACCTCCTCCTTCGTCGCCATGTGGTAGCCCTTCCCGCCAAGATATTTGGGGGGAAGAGGCCCGAGACACCTATAAAAGGAGGGGGAGCACGCTCGGGCAAAGGGTTCGACTCTTAGTAGTTCACAATCCTGGAGCTTAGACTAAACCCTAGATCTGAGTTCAGCAGTAGCCATTGTAGCCACCTTGAGCTCGCCAAGCTCGCTCTGTACTCAAACCTCTCCAAGCAAGTGCAATACATCCGAAGCAGGACGTAGGGGTTTTACCTCTCTAGAGGGCCCTGGACCTGGGTAATACTGTGTGTTCCTCTCTGAAGTGCCTCCCCGCGACGATCCAGGCGAGCACCGTCGCCGTGGCACATTGAGGGTTGTTTGATTCTGTGTTCAGCCCCTTACTCGATCCTTGTGAGACACACCCAGTTCATGGGACAGTTCTCTGACAGTCCACCGTGGGATCGCTATCCAGCCTGTCACCCAACGGTATTAAGTTGCAAGCAATAGACATTTGCATTAAGTAAAGCGCATGAAGTAAGCAATAATAATATCAAAAGAGACATTAACACCGTTGTTTTACCCTTAGTAGCAACAACACACCCTCGCCCTTAGATGTTTCTGTCACTCGTGCCCAGGAACAAAAGGGGGCATGAACCCACTATCTAGCATAAATACCCCCTCTTGGAGATACACACAATCACTTGGCCAAAGTAACTATGCACATTGGAGAGCATGCAAGAACATAAATCAACATATAAGAATCATGCACAATATGATCATAACTTCATAATCCATCAGATCCTAACGAACACATCACATAGCATTACAATAATCGATCTTGATCATGTTAGGCAGCTCACAAGATCATAATACATGAAGCACAAGGGAGACAGACTACCATCTAGCTACTTCCATGGACCCATAGTCCAAGGTGGGACTACTCACAAATCATCCCGGAGGAAGGCATGGCGATGAAGAGCCCTCCGGAATTGATCTCCCCTCCGGCAGGGTGCTGGGATCAGCTTCAGAATCACCCCCGAACTAGGGTTTATGGTGGCGGTGTCTCGGGGTGACTTCTTTGGAAAATAATGGCCGCCTCGATGTTTTTGGGATTAATCTGATTTTATAGGCGTCGGAGGGGCCGAGGGGACCCACCAGGAGCAGGGGCGGGTCCAACCCGCCGCCCTAGGGCAGGCCGCGGCTGGGGGTCGTCCCTGCCCTGTGGGTGGCCCCCAGGGATGCCATCTGGACTGAAACTCCGTGTTGGCGAATAAAAAATCCTCATAAATTTTCAGCGCATTCCGAGAATATTTCCCGTGGTAAGTTTCTGAAACGAAAATACAGCAAAAATAGGAAACTGGCACTAGGCATCTTGTCAATAGGTTAGTCCGACAAAATGCATAAAAATGATGTAATAAGATAGTAGAAACATGTGACAACATCACAAAACTAGCATGGATCAATCAAAAATTATAGATACGTTTGACACGTATCATGGTGTCTCTCCAATAAATAAACTACTCATATGAAGGGTGAACAAATTACAGTTGGGCAATTGACAAGATTATGACACAAACTTAATCTAGCTATGTCAAAGTGTTAATGGTAATATTCGTGTAGGCATCACAACAAGGAACAAAGACCGTTATCCAACTGCATCTTTGTCTAAAAAGTCAACCTAGGGATCACTATCCAGCATGTCACCCGTCAGTATTAAGTTGAAAGCAACAAACATTTACATTAAGTAAAGTGTATAAAGTAAGCAATATCTATAATCACATAGACATAAACACCGCTATCTTACCCTTAATCGCAACAACACACCCTCGTCCTTACACATTTCTGTCACTCGTGCCCAGGCACAAGAGGGGGCATGAACCAACTATCTAGCATAAATACTCTCTCTTGGAGACATAAGAAATCACTTGGCCAAAGCAACTACACACATCGTAGAGCATGGAAGAGCATAAATTAAAATATAAGAACCATGCACAATCTGATCATAACTTCATAATCCATCGGATCCCAACAAACACATCATATATCATTACAAATAGTCGATCTTGATCATGTAGGACAGCTCACAAGATCATAAACATGAAGCACAAGGGAGAGAGACAACCATCTAGCTACTGCCATGGACCCGTAGTCCAAAGTGGAACTACTCACGCATCATCCTGGCGGAAGGCATGGCGATGTAGAGCCCTCCGGGATCAATCTCCCCTCCGGCAGCGTGCCGGGAGGAGCTTCAGAATCTCCCTGAATTAGGTTTCGAGGTGGCGACGGCTTCGGGATGGAGTTTTTGGAAAATAATCGTCGCCCCAAGGTTTTAGGGTTTTTGTGATTTTATAGGCGTCGAGGGGGGCAGAGGTGGCGCCCATAGGGCAGGGGCGGGCCCCACCCGCGGGTCCAGGAGGGGCCGCGGCTGCTGGCCGCCCCTGGCCTCTGGGTGGCCCCCAGGTCGCCCTTTGGTCTCTGACGTCTTCTTGTCGAATAAAATTTCGTCTTAAATTTTCATCCAATTCCGAGAATATTTCCAGAAGTAGATTTTCTGAAATACAAAACAACAAAAACAGGGAACTGGCACTGGGCATCTTGTCAATAGGTTAGTCCGACAAAAAGCCTAAAAATGTTGTAATAAGATAGTGAAAACATGTAACAGTGACATATAACTAGCATGGAACAATAAAAAATTATAGATACGTTTGACACGTATCAGCATCCCCAAGCTTAACTCCTACTCGTCCTCGAGTAGGTAAGTGATAAAAAAATTATGAGACATGCTACCACATAATCTTGATCAAGATAGTAATGTAAAGCACATGATATGAATAAAATGATCCAAAACAATTGTCTATAATTGATAAGAAGCAAACAATGAGTAAGCAAGTTGCATCATCTAAGCAAAACCTTTCATGAATAGTACTTTGGAGACATGAAAGCATAATGATTGACATGACATGAAAGTCTTCAAGGTAATATTTTGTTGTCAAAAGTGTTTCAAGTCAACACGAAGGAAGATGCAAGTTTCGGCATTGCTTCAACTTTCAACATGCTTATCTTATAGATAAACTCAACATAAAGAATCATGATTAAGGAAAAAGATGCAATATAATCAACTGCACCCAGAGTCAGTGTTGCAAGCTTGCTTTGAATAGATGGAGAGAGAAAAGGAAAACTGACTCAACATAAATAGTAAAAGAAAGACCCTTCGTATAGGGAAGCAGGGATTAAAACAAGTTTGAGACATGCATTCTTTCGTCAACGAATCTATAGCAAAGAAATCCGTTAGTCCCCCATACGAAGCAAGGCATAAGACTTGTGAGAGCGGCTCCGATAGAGGAACAAGAACATTCCTCTTTCTCCTTTGTTTATCACTAGCCAATGTTTGACTGATTTCTTTGGTTGCACTATGTGAAGGAGATATTAATGAAGTTGAATTTATATTTTGCGGGCTGGGAATCCTTGGTCAGCTCTCGGCAAATTTAAGTAAGCACGTAATCCACGCTCACCAAGTGAAAAGGGGGAAATGACTACAGGATATAACAAACTTTCTTACTACTTCCTCATGAGCTAAAAACAGAGACACAAAAATGAGCATTTTGAACGTTTAAAGGTAGCACATGAAAATTTTACTTGGAATGGCACGAAATACCATTTATGGGTAGGTATGTGGACACTGCTTGAAAGATATTGGGCTCAAGGAGTTTGGATGCACGAGCAGCATTCCCGCTCAGTACAGAGTTTTTGGCTACCAAAGGATATCAAAGCAAACAAGCACCAGCAAACAGAACAAGAATGACAATAGAAAATACATTAAGCATAAACACAAAACTCTATACTGTCTTCCTTGTTAACCAAACTTTCATTTGATGAAAATACTTGACTATCGAACTTACAAGTATGAAAAACTATATAAATTCAAGCTTTAACGGTAGTTCTTCACTAATGAGCCATAACTTAAATAACCCGCAAGTTTAAACATTAATTCACTTAACATCTCAAAACAATTGGCAAGCATCAAGTTGTTCAAACATGAAGATCTACAAAACTATGCAATATTTTCATCATACCCCTGCCACATGCACGACATTTTTATCATTCCAACAAATCAAGCAAGCAACCATAAACATCTCTCTAAACAAATATAAGTGAAGCACAAGAGAGTCTAATAACAACAACTAAAAGCTCTTAAAAAGATATAAGCAAAGCACATGAGCTGATAAGAAAAACAAAAGCTAAGAATACTCAACAAAATATAAGCGAAGCGCATGAGTATTCTAATTGAAAAAGCGGAGCGTGTCTCTCCCACAGAAGATAGGTAGGATCCGACAAAGTACATGACCAGTAAACAAACTAAAACAAACTGAAAGTAAAATAACATCATGCACCCAGAATAGCACATAATATGTGAAGTGATAAAAACATAGTTTCAACGGAGACGACCTGATGGTTGTCGATGAAGAAGATGGGATGCCTTGGGCATCCCCAAGCTTAGATGCTTGAGTCTTCTTGAATGTTCAGAGGGATGCCTTGGAGGCATCCCCAAGCTTGTGCTTGGGTCCATACTTCAATTTCTTTCATCATCTTCTCTCGTGAAACCTAAAAACTCCCATCGCACAAAACTTCTCATAAAATGATTAGAGGGTTAGTTCGAATAAAATAAAATCCACTTGGATTCCACCAAGACAAATTGAACAAACTTGATTTTGCATTAGCTACTGTTTACTAAGCCTCAAGAGTGGCACTCCTTCCACAAAGTACAACTAATGATTCTAATAAAAGAGGCGAACAAAACTTAAGGCAGAATCTATCAAAACTGGACAGTCTGTAAAGATCTATTTCTTAGAGGCACTTATGTAGCTCAAATCAGAAAACTTAAAACTAATGAAAGATAGATAAAAGTATAAATCTTGCATTAAAAATATCCAGAAAAAGATAAAATTGTGGGATTTTTCGAGATTTTCTACAACAGGAGCTCAGAATCTGTTTCTGGACAGCAAAACAAAACTTTGCACTTTCTATGCATTAGAGGCTAATTCTTGGCACACAAAAACTAAAAACAAAGATACAATGAAGTTTCCACATAAGCAACAACTCCATGACTCAAGAAAGTAAAAATAAAAATTGGATTGCCTCCCAACAAGCACTTTTTTAACGCCTTTTAGCTAGGCACAATGCCACATATCAAGTATTTTCAAAATCAAGATCATCGTCATCTTCGTCAAATTCATGAATGGTGCAACTTGGAAGAGGGTTTTTAGTAAAATCATTAGCAGCAACACTTTGTGGAATAAAATCAAATCTTTTAGCTTTACCCAATGGGGCTTCTCCCCTTGTCGGGGATATAACCCCGGGTACCTCAGAGTTGGTACAGTATAAGGAGGAGACAACAAGATAATACGAAGAAGATAAAGGAACGGTAGAAGAAGCCAGCCAGGGCCGATATTGGCATGGCCCAGACCGATATTCCAGTCATTGATCCGGCATAGGGTTATGTCGGACCCTTTAACCCAGTTGGGCCAAGTCTCCACTATCGACGCAGGCCACATCCTCTGCACCGGCTCCTCAAGATGGCATCTTGTCATACCGACATAGGCTTATGTCGGCAGCATCACTCCCGGGTTGATTCACCTTAGCCACTCATCCGGCCGGGCCGGCGCCCGGGTCACTTTGCCGGGTAGGCGCTGCTACCTCGGCATACTCCGGATCTCCTTCAACCGGCATCCCGGCTGCCAAGATACTCCAGGCCGACATATCCTATGTCGGATGGCCGAGTTATCTCGGACGGCCCACTCTCCGCTCCAGCGCCCAGACCGACATACGCTGCACGCCACCACCCCATGACCGACATAGCTACCCACCAATGGCACAGGCTATGTCGGTTCTCTTCATCGACTACTCTCCTCAGATGCGGGTCTTGGGACGCCCCTGGCTCAGACCGGCATAAGACCCTCGACAAGTACAAGATACTCCTGCCACATAGGAGAGAACAAGATGGTGGCATGGCCACAGTGGCGTGGATGTGACAAGAGTACAAATGATGACATAGGCCACAGTGCGGACAAGACCCCAGTAGGCATGTCACCTATAGTGAGGCACCCATGTCATGCATAGTAACCGTGGGCCACCTCTTGTCCCTTGGGCTCCCCTTTATAAGGAGCACCAGGGGTAGCGCACTGGGGGCGGGAGAACCCGGATCGGGTCTCACTTTTCCTTAGCTCTCTTGGAGCCTTTCTTCCTCCTCTAGCAAAACAGCTCTAGGAGCAACCTTGTAACTCACGTATACTTCACCTTATACAGATCAGACAAGCAGGAGTAGGGGTTTTACCTCCTCACGAGGGCCCCGAACCTGGGTAAAACCCTGTGTGTGTGTGTATTTGTGTCTTCTCGTGTGCGTATTCCTACGCATAATCCCTCCCCGAATCCTCTAGCGTCCATCGGCCCCCAAACTTAAGCCTACCCCTAGGCATCTGTCGTTCACCACGATGACAGTTGGCGCCCACCGTGGGGCTGGTAGTGGCGCTTGCTGGGCTAATTTCGGACGGGACCTTCTTCATCGACTCCGGTGAGCACCTCGCGTGGCGTCGCGGGGTTGCCGCTCGCCGAGCCGCTTCATCAAGTTCTTCATCACCGGCACCAACGTCGTCAACAGGGTTGCGGTCAGCTCACCGTGCCTCTGGCTAGCACGGCGGCTCTACGTCAATACCGCCGCCGCGCTCGCTGGTTTTCTTGGCGTCTCCAACTGCACCCGGGGACTGGCAGGGCCATCACCGCTCCCGGCGTCCGTGTCGCAGTCAGCATCTTCCCCGCGCCGGCTCTCCTTCATCCGGCTTCGCCCGCTACCCAGCTACACTGGATCCGACGTCACCTCGGCCGGCTTCGCCCGTGCCTGGCCTCCTCGTCATCAGCTTCATCACCAGCGTTGTGCCTGTACCCGAGGACTGCGGCGTCCGTGCCGTCTTTCCCACTCGGCCCGGTGGCTCTACATCAACTCTGTCACCATTGTCCGGCGATGAGTCGGCCGCGTCCGTGTGTGTCTAGGCGCGCTCTGCGTTCGTGCGTGCCTGCAGGCGACAGGCCGGGTCAAGAGGTATGACGGCCACCAAAAGGTGTGGCGTCGTTGCCGAGTAATATAGAGAAGTTATAGGGAAAAGCTTGTGTCGACTTTGAGACATAGGCCAAGTTAACGAGTAGAAGAAAAGAAAGGAGGTGAATCCCGGCGATTAGCGTGTGTTGGCCGAGAATGTCGGCCGAGTGAAAGAAGGACTCGGATTGAGTCTGGTACTGGTCGAAAGCACGGCCGAGTAAGATGTTAACTCAGCTGGGTTTTGTGGTACCGACATAAACTGCATGTCGGCTGGGAATAGGCCAGCTAGGGTAGCTTGGCCGAGGTAAGGCAGGCAGATACTTGCCGAGATACGCTGCCGTCATAAGAAGCATGTCGGCTCCATTTGGTTGACCCATGCAGGTCTCGCTCGTCTTCGACTCCGTTGGACATCCTGGCCTGGGTAGGCCTACGCTTCTTCGTTCAAGCCCGCATCAACAAGGCAATGTAAGTAGTTAACGTGTAAATGCTAGTACCATGTATAGGAGGATAACCTCAAAAGTTGCTCGGGGACTGCCCCTTCATATCTTGCTTAGATGTTTTCCCCGGGAACGAGATGTCTTGACCCGGGGACTGGCCGGCCAGCCAGCTTTATGTTTTCTCCTAGATAATAAAAGTAACTCGGGGACTCGGTTGAGACCGAGTCTGCACCTTCGTGCATAGTCTTGTTACCAGTTAACTCCGTTTGTTAGCAAAGTTGCTGTGAAGTCTAAATACTCTTTACAATTATGCTTGGACTAACCCGGTATGGTGGTATCGGTTCTACCGAGTAAGTTCTCTTCATCAAGATCTTGATCCTATTGGTTATCCTGAATCATCATCTATCTCGGTTTGCCAGAATCGCCGTTTACGTCGGCTTGCCAAATATCACGGCATCGACCCATATCTCCGAATCGCCGTTTACGTCGGCTTGCCAAATATCACGGCATCGACCCATATCTTCGAATCGCCGTTTACGCCGGCTTGCCAAAAATCACGGCATCACCCGTTCACATCGCCAAGTTTCATGGCATCGACAAATAGGTCGGATCACAACATAACTCGGTTCTCCATGTATGCCGGCAGGGCCGGTGGACTTCATGTCCGTGACACCAGCAAAATCTGGTGGACCCCACGTCCAAAAACCGACATAGCCCACGTTGGTAGTATGTCGATGAGACATTGCCCAGGTTGGCCATATGTCAAGAAAGCCCAAGCAGGCTATATGTCGGTCCAGCTAAATGCTGCTGACATATCATTTCGGTAATGCCCAAGAAGGCTAGAAACCGGTATACAAGAAAGCCCAAGCAGGCTAAATGTCAGTCCGGCTAAATGCTGCCGATATAACATTTCGGTAACGCCCAGGAAGGCTAAAAACCGGTATACGATGATGCCCGAGCAGGCTATATGTCGTTTCAGCTAAAGACTGCCGACGTAAATGTATGGTAAAAGCCCAAGGTCGGCAGAAACATCTATGTGTGGCCATGCCCATGCATGCGATGCATTTCCAGTGCAAACTGTCCATCTCGTTGTTGATTCGGGTGAGCTCGGTCAACCGGATGACGCGTTTGGTCTAGAGGGCATGGCTAGACGACGGACTTATGATGACAGACATACGACTTTGGCAAATGCCCAGCTTGGCTAAAAACCAACATATGAGATACGCCCAAGCAGGCAATATGTCAATCCAGCTCTAGCTGTTGACATCCGACCTCGATAACACCCGAGTTAGCTATAAACCAGCATATGACAGTGGGGATAAAGACTACATGTCAATTCGACTCGCACAGGCAATGTATATACACAGACTTAGCTCCAGAGGGCTAAGTGCTGATGAGACCTGGCCCGGATAGGTTGTATGATTGTTCAGCCCGTGCAGGCTACACTTTGATGACAACTCTGAGATATCATTCTTTAGTAAGACTATGCACGACTCTACGAGCCCCACATAGCCTCGGGGACTACTGTCGGGGATATAACCCCGGGTACCTCAGAGTTGGTACAGTATAAGGAGGAGACAACAAGATAATACGAAGAAGATAAAGGAACGGTAGAAGAAGCCAGCCAGGGCCGATATTGGCATGGCCCAGACCGATATTCCAGTCATTGATCCGGCATAGGGTTATGTCGGACCCTTTAACCCGGTTGGGCCAAGTCTCCACTATCGACGCAGGCCACATCCTCTGCACCGGCTCATCAAGATGGCATCTTGTCATACCGACATAGGCTTATGTCGGCAGCATCACTCCCGGGTCGATTCACCTCAGCCACTCATCCGGCCGGGCCGGCGCCCGGGTCACTTTGCCGGGTAGGCGCTGCTACCTCGGCATACTCCGGATCTCCTTCAACCGGCATCCCGGCTGCCAAGATACTCCAGGCCGACATATCCTATGTCGGATGGCCAAGTTATCTCGGACGGCCCACTCTCCGCTCCAGCGCCCAGACCGACATACGCTGCACGCCACCACCCCATGACCGACATAGCTACCCACCAATGGCACAGGCTATGTCGGTTCTCTTCATCGACTACTCTCCTCAGATGTCGGGTCTTGGGACGCCCCTGGCTCAGACCGGCATAAGACCCTCGACAAGTACAAGATACTCCTGCCACATAGGAGAGAACAAGACGGTGGCATGGCCACAGTGGCGTGGATGTGACAAGAGTACAAATGATGACATAGGCCACAGTGCGGACAAGACCCTAGTAGGCATGTCACCTATAGTGAGGCACCCATGTCATGCATAGTACCCGTGGGCCACCTCTTGTACCCTGGGCTCCCCTTTATAAGGAGCACCAGGGGTAGCGCACTAGGGGCGGGAGAACCCGGATCGGGTCTCACTTTTCCTTAGCTCTCTTGGAGCCTTTCTTCCTCCTCTAGCAAAACAGCTCTAGGAGCAACCTTGTAACTCACGTATACTTCACCTTATACAGATCAGACAAGCAGGAGTAGGGGTTTTACCTCCTCACGAGGGCCCCGAACCTGGGTAAAACCCTGTGTGTGTGTGTATTTGTGTCTTCTTGTGTGCGTATTCCTATGCATAATCCCTCCCCGAATCCTCTAGCGTCCATCGGCCCCCAAACTTAAGCCTACCCCTAGGCATCTGTCGTTCACCACGACGACACCCCTTGAATCCTTGAAAACTTGAGCTTCCTACACCATTTGCACCTCCTCTTTTCCTGCAAAACATGTATCAACTTTAGTAGTGTTCTTTGGAACAAATATGAATTTAGGCCCCTTATCTATTGGAGTTGCTTCATTTTTAGGTTTAAGTGAAGATAAGGTTGCCCCTAAAATTTCGAAAGTCTCTTCTAACTTTCTTATCCTCTCGGGATGATCTTTAAGGGAATGGAGAGATTTGACCCTTTTGGTGGCATTTCTTATGTATCCATTAACCCTATTGAAATTATCATCAATCTTCTTATCCATCTCATTTATCTTGCTCATGCTTGGTATATTATTTTCTAAAGTGTCCAACCTCTTCATAATGTCTTCCAAAGTGTTGGGGTTATGCCGAACAGGTACCTTCACGGAGTTGACTAAAAGTCAGCATACCAGGGTGGCCCATTGTGGTGGTAAGCCGAATCCGGCTTACAGGGCGGCCCAGTATGATGAAACGTAGGAAGCCCATCCGGCTAAGGGAAGGTTCCAGAAGGCGGCCTGCATTATAGTCGACTTAGCTCCCAAGGCAAGGTCCAAGCCGGATTTGATTAGAACTCTGTAACTTAGTCGGTAGGTTTCTTCTTGCAAGCCCTAGGTCCGGACGCCTTTATAAGCCGGCCTAAGGGACGCCTCAGGGCATGCTCTAACTTTCATTGTAATCGGCTCCTGTTGCCTTATAGTGAATTATAGCAGCACGTAGGGTCTCTCTACCGTTGCGAGATACGAAGCTGGGTAAACTTGTGCTCATCCCGTCACCGGAATCGCCTACATCTCATACACCTACCTCTCTACCTAGCCGGATGGCACCCCTTTCTAGGCTAGATTCGACAATACCACAGCAGTTGGCACCCACCGTGGGGCAAGAGATGTCTGGGGTTACGTTCCGGGCGGGATCTACTGGCGGCATCGGAGACACCATCACGGTCGGCTTGGTCAGCTACTTCGACAAGACTGGAGCTGGCCACATTCTCAACGACGACTTCTGGACACCGGCAAAAGAGGATCCCATCGGCTGGTCCACGGTCTCCATCGGCGGTTTCGAAATCTTCTTCGGCTTCACCGCCAAGACTTTGGACAATCTCGGCTTCACCTCGAGCACGCCCGCCACCCACCCTGGCAACTTCGAAGACGGATCGGATCTTGACTCGGATGAGATTGCCGATCTTGATCTGGCTTTTGACGCTGATGATCAAGACTCTGAAGACGACGCAAGCTCTACTATGGCGGCGCCGAAATTCCACTTCGTCGGCATCCTAGGAGAATCCGGCTCAACCGAGTCGACGACTGATCCTGAATCTATCATCCCTGCTTTGCAGGCTGGGGCTGATTCAGAAGTTGGATCAAGGGACTCCGCTCCTATGGAGCAGGACCTTGAATCTGAAGGAGAATCTGACAACTTTAGTCGGAAAGTTGCGTCCTGCTTGGGACGCCCTATTGAGGTCTTAATGGGTGATGTCGTCTTTGATCCAAAAGGAGACCCCGCCGCCTCGAAACCCGCCAATGGCGAAGAAGCACTTGTAACTCCGGAAGCTGGAAAGCAAAAGGCGGACTTTATCCCGCCACCAGCTCCGAAGAAGGGTACAGTAAGGGAAAAGCCGCTGTGTTCTGATGATTTGCCGACTAACAATGACAACATTCAAGCCACGCTCAAGCCGGCAATAGAGAAGGAGCACGAGGACAGGATGGCAACTATGCAGGAACTTTTAACTCCACTCCCGCCTGACGCATCGCTGGCCGACATGGAGAAGCGTCGCGCTTTGCTGGAATAGCATATGGTCAAAGCCGCGGAACGTGAATGAGATCTCTCCATCAAGGAAACCGAGTTCATTCGGAAGCAAAGGCAAAAGGAGGCAGACGATGTTTTCCGTCCACCTCGTGATAAAAACCTACACAAGCAGCTGGACTTTCGCAGCAAGTGGGAAGCCGACCATGCTGATTCGGTATGGAGAAGATATCGTCACGTCCGTGATCTGGTATCCAAATTGTGCTACTTCAACACTCCTGCCAAAAACTTAGAGGCAGGACAGGAAGTCATGTACGACAAGTCATTAGACCGCGACACCCGCTTCAAGTATTCGGCATATTTACTGGAGGTGGCGCAGCAGTAGCAAAATGACTCGTAGTTCAAATCGGGAAAGCTATGTGACGATTCTCGTTTGTGCAACTCGACTGCGAAGAAGGCTATTGCCGCTGCTCCTCCAGATCCAGAGGGTGATCCAACCGACTCAAGCAGCCATAACAAGGGTGACGACAAGGATCCAAAAAAGGACAAGCATCCACGAAACGAGGGTGCCGAGTCTCAAACAGGATCTTCTCACCATCGCGAAGCCGGCAAAAATCATGCCGGATGTCGAAGCCGGGAGCATAAGGAAGACCCTCGCAAGGAAAAGGCGGTCCCACCTCATCAGGGGAGACACCGGGAAGGAGAAAATCCACCTCAAAGGGGAGGCAGCAAGGACAATCTCCCACCACCACTGCCGCCACCACGCAAAAAGGGAGATAAACCTTCCAAATATGTACCTCCTCCATGACGACAAAGATCTCCAAGCCCACCACGTCATGCGAGTCGGATGAGTCAAAGTCGTCAAGGAGATGATCCAAGGCGAAGTAAGTCAGTAAACGACAAGCCACCTGCAGTTCATGATGTGTGAAGCCTAATTGAGGAGAGGAAGTTGGCCAGAGATGCCCAATACCTTGGTCCCAAGTGTTTTGGCAGAGCAATCTGAGAACAGGTCCTACCACCAACTTTGTCTAATGTTACAAAGATGGTGGAGAAGTACAGTGGCACATCAAATCTTAAGACGTGGCTCTCAGATTATGTCAGTGCTTGCGACATCTATGAAGGCAGTACCGACTCCGCAGTATGCTTTCTGCCCCTGATGTTAACCGGACGGCACGCATGTGGATTGAAGGACTGCCAGAAAGGACAGTTCATACCTGGAGTGACATGAAGCATGTATTTATCCAGCACTTCCAGGGTACGTATAAACGCCCTAAGTCGATATTCGACTTACAATGGTGTGTACAGCAAAAGAATGAGTCTAGTCGAGAATTTGTTTCACATTGGAGTGAAATAAAAAACGCCTGCGAGGGCATCTCAGAAACACTGGCAATTCATGCATTTACGCAGTCTTTGAGGAAGGGCATGACATTCCGCTTCATGATCTACATCGACGAGTCGGAAACTTTGGGCGGCTTACTGGCCTGTGCAAACAAATATGCCGCCGCTGATGATGACAATAGGGAAGATGCCGAATCCCGGCGACGCGAATCTGGGAAGAAAAAGGTTGAAGACCAAGCCGGCCCCTCACACAAAGTTGCTGGCACCTTTGGAAAAGGCGGCCCAAGCAGCAGAAAGTGGCAGGACAAAAAGTCGGCGAACAACCGACCTCCTTGACCGGCAAAGGTGAACTACGATGACATCAAAAATAATCCCTGTGTGCATCATCTGAGGCCGGACGGGACAAGTTCCCACACGATCCAGCAATGTCACATCAATCGGGACATCGCCAAGGACCCCAAAGCCGGCAAGTCAAGGAACAAGTGCAAGTCTCGGAAGGACGGCAAAGAGAAGGATGACGCTGCTTCAGAATCTGATGACGCGACCTCCAAGGAAGGAAAAGGCAGCAAGTTCCCCAAGCACACTGAAAGTCTCATTGTCAGCCTAGCGACTGACTCGTCTCGCAAGGAAAAGGCGGCTTGGCGAGAACTTAACGCCACGGTACCTGTAGTACCGCAATTCTTGGATTGGTCCCACACTCCCATCACATGGGACCGCAGCGATCACCCGGATAGAGTCCCAGCCACGCGCACTTACGCCCTTGTTGTTAGCCCTATAGTCAACAAATACAAGTTGACAAAGGTGCTCATGGACGGAGGAAGTAGCATGAATATACTCTACATTGCGACATTCAGAAGGATGCGCCTCTCCGAGTCACAACTCAGCCACACATGGGATTGTGCCGGGACGCCAAGCTTCTTCGATGGGAAGGATCACCCTAAAGGTTACCTTTGGCGGCACAGATAACTTCCGAATGGAGGACGTCTCTTTTGAGGTGGTTCCTTTCAAAAGCGCGTACCACGCAATCTTCGGACGTCCGGCTTTTGCCAAATTTATGGCTCGGCCGTGCTACATCTACAGCAAGCTTAAAATGCCGGGGCCCAATGGGATCATCATGGTTGAGGGGAATTTCTAAAATGCAAAGGAATGCGAAGCTGCTAATCCCGTCCATGCTGAAGAAGAAATCTCCAGAGAAGAACTGGAAGACCTCAAGAAAACAGTGGGTCGTAATGAGATGCCAGCAACAGAAAAGCCGTCCTATAAAGTCGACTCGAGTTTCAAGCCAAAGGATGACACCAAGAAAGTCAATCTCACAAAAGACGACCCATCAAAGGAGGCCACCATTGGTGCCGGCCTCGATGAAAAATAGGAAAGCGAGCTCGTCAAGTTTCTCCGTGAGAATCGGAATATCTTCGCTTGGTCGCCTTTCGACATGCCAGGTGTCCCGAGAAAACTTGCCGAGCACTCCCTGAAGGTCAGCAAAGATGCTAAGCCGGTTAAACAAGGCATCCGGCGGCTCGGAACAGAGAAGCGCAAGGCGGTAGGAAAGGAGATTCTAAGGCTCACTGCTGCCAAGTTCATCCAAGAAGTCGTTCACACTGATTGGTTGGCAAATCCCGTCCTCGTCCCAAAGAAAAACACCTCCGAGCTACGTATGTGCATTGATTTCACCGGCTTAAATAAAGCCTGTCCTAAGGATCCGTTCGCTTTACCGCGTATCGATCAGGTCATTGATTCAACTGCCAGCTCCGAGTTACTGTGTTTTCTGGATGCTTATTCGGGTTACCGTCAGATAAAAATGAAGGAATCAGATCAAATCAAGACGTCCTTCACCACACCATCTGGCAACTACTACTATGTCACAATGCCTTTTGGCTTGAATAATGCCGGTGCTACATACCAAAGGTATATGCAGCGTTGTTTAGACAAGCAAATTGGCCGCAATGTTCACGTCTATGTCGATGACATTGCAGTCATGTCGAAGAAGCGAGGCGATCTCATCGCCGATCTGTCGGAAACCTTTGCAAATCTAAGGGAGTACCAGATGAAGCTTAATCCGGCAAAATGCATCTTCAGAGTTCCCGCAGGCAAGCTTTTGGGCTTCATTGTTTCCCAAAGGGGAATTGAAGTTAACCCGGAAAAGATAAAGGCGATTCGAAACATCGAAAGGCCGACTTGTCTCAAAGACATACAGCGGCTTACGGGTTCCGCCGTGGCTATTAGCCAATTCATCAGCCGACCCGGTGACAAAACGTTGCCTCTATACAAGCTGCTCAAAAAGTCGGATAATTTTGTTTGGACAGAGGAGGCGGAGGCAGCCTTGGCACAGCTAAAGTATACATTGACACATGCTCTAATGTTGGCGGCTCCAAAGGAGAAGGAACCGCTCATGCTTTACATATCGGCCACCAATTTGGTAATAAGTGCCGTCATTGTAGTTGAGCGTCTGGAGGAAGGAAAGCAATGGCCGGATCAACGCCCCGTCTATTTCATTAGCGAGGTCTTTTCAGATTCAAAGCATCGTTACCCGCACTACCAGAAGTTAGCTTACGGCGTGTTCTTTGCCGCTAGGAAGCTACGGCATTATTTTCACGATCATACAGTCACGGTGGTCAGCAAAGCTCTATTAAAGAATATCATCAACAATGCCAACACCACGGGCCGAGTCGCCAATGGGACATCGAGTTAGCAGCCTTTGACATCCAGTACAAGCCAAGAACTGCCATCAAATCTCAAGTCTTAGCCGACTTTGTCGTAGACTGGACAGGAGGGATGGAAAGCACACCTTTGTCGGATTCTCAATACTGGATAAAGCATTTTGATGTCTCCAAGATGAAAGAAGGCTCGGGGGCTGGCGTGGTGTTAAATTCACCTAAAGGCGATAAACTCAGCTATGTCCTACAGATTCACTTGAACGCTACCAACAACATGGCAGAGTATGAGGCTCTCCTCCATGGTATACACATGGCTAAGGAGTTGGGAGTAAAACGCATTCTCTCTTACGACGACTCGGATCTTGTTGTCCAGCAACTCGATGGAACTGGGACACGAAGAGCCCTACAATGGCGGAATACAGATGAACAATCGACGAATTCGGCAGATGCTTTGCCGGCCTAGAGGTCCGACATATTTCTCGAGACGACAATGACGCTGCCGACGCGTTGGCCAGGATGGGCTCAAAACAGGAGGAGGTGCCTCCTGATGTGTTTCTCCATCATTTGCATAAGCCGTCCATTAAAGAAGGCGATGAAGACTGCTCCTCATCAGCGGAATCAGTCCATGTCTTCTTGGTAACCCCAGATTGGACTATGTCATACATCAATTTCTTGATGAACAAGGAGTTGTCGAAAGACAAAGAAGTTTTGAGCCGTCAAATCGAGTGACGAGCAAAGGCGTACACGATCATTGACGGACAGCTTTACAAGCGAAGCACATCCGACATCTTTCAACGATGCATCTCCCCAGAGGAAGGACAACAAATCCTTCAGGAAATCCACTCTGGCGAGTGTGGACATCATGTGGTGGCAAAAGCGCTGGTCGCCAAGGCGTTTCGACACGGTTTTTTCTGGTTGACGGCTAAGGAAGATGCTGCCAATATCTTCAAGACTTGTGAATGTTGTCAACGCTACGCCAAGCAGGCTCATTTGTCGGCACAGGAGCTCCGGACGATCCCTTTAACCTGGCCGTTCGCGGTCTGGGGGCTCGACATGGTGGGACCTTTCAAGACAGCAAGAGGAGGCTTAACTCATCTGCTGGTGGTGGTCGACAAATTCACAAAGTGGGTGGAAGCAAAACCCATCAAAAAACTTGACGGAGTTACAGCTACCAAGTTCATCGTCGAGGTAACAACCAGGTTTGGCATACCACACAGTATTATCACAGACAATGGCCCAAATTTTGCCGTAGGTGAACTGTCAAAGTATTGCAGCCGGTCGAAAATCCGGCTTGATGTGGCATCGGTGGCGCATCCGCAATCCAATGGGCAGGTAGAACGCACTAACGGCATTATTCTGCAAGGTATTAAGTCGAGGCTTGAAACTCCTTTGCATCGAGCAGCCGACACTTGGGTTGAAGAATTGCCAGCCGTCTTGTGGAGTGTCCGTACCACCACCAACAGATCGACCGGCTTCACCACATTCTTCCTCGTCTACGGGGCAGAGACAGTATTGCCAATCGACATGATCCACGATTCGCCTCGAGTCGCAGCCTACGTCGATAAAGAAAGACGGCTTAGATATCCTCGAAGAAGAAAGAGAGCTTGCTCTCCAACGATCTGGCATCTATCAACAAGATCTACATCGCTATCAAAGCCGTAGAGTGTGGAATCGATCTTTTCGAGAAGGTGACCTAGTTCTTCGGCTTGCACAAAGCCGGCAGCACAAGTTATCTCCCAAATGGGAGGGACCTTTCGTTATCAGTAAAGCACTAAAAAACGGGTCATACAATCTCCTCGACTTAGGGGACTCAAAGAAAGATCCCAGGAAGAAAGGTCACAAGAGGAAACGGCATGTAGATGATGACTTAGATGAGACGAAGCATCCCTGGAATATCGCTCAGCTACGTCCCTTTTACACTTAGCAAATTCTATTGTAACCATGTCAATGTGATCATGAAATAAAAATTGATACTTCTCATGTGCAATTCGAGAATCTGTACCATCTTTATGTCCCAATGATCTTATTGCTATCTAGTGTTTACCCGAAATTTCCTGTCTTGCTCTTTGGTAAAACATTTCTTTCTTGTTTAATCTGCCATAAGGCGATGAAAAACAACGTTTTTTCCTAAAGGTGTTCTTCCGATAGCTTCTTGTGCCGGGTTACTGATGCATGTAAAATGCATACATAAACTTTGCATTATAATACTCATATTTCAATCATATTTGCATCATATAAGGGTTATATCATTGTTTTATAAGGATTTTGGGAAGATTTCACAGTTTTCCTATTTTTCTAGAATTAACCCTGCACTGGCAGAAAACCCTATTTTCTATATTTTGATGTTTCAGGGACCCAAACGACGTCCAAATGACCTAATATTTTGCGCGGATCATTTTTTGGAAGGAACGAAGCATAGGAGCGAAGGAAGCGAACAAACGGAGACCCGGGGGACAAAAGAGGTGGGCCCACGCGGCCAGATTCCTTGGCCGCGTGGGACCCCCCATCTTGGGCCTCGTGGCTCTGATGCCGTCCGTTTTCGTCTCCGTGGCTTCGTCTTGACCTAAGACCGACTATAAAAATAGTCCCCCGACGGCTTTCGTGAGGGGGCGGCGGAGAAACACAAAACCAAAAAATAGGAGACAGAAGGCTGCCGCCGGAGAAGATCGGAGGGGGGAAACGCCGTCGGAATCACCTCCGAAAGGCTCCTCCATCCCCCCTCCAGAGTCTCCATCAACACCACCGTCAAGACCAACACCATCTCCATCACCATCTTCGTGATCCACTTCATCCCCCTCATAGTTTGAGATTGTTCGAACCCTAGCTATTGTCTAAGTACTATTCTACATGTTTGTGAATTGCTACTTGTCATTGTTTTGTGGGGAGATTATATTTTCAAATTGTGTTGTATCACTTATACCATTGAATCATATCATGTCTTCGCATTGTGAGTAGTTCTCTCATGTTCCTGGGGGCATAGGATGGATTGGAAATAATTTTCACTTAACTTGTGTTGAGTATTTGGTCAAGTTTTTATCTTTTATGATTGCCTTGATGTACAATGTATGAAGTGCACCATATATTGAGTAATGCATGAAGGTGCTATCACACTAGTGTGATGGAATGGGTAGGACCTAGGAGGACACGTAAACCTTGGTCTAATACATGAAGTTACATTAGGAGGCGATTTATATCGGGAACCTTAGAGTGTAATGCTATGGTGGGAATTTATGTTTTAATAATTCTTGTGCAGTCATTTACTTGGCCACATGATCCATCATAAGGGGTTTAGTTTATTTATTTAACTACACCTAATTATGGCTCCGTCCAAAGAAGATTAAAACTTGACAAAATGTTTACCTTGTTGTTCTAGAAATATTTATGCCATGAAATCCATGTAGCCCTTGGGAACGTTTTCCACCTATAAGAAACGCACCACTTGAGCTTGTCCTCTTGCTGCATAGAGGATTGGGTTTCTCTCTTTGAGAGCTTTCACTCATCATATTTTATATTCATCTTTTTACTTTATTGCAAACTCTACGCCAAAAACCCAAAAACACTTGCATCATTTAATCTTTTTAGTTTTTCTAGTGCATAGATAATAAGAGAAGTGACACTCTTATTTGAGAGGATAAATACTTATACCTTCTACTCCTCGTGGGATCGATACTAATACTTACACATTGAAGATTTCAACGATCCCCTATACTTGTGGGTATCAAGACATTTTCTGGCGCCGTTGCCGGGGAGTGTAGCGCTTAAGTTTTTATTCTTGTTTGCACTAGATATTTATTTTTAGTTCTGCATTTCTTTTTGTTTGTTTTACATCTTTCAATCATCTAAGCTTGGGGAGGTTTTCCTCTTTAACTTGTTTGGTTGTGAGTTTTTCTTATATTTACTTGCAGTTTTGAATTTAGTTTAGTTTTATTTTCAGTTTTATATATCAAAACACAAAAAATAGATGGAGAAACTTTCTAGAATGTCTATGCCTAATGGTTATGTTAAAAATATGGAAGCCTACTTTGAATATCAATCAACCCAAGAGGGAACAAGAATGCGTAAATTGCTTGAAGCTCTTCACAAAATGGCTATTCAGTTTTGTGAATTACATGATGTAACTTGTTGCAATAGAAGAGCTGTTAAACATTCCCACTATCAATGCAAGTATAATATTGATCCTATAATCGCTTGTTATCGTGAAGATAAATTTTTATGCCCTGATATAGAACAAGTTGAGAAATATATTGCTTATGTTGGAGCCCATGAGATAGACTCTCTTATTGATAAATTTCTTACAACTAGTCATGAAGCTCGTGTAATGAAAGTACAAATTTCTATTATTCTCCAACTTTGCAAAAACGAATTTAGTGACAATGTTTATGTTAAAGAAATAATTCTTGCTTCCATGAAAAGTACTAATATTTTGCAGGAAGAGGATGATGAAAACATAAGCTTGGAAGAGGAAGAATGTGAAGAGGATATTGAAATGGATATGTTCCAACCTAAGCTTGGGGAAGAGTTGGATCTCCCAACTTCATCATCAACATTTGATACTAGCACTCAAACTCAAAAATCTTTTGTTATTTATGAGAACCCATGTTATGATGAGTATCAAACTGAAAATTCTATGGTCCTATATGATAACCCATGCTATTATGATGAAACTAATAATGCTCCTTTACTTTTTAATGATGCTACTAGTGAACTTATTGATGATAATGAGGAGTGTTGTTTAAATATGCTATATGATAATGCTTTAGATGATGGTCCTACGCTTATTGATAATCCTCAATGTTTAGAAGTTGTTACAAAATTATGTGAGGATAAAAATGATATACTTGCAGTTTGTGATGGTACTCTTACTCATGAGAGTCCTACTTTATTTTTGAATTCTCCTATTCACACCATGGAGGAGAAGCTTTTATATGTTGAAAAGTACATATGTGGGCTGAAATTATCTTGCACTAATAACCATTCCACCCACAACCATCATGTTTATGGTGCTTCTTGCAATTATTTTGAGAGGGGAAAACATGCTAATATCTTACATGATAGTTTTAATAATCCTTTATATGTTCCTAAGTTTGCAAAGTTGCACCAATCTAATAGTTGTTTTATCAAATTTGGTTCCACTACTTGTAACTATTGTGAGAGGGGAAAACATGGTTCTAAATATTTCAATATTATTACGTTTCCTCTCTTTAAGTTCAAAGTCTTGAAATTGCTTTTGTTTTATCTTCCTATGCTACTTGCTTTGTGTTTCAATGATTTATTTTCTTACAAGATCCCAATGCATAGGAAGTGGGTTAGACTTAAATGAGTTTCATATTTTTATCTTGATGCTATCTTTTGCATTTCAATTCTTATTCCTATGTGAGCATTATTAAAACTATCATACCTAGCTATATGGCTATAAAGAAAGCGCTTTACGGGAGGCAACCTGGTTGTTATTATTTTTGATTTTCTTTGTGTCCTCTTGCTGTAACAAGATATTTAGTTTTTAGTTTTGTTTCTGGATTTTTTAATAAAGTACCAAGTTTTACCCATTTTTGTTTGAAAAAAAAAAGTTGCTATTTGCATTCGGAGATTCTATTCCAGCACGAATCTGTGCACGGTATGATTTTTCACTCATATTCTGTAACTCCGAATGAGCTGATATCTTAAATGTAGTTGAAACTTTTCATCCTCTGTAAGCATGAATTGTTTCAGAATTTTTCGACATATTTAAGTAGGGCAGAAAAATGCGTTTTGCTGCTGCTATTTTTCTGGACAGATTCTGTCCCATTTTGTTTGATGCATTCTTTAAACTTTTAACTTAAATATTTTTTATCCAATTGAGTTTATAAGTAGGAATACAACATTATAAACTTTCTGGACATTCATATGAATTTTTGTTTAAGGATTTTCTGCAGCAAGCAATTCATTTGTCTATCACTACTAATGTCACCCCACAGAAAAGAAATGAGAGAAACAGTGTTTTGAAGTTTTTTCACAGGGATTAGAGGAGATGCACCAAGATCTATCCAAGGATGGTGAAGACCATAAGCTTGGGGATGTGAAGACAACCCCACTGGACCAACACACTCTCGGTTTGCACATGTCTAACTTCTGTTTTTCGATCAATGCACTTTATCGCATAAACTTGGAGCGTCTTTTATTTGCTTTTTATTTTGGTTTGATTTTTGTTTTGAGACCACCACTATCATTTTTTTATGAGAGAGCTACTGGAAATTTGGGTTGAATTAAGTTGGATGCTATTAAAAATATTGGTAAAGGGATGTTTGAGCTGATTTAAAAAGATACATATAGTTGCATGATTCATGTGGTTTTTAATGAGTGTTAATTTGTAAGTGTTTTATCAAGAGCTATCTATAATTCATGTTTTGATGCTGAATGTTACTTTACTTTGTTTAACATGGATTGGTTAGTTCTATGGACACTTGTGCATGCATTT
Organism: Puccinellia tenuiflora; assembly: GCA_012064385.1. Classification (NCBI taxonomy): domain Eukaryota; kingdom Viridiplantae; phylum Streptophyta; class Magnoliopsida; order Poales; family Poaceae; genus Puccinellia; species Puccinellia tenuiflora. The sequence continues at coordinate 221,057 of QRDG01002203.1, read as the reverse complement.
AGACGGTCAACTCTCTCCCTTTTGCTAGCCCAAAATTCCAACAAGTAAAAACATGTTTTCAACACCTTCAACCCAAGTTTTTCCAGTGAGTCCACCATATCTACCTATTAATAGCTTTATGCTATTCCTAGTATGTTTATCATGTTATTTTATATTATCTATACCTCTGAATTAAAATGCTTATGTTATTGATTGTCATGGGAAAGTTGGTTAAAAAGCTCTCACACCTTACTTTTATTGCACTTAATAAACATGAACCATTGTGATTAAAATTATGAAGTTGTGAGCTTGACAAGAGTCTTGGTTGGGAGTTAGCCCATATGTGCTGTCACATGGCAAGCTTTCAACATGTTCTTAATTATATTTAGTTGATATCATGTACTTTTGTTTATGGATGCCTATCATAGTGCCAAATAAATGTAGAAACTAAGTAAGTTTAAGTAGTTTGTACAAATGGCTAGAGAGACACCTGGGCCGCTAATCTAAGCCATGCATCATTCATGATGGAAATTTACTTACATGCTATTGTGAACCTTCGGTGATGCACCTCATAATAAAAAGCTATATCAATAGTAAATAAAAAGGGTGTTGAGATTGTTCATTATGTTTGTTTGTCTTGTCATTTTGACATGGGCTTGTTCCATGTCCTGGGACAAGAGGTACCCCAGTTGACCCTCTTGATGACGCTATTTTTACAATTATTTTAACTTGAACTTGCTTGGTAGCCCAAATTGAGTAACATCATGGTGTAGGTACTCGTATTCATGGGGCATGAAGCTTTCAACCCATACTTTGTCAAGCACACTACTCATATTTGCTTTCACTTTTAACTTTAATCATTCAAGATGTTATGATGGGGGTAATGAGAGCCTGACACCAATGAATACCACATTGCAAACATTAACTTAAGTAGAAGCATTTGGAAGTTAGATGAAACTTATTCATGTTTTACCTCTACTCATTTATATATATTTCCAAAGTGTCCACCTTTTATATTCAGATTTACAAGAGTACTCTATGACCATCATAGGATGTTTTTACTTTTCATTATGCATACATTTTGTCCATAGTACTTTCTTCTATGTTGCACTTTGTGAATTATCATTGAACATCCTTACATTGAATATTTAATATCACTTCATAATCTATCTTGCATATTGCTACCCCTTTGAAGAATGAATCATTTGACTTTATGTAGCAATAGTAATCATCTTTGATATCCATTGATAGTATTAAAATGCAAAGTCCATGTTGGTTTTATCACCTTCATACTTGAGGACGAGTATAGGTTAAGCTTGGGGATGCTGATGCATGTAAAAAGCATACATGAACTTTGCATTATAATACTCATATTTCAATCATATTTGCATCATATAAGGGTTATATCATTGTTTTATAAGGATTTTGGGAAGATTTCACAGTTTTCCTATTTTTCTGGAATTAACCCTGCACTGGCAGAAAACCCTATTTTCTATATTTTGATGTTTTAGGGACCCAAACGACGTCCAAATGACCTAATATTTTGCGGGGATCATTTTTTGGAAGGAAAGAAGCGTAGGAGCGAAGGAAGCGAACAAACGGAGACCCGAGGGCCAAAGGAGGTGGGCCCACACAGCCAGATTCCTTGGCCGCGTGGGACCCCCCATCTTAGGCCTCGTGGCTCTGATGCCGTCCGTTTTCATCTCCGTGGCTTCGTCTTGACCTAAAACCGACTATAAAAATAGTCCCCCGACGGCTTTTGCGAGGGGGCGGCGGAGAAACACAAAACCAAGAAACAGGAGACAGAAGGCTGCCGCCGGAGAAGATCGGAGGGGGGAAACGCCATCGGAATCACCTCCGGAAGGCTCCTCCATCCCCCCTCCGGAGTCTCCATCAACACCACCGTCAAGACCAGCACCATCTCCATCACCATCTTCGTGATCCACTTTATCCCCCTCATAGTTTGAGATTGTTCGAACCATAGCTATTGTCTAAGTACTATTCTACATGTTTCTGAATTGCTACTTGTCATTGTTTTGTGGGGAGATTATATTTTTATATTGTGTTGTATCACTTATACCATTTAATCATATCATGTCTTCACGTTGTGAGTAGTTCTCTCATGTTCCTGGGGGCATAGGATGGATTGGCAATAATTTTCACTTAACTTGTGTTGAGTATTTGGTCAAGTTTTTATCTTTTATGATTGTCTTGATGTACAATGTATGAAGTGCACCATATATTGAGTAATGCATGAAGGTGCTATCACACTAGTGTGATGGAATGGGTAGGACCTAGGAGGACACGTAAACCTTGGTCTAATACATGAAGTTACATTAGGAGGGGATTTATATCGGGGACCTTAGAGTGTAATGCTATGGTGGGACTTTATGTCTTAATAATTCTTGTGCAGTCATTTACTTGGACACATGATCCATCATAAGGGGTTTAGTTTATTTATTTAACTACACCTAATTATGGCTCCGTCCAAAGAAGATTAAAACTTGACAAAATGTTTACCTTGTTGTTCTAGAAATATTTATGCCATGAAATCCATGTAGCCCTTGGGAACGTTTTCCACCTATAAGAAACACACCACTTAAGATTGTCCTCTTGCTGCATAGAGGATTGGGATTTCTCTCTTTGAGAGCTTTCACTCATCATATTTTATATTCAGCTTTTTACTTTATTGCAAACTCTACACCAAAAACCCAAAAAACACTTGCATCATTTAATCATTTTAGTTTGTCTAGTGCATAGATAATAAGAGAAGTGACACTCTTATTTGAGAGGATAAATACTTATACCTTCTACTCCTCGTGGGATCGATACTAATACTTACACATTGAAGATTTCAATGATCCCCTATACTTGTGGGTATCAGTTACTTCAAACGTTTCGGCACCGAAAGGCGGCGCTTGTTCTGGGTCTAAATAGTTTGGTTTTTTAATACCCTATTGCTCAGCAAGTCGTTCCGCAATAGGTTTGCCGGCGCTTAAAGGCTAAGGTGTCAAAGCCAGAAAACTGATGGCATAAAAATTGTAAAAATGCATCTAAAAAGCTGACTTAATACAGCAAAAATACTTAGCTGTTTTACAAACGCAAATAATATTGTTTGGATGGCCTAGAAGCATATATTACATTTTTCAGGAAAAGCCGGCTCAAAGAGCAAATTCGGCTCAAGCAGTCTTACCCGCCTCTTCGCCTTCGTCATCAGACTGGACGGGAGTCGGCGGGCACGACACTTCCTTGAAGACGGTGGTGAGGGAGACCATCTTTGCAACCTTGTGATGACCCACAAGTATAGGGGATCTATCGTTGTCCTTTCGATAAGTAAGAGTGTTGAACCCAACGAGGAGCAGAAGGTGTTGACAAGTGGTTTTCAGCAAGGTTTCACTGCAATCATTAAAAGAGAAATGTTTTTGGATTTTTGATTTAATGAACAAATAAAGAACAAGTAAATAAAAGAGTGCTACGATAATTGCAGCAAATATCCCAATCCTTTTAAGCTCAAAGGACAGGCCGGTTGTGTTACTTATGAAGATTAAAATGTTCTCGGGGACACATGGGAGTTTCTGCCTAGCCAGTTCCATTGCACCCCGGTGATTAACCTTCAATGTTTTGATAAAGTGTTGTGTGGGTGGACCTATGCTAATGCACCACCCTTACTTGGACAAATACATACTTGTGATTAAACCCCTTGCAAGCATCCGCAACTACAAGAAAGTAATTAAGATAAAAACCTAACCACAGCCTGAAACTCCGAGACCCTACACTCCCTAGTGCACTAGTTCACAAATTGGGGTTTAGGTTTCTATCACTCCTGCAACCCTACCATAAGCAAACTAAATACACTATGCATTCCCCTAGGCCCTTTGAAAGGTGAAGTATCATGTAGTCGACGTTCACATGATAACACTAGAGGAATAACACCACAACATAAATCAAACCATTAAATATTACTCAACATTATGATTACTAGCAACTAGGCTTTCCCCATGTCCTCAAGAACCAAACAAACTACTCACAAGACATCATATAGATCATGATCAAAGGGGATATGAATTAGGGCAATAATCTGATTGTAATGATAATTCACCGATAAAACTCTCAAACATCAACTACAAGTGGTAATCAACGCCCGGGATATGATTCCGATGAACATTGAGTTTCAGAGATAATGTCAAGTTGATCAAACTCAACAATAAGTTGCTGTTTTTTTCTAAATTGAGTAGCTTTAACATTAGCACACCACCCCTTAGTATAACTCCTAACATTTCTAACTTTAAACTATCCAACACCTTCAACCAAAGTTTTTCCAGTGAGTCCACCGTATCTACCTATTAGCTTTATGCTATTCTGAGTATGTTTATCTTGTTATTTTGTATTATCTATACGTCTGAATTAAAATGCTTATGTTATTGATTGTCATGGGAAAAGTTGGTTAAAAAGCTCTCACACCTTACTTTTATTGCACTTAATAAACATGAACCATTGTGATTAAAATTATGAAGTTGTGAGCTTGACAAGAGTCTTGGTTGGGAGTTAGCCCATATGTGTTGTCACATGGCAAGCTTTCAACATGTTCTTAATTATATTTAGTTGATATCATGTACTTTTGTTTATGGATGCCTATCATAGTGCCAAATAAATGTAGAAACTAAGTAAGTTTAAGTAGTTTGTACAAATGGCTAGAGAGACACCTGGGCCGCTAATCTAAGCCATGCATCATTCATGATGGAAATTTACTTACATGCTATTGTGAACCTTCAGTGATGCACCTCATAATAAAAAGCTATATCAATAGTAAATAAAAAGGGTGTTGAGATTGTTCATTATGTTTGTTTGTCTTGTCATTTTGACATGGGCTTGTTCCATGTCCTGGGACAAGAGGTACCCCAGTTGACCCTCTTGATGACGCTATTTTTACAATGACTTTAACTTGAACTTGCTTGGTAGCCAAAATTGAGTAACACCATGGTGTAGGTACTCGTATTCATGGGGCATGAAGCTTTCAACCCATACTTTGTCAATCACACTACTCATATTTGCTTTCACTTTTAACTTTAATCATTCAAGATGTTATGATGGGGGTAATGAGAGCCTGACACCAATGAATACCACATTGCAAACATTAACTTAAGTAGAAGTGACGAGGTTAGGGCTCGGCAAATCCCTGGGTTGAGCACCCCGGGTTGATTGAGGGGGAGAGAGATGAACGTTGGTGATCACGACGGCTAACAGGGGGCGATTTACCCAGGTTCAGGCTCCCGGAGGATAACACCCTACTCCTGCTTGTCTGGAATTATGATCAAGGTGGCTACAATGGCGAGATGACAATCTCGCTAGGGTTTGCAATGGCGGCTATGAGTATGAGTGTATGTGTTGGCGTTGAGTTCGTTACCCTAGACGAGGGACCCTCCCAGCCTTTATATGATAGGCTGGGTCTCGGGTGAACGGTGCTGATGGCACGTACAGGATGATCAAGCTGATGACCTAACGTCGACTACCTTGGGCCGCACATCATCCTTCTTGGGCCTTCCTTGGGCCTTCCCTGGCGTGACCCAGGTACCACCACCGTGGGGTACTCGAAAGGTAACCCCACAACAGTAGCCCCCGAGTGCTTAGTCGAATCGTAGAGTCGGGTAAAGGACTCCTTCCTTCCGGGCACGCCACCAGGTTCCTGAAAGGAACAAACGAAATGGTCGACTCCGGCCATTCAGGGCTTATGGAGGATTTCTTAGTCGAAACATCAACTGCAGGGTGAAAACTGCGAGTGTTGTTCTGGTCGGTGATTTTTCGACTGCGATTATTCTGAGTCATTCGGGAGCGCGAACAGCGCTCCCGATGGGAGTAGCCCCCGAGATTAAGCTGAATTGCTTGCAATTGAGGTTAAACTCAATTTTTCCTTCAGTCGAAAAGCCCGCTCCCGATGGGAGTGAAGAAGGGACTCGAATTGACGGAGTCGCAACTTGCTTTGCATGACTTACTTTGTACTCGGCCGGTTTGGCTTACTGCTTAAGTTTGCTCAGCTTGTGAAGCTTACTGTATTTCTTGTGCACTCGAATGAACTTGTCGAGTCGACTCAGCTCTTAGAGCTTACTGTATCTTTGTTGCACTCGAATGAACTGTCTGGGTGCTCCATCAGCCCATTGGCTTGCTATGCCTCCGCGGATGACGTCAGTGCTGACGTTTTCAGCGTGCTCTGCGCCCGATGGGACGTGACATGGTGGTCCCAGTGCCAGCATTGACTGATCTGAACGTTGGGCGTGAACTTTTCGCGGCGTGATGAAGACGCCTCGATTCCTGCGCGTAGTGGGCGGCGTGGGCGGCGACGGTTGGCCTCTCTGCGCGATGCGTGGACGGCCGGATGAGGTTGTGGAGAGCGGCTTCGCGGTGAACGGCCAGGATGAACTGTCCCCGCGGTATATATTTTTCACCGCGGTGGGGAACAGTTCACGCCATCCTCATTTCGCCGCCATCTCCACTGCTTTCTCCTCCATTGCTGCCCTTGCGCCCAGTTCTCCAGAGCTTTCTCCACTCTCCCGAGCGAAGATGGGCTTGAAAAGAGTGAAGACCACCGAGGGCACCGCCGCCGCCGCCGATGCGGGCATGAAGAAGGTGGACGGCGAGTGGGTAAAGTCGTCGGTGAAGAAGACCGATCTCGAGAGCCTCCACGCGCAGGGGCTGCTGCCGCCGGCGAACCAGGCGGCCGTGCGTGCTCCAGGAAAGAGGTACTCCCCTCCCCTCGCGATGGGGAACGCGTCTGCTTCATGGAATTCCTTCCACGGGGTTTCGGGTTCCCCATCCACGATTTTGTTCGTGGTCTCATCTATGCTTATGGGATTCAGATCCATGATCTGACTCCCAATAGTGTCTTGAGCATCGCGAGCTTTATCGTGCTCTGCGAGTGCTTTTTGGGAATCTCTCCCAACTGGCTTCTCTGGAAGTCGCTGTTCCTCGTCCGCAGGAACGCTGGGAAGTCGAAGCAGGTCTACCCAGTCGGCGGCTTCGGCATCCAAGTGCGTGGCGACACCACGTACTTCCAAATAAAGAAGTCCGACTCCGTCCAGAACTGGCGGAAGAAATGGTTCTACGTCAAGTGCGACCAAGAAGGCCTTCCTGACTTCGCAGCTGATCGCGCGTTGCAGAAGACGAATGCGTGGACGCACCCGCTGTCGAAGGAAGACAGGGAGGCGACCAAACCGCTGCTGGCGCTCCTCCGCGATCTTCTGAAGACCCTTGGGCGCGAGACAGGTGGGGTGCATCTGATTGCCACCTTCTTCAGGCTTCGGGTGCAACCGCTCCGTTCTCGCGTCCACCCGATGTGGGCGCACAAAACCGGCGATGAACTTGATGACGAAGAAGTCGTGTCGAAGGTGAGGAGCATCACCAGCCTCCGAGCCGCCGATACGTGCAACGTGAAGTGCCCGGTGAAGCCGTATGGGCCGAACAACCCTGTGCCTGAGGTAAGCCTCCTTTTTGTTGTGCTTCTGTCTTGTATGTTCTGTCGAAATTTTCTTTTGCCTGACCCGAATTTTTGACAGGGTCGCTCCAGCTTTGTCAGCCTTCCTCCGCTGATGGAGAACGGTCCTCACGAAGAGGCAGAGATCTTGAAGGAGGACGAGGATGATGACGATGAACTTCCTTCCGCTAACTCTCCGAGCGAAGAGGTGGAGGAGGATGATGAAGACGAAGAGCCGCTGCAGAAGCGGCAAAGGCGAAAGAGTGGCGAGTCTGCTTCGACTTCGTCGCCCGCAAAGCAAGTGGAGGTGGAGGATGTGGACGAGGCGAGCGAGTCGTCCTCGGGTGCCAGGCACACGAGCGACCCGACAGAGCCTTTGGTCGTGTCTCCCCTTAGCTCTGCGCCACCGAGTGAATTCGCGAGGATGCCCTCCGTCTCCCTGGGCAGCGATGATGATCAGGACGTCACCAGGTTAGTCTTGAAACCATCACCTTGTTCTGTCGAGTGCCCTTTTTGCCTTTGCGAGTATCTGAATTGAATTATCTTGTTGCAGCAACCGTACTGGCGCTGTTGGTTCTTCGCCTCTAGAGATGGACCACACTTCTGCTCCCGTGTTCGAGCAGACCGCGAAGGCGACCGAAGAGGAGCCACAGGCAGGTGATGCGTCGATCTTGAAGGCTTCGACTTCCTCCGTGCCAGAGAAGACTGTTGATGCGACCTCGGTGGACGTTGGATTGCTTCAGCATGTAAGTGTGCTTTACCTCAGTCTGCAAGATCTTTATCGGGTGCGCGAACAGCGCTCCCGATGGGAGTAGCCCCCGAAGATGTGCGTGACTAGAATAGTCGGGCACAGATTGATGTCTTGTTCTTTCCACAGCCGTTTTGTCGCCAGCTGATGGAGGGAGCCGCAGCCTTCGTGCGAATGGAGAAGGAAAAGGATCGACTCCACGCTGCTTTGGAGCAAGCTAACAGTAAGTACTAACCCCTGTGTTCGAGAGGTGCTGCGACTATCTTCATTGTTGACTTTGCTCCGGTGATCCACAGGCGAGAAGGAGAGCATGGCGAAGCGGGTCGCGGAGCTGGAGAAATCCCTGGGTGCAGCTCAAAAGCATGAGCGAACCCGGGGTGATCTAGAGAAGACCCAGGTTGAACGCTTGCTCGCACTCGCCAATGTAATCGGAGGTAAGTATCTCGGCTCATTGCCTACTTTGTCTTGTGTCGACTTCTGATGTCTTACAAGTGTGGTCCTCTTCGTTGTTCAGAGCCGTGCGGAGGCGCTCCTCCAGAAGAGATCTCCAGTGAGAATGTCGACCTGGAGAAAGCTGTTGGCTTCGTTGACCGCGCCCATGCGTATGCTTCGGCTGCACTGCAGCAATCTTCGGCGGTGCTGCAGAAGTCGAAAGATGCCTTGGCGACCGTGCACCGGAGCATCTTCCCCAACCAGCCGTCGCCGGACGCCGTTGACGCGCTTGCGGCTCCGTTTGAAGGCGACGCGACCACCATGGCGGACTACACGCGTGCTCAGACGGTACGCGGCTCAGAGCTCACTTTCCAGCTCCTACTTGGTCACCAAGTCGCAGGTGACTTTGAGAAGGTTGTCAGCGACTTCCCTTGGAGACCTGATGGCAAGACCGCCTCCCTTAGCAACGTGAAGGCGCGGGCGAGTCAGCTGGCTGCGAGGCTGATTGACACCTTCCAAAAGAGAATCGCCAAAGCTGCAGAGTTGGCTGCTAGGAAGAAACGTTCTCAGTCAGAGTATGCAATGTAGTTTCCTTTGTTTTAGGGTTCTTCTTCTTTGAACTTGGTCTGTAATGAAACTCATGATCTGCGAAGTCTTTTGGCCGCGAACATGCTAGTGTCGAAATATAATTTTTGTCTTCGAGTCTTCTGTCATATGAATTTGCTTGACAATGTCGAAAATTGGCAGCCTGAGATGGGTGAGACTCCCGAGGTTGCTGGAGCCGCTGGTGCGGGTGAGGACGAGGATACTTCTTCGGCTGCACCCACTCGCCCTCGTCGTCAAGCTCCTCTAGCCCACACGCGAAGTGTGAATGATCAGCGAGTGATCACTTACATGAGGAACAAGATTATTGAGCTCGAGTCGAAGCTGAAGGGTGCCGAGTTGGAGTTGGGCGCTTGAAGTCGCGGCCCGCTGCGCCGTTCTCCCAGCGTGAGGAATTCCTTCTTGGCCAGATAGACTTGATCGGTCGACAGCTGCAAGGTTGGCCTTCAAGCGATTTGTTTCGGCTTCTTTATGCTTTCATTCTTCTAAGTGTTGGATCTTTTCTGCAGCTGTTAATTCCGACTGGCAAGCCGAGAATAGTCGAATGGACGAGCGGGTGGAAAGGGAGGCCACCGGTGATTCACTTGAAGCTCGTACCTTCTGGTCGAACAAAAACGCAGGCCGTATACTCGCGAAGATGCTGGATCGCACCTGGCGAGCTGTTTTGCTCTTGGAAGGTTGCAGGAAGGCACTCTGGCAGATCAACAGGGTGTACTTTCCGCATAACGAGCAGCCTTCTGGGCTGGCTGCGCTGCTGGAGAGGTTCCGCAGTAGCAGGGCGTTGAAGGAGGTCGTCGTCGCTCAGCTTGTTGCCGGGGCCAATGCGGCGTTTGCTTATGTTCGACTGCACCGGCCTCATGTTCCCTTGGACAGGATACTTGATGGCTTGCCTAGAGATTCTGATTATGCTGAATCCCTTGCGGCTGCACGTCAGGTGATTCAACAGGTCCTGAATCATACAGAGCAACTTGTAGGGCCACTGGATGCGCCAAAGGAAGAGCCTGTCAACTAAGAATAGCAGTCTGTTGTTGTATAGTGTTAGCTTGTAACGAGAAAATTTTCCCAGTGGAAAAAATGAATGTTTGCATGTCGAGGTGGGGGTAGCCCCCGAGCGAATGAATTGTATCTTGTGGACTTCTGTACACCTGTATGGCGCAGCCCCTGAGCAGATCGAGTGCAGCCGAGGTGTGTCGAGTTGCCTGTGCGACGCAGCCCCCGAGTGCTTCGAGTGCGGCTAAGGCGTTTCCGAGTGAAACCTGTGTGGTGCGGCCCCCGGGTTCGTCGGCTGGCGACCAACATTTTGTCTTAGACCTGTACGGCGCAGCCCCCGAGTGCATCGGGTGGCGGCCAAGGGTTTTTCAAGTCGGACCTGTATGGCGCAGCCCCCGAGTGATTCGGGTTTTGGCCTAGGTTTGTCTTGGACCTGTACAGCGCAGCCCCCGAGTGGTTCGGGTGGCGGCCGAGGATTTTCGAGTGGAACCTGTGTGGCGCAGCCCCCGAGTGCGTCGAGTGGCGGCTTAGGTTTTGACTTAGACCTGTACGGCGCAGCCCCCGAGTGGTTCGGGTGGCGGCCGAGGATTTTCGAGTGGAACCTGTGTGGCGCAGCCCCCGAGTGCGTCGAGTGGCGGCCTAGGTTTTGACTTAGACTTGTACAGCGCAGCCCCCGAGTGATTCGGGTGGCGGCCGAGGATTTTTGAGTGGAACCTGTGTGGCGCAGCCCCCGAGTGCGTCGAGTGGCGGCCTAGGTTTTGATGTAGACCTGTACAGCGCAGCCCCCGAGTGGTTCGGGTGGCAGCCGAGGATTTTTCGAGTGGAACCTGTGTGGCGCAGCCCCCGAGTCCGTCGAGTGGCGGCCTAGGTTTTGACTTAGACCTGTACAGCGCAGCCCCCGAGTGGTTCGGGTGGCGGCCGAGGATTTTTCGAGTGGAACCTGTGTGGCGCAGCCCCCGAGTGCGTCGAGTGGCGGCCTAGGTTTTGACTTAGACCTGTACAAGCGCAGCCCCCGAGTGGTTCGGGTGGCGGCCGAGGATTTTTCGAGTGGAACCTGTGTGGCGCAGCCCCCGAATGCGTCGAGTGGCGGCCTAGGTTTTGACTTAGACCTGTACAAGCGCAGCCCCGAGTGGTTCGGGTGGCGGCCGAGGATTTTCGAGTGGAACCTGTTTGGCGCAGCCCTCGAGTGCATCGAGTGGCGGCCTAGGTTTTGACTTAGACCTGTACAAGCGCAGCCCCCGAGTGGTTTCGGGTGGCGGCCGAGGATTTTTCGAGTGGAACCTGTGTGGCGCAACCCCCGAGTGCGTCGAGTGGCGGCCTAGGTTTTTGACTTAGACCTGTACAAGCGCAGCCCCCGAGTGGTTCGGGTGGCGGCCGAGGATTTTTGAGTTGCTTGCTGATAAAAGTAAAGGGGAGAGCTTGTTCCTCAAATCACTTTATTGATTTTTGTGAGCAGGCCGCCTCATTAAAACCCTTCCAGTCCACTCAGGTACCCTGGCGAGGGAAAGAGTGCGTCTTAAAACCTGCCGCTTCTTGACATTGTACATTATTACAGATTGGGGTCGATCAGGCGTAAAAACGGCGCAGTTGCGCAACGTTGCACGGGTTGCTGCAGACTGTCCCCGTCTTCGAGTCCTTCAGGTGGTAAGCTCCGCCGCCGATTGCTTCTGTCACGATGTATGGACCCTCCCATGGGGAGGCAAGTTTGTGCACCTTCTTCTGCTTAAGACGAAGGACAAGATCACCAGGGACGAACGCTCTGGGCCGGAGTCGTCGTCCGTGATAGTTGCGCAGGTCTTGCTGATACACGGCTGTGCGGGTAAGGGCGATGTCGCGTGCTTCGTCCAGGGTGTCCATGTCATCTTCGAGTGCTTCCTCTGCATCAGACTCATCGTAGGCCACCACTCGGGGGGCGTCGAACTTGATGTCGCACGGCAGGACTGCTTCAGCGTCGTACACCATGAAGAATGGCGTGTACTGTGTAGATCTGTTTGGCGTGGTGCGCAGACTCCACAGCACAGATGGCAGTTCTTCGACCCAGGCACCTGCGGCGCGCCTCAGTGGCACTCGCAGGCGTCTCTTTACGCCTTTGCAGACTAGGCCATTGGCTTTCTCGACTTGTCCGTTGTACTGCAGGTGCGAGACAGATGCATCGTTGAGCTTGATGCCTTGGTCAGAGCAGAAGTCCTTGAATTTTTCGGCTGTAAAGTTCATGCCGTTGTCAGTGATGATGCTGTGTGGCACACCGAACCTGAAGATTATCGACCTGATGAAGTTAACTGCTGAGGAGGCAGTCGAACTTGTGATCGGTGCTGCTTCGATCCAATTCGTGAACTTATCGACTGCCACCAGGAGATGAGTGTGTCNACGCCCCGACCCCGGAATTATACAGAGAGGCTATGTATTCATCATAACCATTAATGTATAAAACAAAGATCGAGACTTGTGGAACAGAGCTGGCACAAAGCATGACTCTACGACACAAAACATATAGCAACTCATATAATGAGAAGAATACAAATGTTACAAACAAAAGGATCACAGATCCAACAATTCAACAAGCGGAAGCGGGTAGTGTTGTCTAACAACAAGAAGCAAAATATGGCCTAAGAGGCCTACAATAAACATCATCCCAGCCAGCTTGTTCCACGGTCCCAAGCTGCCACCTGGGAACCCCAGACTAGTAGTCGACGTCAACGAAGAAACCACCTAGTCGCTCGGTGTCGTCCTCCTCTGAAATACAAAATCATAGAGGCAGCAAAGAGACTGAGTACAATGTACTCGCAAGTTTAGTAGGGCGATATAGGCCCAATGACTGACGGAGGCTCTAAAGCTTTATATGTATTTCTTTTGCATAAAGCTAAGTTTCATAAACAAAAATATATAATTGACCCATGGCATTCGTCTACTCAGAGTATTTTACAAAGGGGTAAGAGGGTATCATTATCATCTTCGGTTCTCGACGAACCTACTCATAACCATCACCACTCATCTCACACAAAGGCACTCCCTCGACTCACCCTCGAGGAAATGAACCTTTATCACAAGTTTGTTATGCAACCTCTAGCTGCCATATCAATTAGGTTAACGTTGTCTATGATCTTATATCCGATACCAAGATTGTCCATAACCGTGGACACGGCTTTTCAAAAGATTAACCCTGCAGGGGTGTACTATTTTACCCATTGGTACCGTCCGGCTCACCTAGTTGGCCCTCTTCCGGGGAAGGCCGGCAAGCGGGCGCGGTTAGACCTTTACAATGCATGAGACTATCCAAGAGTCATCTGTGGCCACAGGACAAGTTTACCCAGCCTCAGCCCCTGCCCCATCGCCACATCCTAACACCACCATCCTCATCATCCTTTTTCCGCTCACACACACGGCAAATGGAAATAGCAAACTAGAGGACCCTTGGATACGCCCTCACAAATTATTCGGTCAGTAAGGCGCCCATACACCCACCAATGGCAGCACGCTCGTCTTGGTTCAAGAGGTAAGAACTCGCACCTAGGGGCTAGAGTGAGGCAAAACACCATCCCCGATGGCAACTCACCCAAGCCATCTTAGCATTTTAATTTAGCATCACATTTATCCACCAAGTCCGCATCATTCCATCTTCAACAAAAATTATGGAAATAAACAACGGACACAACTAGTATTGCAACTAAGCATGTCTAAGCATGGATAAGCATATAACCGACAATTATAATTCGTATCCGGCCAACACCTCAACACTAGGGTTCATAGGTAGGGATACATGTGATTGGCTCGGGGAAGAGACATGCATTCATAGGATTCTATGTTTACCAAAAGAGACCTTTGAACCGCATGCAATATTATGGTGGATAAAATAATTTGATCAAAACATAGGATGCTATATGCCAAGAAGGTTAGGTTATCTCTTGCCTTGCTGCCGGGTAGCGTAGTATTGCTCGTCGGGGTAGGAGAGGGAACCCTCGACTCCGGAATCTATCGATACCCAAAAGAAAAGGCAAAGAACACATAAATCACACGAACTCAAGATGCAATGCTCAATCACATGATGACATGTCAAGTTGATGCAAAGATATCATTATATAAATTAAAAGCAAATTTAAATGAGGAGCCAAATAATTAGTGCGATTATTTGGAACCAACCCCATATTTATCTTAGTGGCCACATTCTTTATAAAATATGAAATTATTATAGCGGTGGCTCATATATGCATGAACATGGCATGAATGGATAGGTTTCGTTCCTCCGGTCATTTCGGTAATTTATTTGTAATTTTCGGAGTACCGATGAATAAATGACAAATTAAATAAATAATTGAATTTACTTCATTTAACCCAATTATGAATAACATCAAATAAATATTTGTGATCATGACTTAATATTAGCATGGTTTTATTGCATTTGAGATGTTGAACACATTGATATCTTATTTATAAAATTTGGATCAATATTTAGTAAGTTATGAAGTTTCCCAAATTAGGCATCAATTTTACCCTTTAGGGTTTCCTAATTATAGGGAAATTATTTTGCTCAAGAGGACATGACAAAGTTACCAACTGATAGGTTTTGTTTTGCTGAGCAATTTGATATTTAGTTTGCAAATTTTGAAGCAATACACAAAAAGATATTAAAGTTTTTAAATTGCCTTTTTAATTCAAAAAGGAAAAAGCAAAAGGCCAGACAGGCCGGCCTTGTGCCGGCCAGGCCGGGCTGTAGGCCGGGCAGGGACCCGAGTGGTCCGGCCCAGAGCCGGCCCAGGCTGGCAACCGGCCGGGCACTAGCCCGAAGGCTCCGGCCTCAAGGTCGGTCCAGGCCGGGCGCTAGGCCGGCCCAGCACACACGCACGCACGCGTGCCGGTCAAAGTCACGACCGGCGTGCCGGGCGATGCCCACCGGCGGGGAACGGCCGGCGACGACCAGGATGAAGCGGCGCCCCGTGAGTGCGCACGTGTGCCAAAATTCGTGAGGGCGCGGGGCCGTTATGGTGCGCGTGCTTGAGGGCGGAGGGAAAACGCCGAGATGACGCGGGCGTGCTCGAGCCGCTCGGCCGGCGGACGAACGGCGGCCGCTTGCACGGACACGACGAAGCAGAAGGGGAGGAGGGGAGAGAGGTTGTCTGGGAGGGACGCGAGCTCACCAGGAACATGTGACGGGGCTCGGAGGCGGAGGGGACAGCCGGTGGCGACGGCAATCGTGCCGGTCGGCCGCCGGACTGAGGGGAGGAAGACGACGGCGGCGGCTCGATTTCGGGCTCCCTAGCCCGATTCCTTCGGCGGGGAGTCGCAGCTCGGCGAGGCGGAGCTGGTGGCGGCAACGGCTTGCCTCGGGGCAGCCGGAGTCGGCGGCGAGGTGCGGCGCACGGTGGCGGAAGACGTCGGTCTCGGGAGCTCGCTACGGTCGGTCTCGATCCGGAAAAACGGGGAGCTGGGGAGGGGAAGAGAGAGAGGGGGCAGGTGCGCGTCGGTGAGGTCCACTTGACCTCCAGGGGAGCGAGAGGAGCGACGGCCGCTTGCGCGGCATGGCGCCAGTGCCATGGCGCCACTGTGCGAGGAGAGAGGAGGGAGAAGGAGAGACTGACAGTGGGGACCCACTGTCAGTAATTTAAACAAAATCTGCAATTTCTGTTTTTCTTTTAAGTTCAGCAGACTTCAGTGATTTAATTGGTGCACTAAAACATTTTATAAAATGTGCAAAAATTCATGTGGGCTCCAAATTACCTTTAGGTGCTCCACAAAAATTGGTGAGGTCAAATAAAAAGTTTTGACCCACATTTGTTCCCAGGGTTTAAATTAAGGCATTTTTGATATTTCCAAAATTCCTTTATTTAGAGTATTTAAACATTTCCAAAAATAATGAAATATTTATGGAGGCCCATATAAAAATATTGAAGCTCCCCATGATTTTATTTTAAATTTTTGGAAAACTTAACTTGGTTCCAAAAATATAGTTTGTAATGTACCAAAATGAATTCTCAAATTTATTTATTATTTGACAAAACTTGGAATTTGAGAATTGGGGATAAGAGGCAAATTGGGAACCTCCTAAACAATTTGGAAGTTCAAGAATAAAGTGTGTTGCCAACTTGAGCTCCGCATTTGGTTTGGCCATTGCGGGCAAGGCATTTAGTTTGGAAATGTGAGGAAGGGTTTTGCTTTCCTTTGTTTTCATTTCTAGGTGTTGCTTTTATTTCCATATTAGAAATTTTAGATGGATGCCATGATGCAATGCACAACAAAAGTGAAAAATTGGCCCATATTTTAGGGTACTAATCTGGGGCTGTTACAATTCTACCCCCCTTACAAGAATCTCGCCCCGAGATTCCTAGAGTAGGAAGAGGGAAGAGGGAAACATGGAGCACCTTATGAACATCCGGGAAATTGGTAAGCAACTCCAGTTGATAGGGGAGATCTGTCATAGTAACTTTTCTGCCGGGGTATACTCATATATGCCATATTGAGTAGTGAAAACCGTCTTCGGAATATCCTCCCTTCTAATTTTGATCTGATGATATCCTGACCTCAGATCCATCTTAGAGATTACCGTTGCACCGGCTAGATGATCGAATAGGTCATTTATTCGAGGAGTAGGATACTTGTCCTTGACGGTCACCGCAGTCAAAGGGCGGTAACCAACCACCAGTCTAGGATCATCGGTATCCCGTCCTTTGACAAAGATGACCGGACAGCCCCAAGGCGAGCTACTCGGACGGGCGAATTCCTTTTCCAGCAGCTCATCAAGTTGCTTCTTCAACTCAGTTAGCTCTTCCGCTGGCATGCGGTAAGGCCTTCTGAAAGTTGGGGCGGTTACCGGAACCAATTCAATGACGAATTCCACACTTCGATCAGATGACCTGCCAGGCAACTCCTCAGGAAAGATATCGGGGAAATCACACACCACAACCACCTCATGTATCTCAGGTGGGGTGATACCCTCCAGGAAAATAGGATTGATCTCCGGAGAGAGGGGAGTGGCAGTGGACGGAGTGGCGGAAGTAGGGGACCAGTAACGCACTAGTCCATAGGTTGGGTGGTTTACTGTGATAGTCTTGGCAACACAATCTAGCTTGGCCTGATATGTGGCTAGCCAATCCATGCCCAGAATGACATCTATCCCCACTGACTATAGTGCTATCAACGAAAACGGGAAAAGAATTGTCGCTATAGAAATCTGAACCTCCGGAGACATCCAGTGAGTGTGCCAACTAGAGCCTGGGGTCTTGACCACTAACAGGGAGTCCATATCCTCAAACGGTATTTGATGGTTGAGTGCAAATGATGTGGATATGAATGAATGCGATGCTCCAGAATCAAATAAGACTGAAGCTGGATAATCATTGATTCGAATCATACCCATGAGAGCACGGGGGTCACCTTCAACTCCTTCAGCCGAGACGTGGTTTAGGCGACCACGGCTGATGGGCACGGCCTTGGCGGCTGGTGTAGAGGGAGCAGGTGCAGGTGCTGAGGTAGCCGGTGCCTTCTGGGGACACTCCCTGGAGAAGTGCCCCGTTTGACCACAGCTGAAACAAGTGGGCCTCTGCGGTGGTGGAGGTAGCTGAGGGTGGTCCACACTTCCACCCGCACCCAAGGTCGAAGTAGCTGGGCGGGGCGGAGGTGGCAGGTACCCGGTGGGTTTCGGCGCGAAGGGCGCCTTAGGCACGGTGCTGAAAGGCACAAATACCTTGCGCTTCTTGCCTTCAGTAAAAGAGGAGCTCTGATGATCAGCTGGAGCTGGCCTCTTAGAAGCCTCCAGCTCCTTCCTACCTTGCTCCATGGTGAGAGCCTGGTTGTAGAGCTCTTGGTAGGAGGTGAACTTGAAGGGTAGGAGCTCGTATCGGAGACGAGGTGCGAGCCCCTTGCGGAAGAGGTATTGCTTGTCTTCGTCATTCGTCACGTCCCGAGGGGCGTAACGGGAGAGGTGGTTGAACTCCCGTCCATAGGACTGGACGTCCATGCGTCCCTGGGTTAGGTCCAGGAACTCCCGCCTCTTGAGCTCGAGGATGGGCTTGGGGATGTACGCCGCACGGAAGGCGGTGCGGAATTCCTCCCAAGTGATGACATGGCCCGTGGCAACCATAGCCACGTGGCTTTCCCACCAGGAGCCGGCGGCTCCTTCCAGAAGGTAGGTGGCGAAGTTGACGTGTTCCGCCGCCGGAACGTGAAGAGCGGCAAACTTGCGCTCGATAGCCCGAAGCCAATCATCCGCATCAAGCGGCTCCTTAGCCTCGGAGAAAGTGGGAGGTTGGGACCGCAAGAACTGGTTGAGGGTGGTGCAGTCCGTGTTCCTCCTGGCCCCTTGCTAGACCAGCTGCTCGAGCAACCGCTCATTGCGCAGACGGTTTTGTTCAATTGCCATCATAACCTCCGCCATTGAGGGTGGCGGTGGTGGATCAGGGTTGCTCTGTTCCCCACGACGGGTAGGAGCCATCCTGAAGAATTGGAACAACGACAAGTTAGTAACCGATTCCGACAGCTAAGATAGATCATTGTTGCTTCCAGATATAGATAAATGACATC
Organism: Puccinellia tenuiflora; assembly: GCA_012064385.1. Classification (NCBI taxonomy): domain Eukaryota; kingdom Viridiplantae; phylum Streptophyta; class Magnoliopsida; order Poales; family Poaceae; genus Puccinellia; species Puccinellia tenuiflora. The sequence continues at coordinate 202,329 of QRDG01002203.1, read as the reverse complement.
AGGGTTCAACAGAAAGATCTTGGGTTAAAGATCAGCTTCATGCACTGGGACCCACAATAGCATAACACTCACAAGGGTGACAGCCCTCATGAATAATTACACCGGAGCCCTAGCACAATCCGGGACCTTCGGTTCAAGATCTTGGCTAAAGCAAAGAAATATCTTGACGAACCATCATACTTCCTTTCGTCATGTTTTAGGGTTGGCAGAGGAGTAAGGATAACTAGTAACTAAAGGTAGGAACCCAAACCCCGAGATCCTAAAGATTTAGAACTTTGCCGATGATCAGAAGAACCGTTAAAATCAAATAGAGGTAAGATGACACCGAGATCAGAGTGAATTGGATGAGGAGTAAAAAGAATCCTAGGAGGGTTTTCACAACTCATTTTTAGGTTGAAAATAATTTTCACGAACTAGACTCGACATCGACCAAAAGAACGGGTTTCCTACAGGCAGTCCTGCTCTGATACCAACTTGTAACGCCCCGACCCCGGAATTATACAGAGAGGCTATGTATTCATCATAACCATCAATGTATAAAACAAAGATCGAGACTTGTGGAACAGAACTGGCACAAAGCATGACTCTACGACACAAAACATATAGCAACTCATATAATGAGAAGAATACAAATGTTACAAACAAAAGGATCACAGATCCAACAATTCAACAAGCGGAAGCGGGTAGTGTTGTCTAACAACAAGAAGCAAAATATGGCCTAAGAGGCCTACAATAAACATCATCCCAGCCAGCTTGTTCCACGGTCCCAAGCTGCCACCTGGGAACCCCAGACTAGTAGTCGACGTCAACGAAGAAACCACCTAGTCGCTCGGTGTCGTCCTCCTCTGAAATACAAAATCATAGAGGCAGCAAAGAGAGACTGAGTACGATGTACTCGCAAGTTTAGTAGAGCGATATAGGCCCAATGACTGACGGAGGCTCTAAAGCTTTATATGTATTTCTTTTGCATAAAGCTAAGTTTCATAAACAAAAATATATAATTGACCCATGGCATTCATCTACTCAGAGTATTTTACAAAGGGGTAAGAGGGTATCATTATGATCTTCGGTTCTCGACGAACCTACTCATAACCATCACCACTCATCTCACACAAAGGCACTCCCTCGACTCACCCTCGAGGAAATGAACCTTTATCACAAGTTTGTTATGCAACCTCTAGCTGCCATATCAATTAGGTTAACGGTGTCTATGATCTTATATCCGATAGCAAGATTGTCCATAACCGTGGACACGGCTTTTCAAAAGATTAACCCTGCAGGGGTGTACTATTTTACCCATTGGTACCGTCCGGCTCACCTAGTTGGCCCTCTTCCGGGGAAGGCCGGCAAGCGGGCGCGGTTAGACCTTTACAATGCATGAGACTATCCAAGAGTCATCTGTGGCCACAGGACAAGTTTACCCAGCCTCAGCCCCTGCCCCATCGCCACATCCTAACACCACCATCCTCATCATCCTTTTTCCGCTCACACACACGGCAAATGGAAATAGCAAACTAGAGGACCCTTGGATACGCCCTCACAAATTATTCGGTCAGTAAGGCGCCCATACACCCACCAATGGCAGCACGCTCGTCTTGGTTCAAGAGGTAAAGAACTCGCACCTAGGGGCTAGAGTGAGGCAAAACACCATCCCCGATGGCAACTCACCCAAGCCATCTTAGCATTTTAATTTAGCATCACATTTATCCACCAAGTCCGCATCATTCCATCTTCAACAACAATTATGGAAATAAACAACGGACACAACTAGTATTGCAACTAAGCATGTCTAAGCATGGATAAGCATATAACCGACAATTATAATTCGTATCCGGCCAACACCTCAACACTAGGGTTCATAGGTAGGGATACATGTGATTGGCTCGGGGAAGAGACATGCATTCATAGGATTCTATGTTTACCAAAAGAGACCTTTGAACCGCATGCAATATTATGGTGGATAAAATAATTTGATCAAAACATAGGATGCTATATGCCAAGAAGGTTAGGTTATCTCTTGCCTTGCTGCCGGGTAGCGTAGTATTGCTCGTCGGGGTAGGAGAGGGAACCCTCGACTCCGGAATCTATCGATACCCAAAAGAAAAGGCAAAGAACACATAAATCACACGAACTCAAGATGCAATGCTCAATCACATGATGACATGTCAAGTTGATGCAAAGATATCATTATATAAATTAAAAGCAAATTTAAATGAGGAGCCAAATAATTAGTGCGATTATTTGGAACCAACCCCATATTTATCTTAGTGGCCACATTCTTTATAAAATATGAAATTATTATAGCGGTGGCTCATATATGCATGAACATGGCATGAATGGATAGGTTTCGTTCCTCCGGTCATTTCGGTAATTTATTTGTAATTTTCGGAGTACCGATGAATAAATGACAAATTAATTAAATAATTGAATTTACTTCATTTAACCCAATTATGAATAACATCAAATAAATATTTGTGATCATGACTTAATATTAGCATGGTTTGATTGCATTTGAGATGTTCAACACATTGATATCTTATTTATAAAATTTGGATCAATATTTAGTAAGTTATGAATTTTCCCAAATTAGGCATCAATTTTACCTTTTTAGGGTTTCCTAATTATAGGGAAATTATTTTGCTCAAGAGGACATGATAAAGTTACCAACTGATAGGTTTTGTTTTGCTGAGCAATTTGATATTTAGTTTGCAAATTTTGAAGCAATACACAAAAAGATATTAAAGTTTTTAAATTGCCTTTTTAATTCAAAAAGGAAAAAGCAAAAGGCCAGACAGGCCGGCCTTGTGCCGGCCAGGCCGGGCTGTAGGCCGGGCAGGGACCCGAGTGGTCCGGCCCAGAGCCGGCCCAGGCTGGCAACCGGCCGGGAACTAGCCCGAAGGCTCCGGCCTCAAGGTCGGTCCAGGCCGGGCGCTAGGCCGGCCCAGCACACACGCACGCACGCGTGCCGGTCAAAGTCACGACCGGCGTGCCGGGCGATGCCCACCGGCGGGGAACGGCCGGCGACGACCAGGATGAAGCGGCGCCCCGTGAGTGCGCACGTGTGCCAAAATTCGTGAGGGCGCGGGGCCGTTACGGTGCGCGTGCTTGAGGGCGGAGGGAAAACGCCGAGATGACGCGGGCGTGCTCGAGCCGCTCGGCCGGCGGACGAACGGCGGCCGCTTGCACGGACACGACGAAGCAGAAGGGGAGGAGGGGAGAGAGGTTGTCCGGGAGGGACGCGAGCTCACCAGGAACACGTGACGGGGCTCGGAGGCGGAGGGGACAGCCGGTGGCGACGGCAATCGTGCCGGTCGGCCGCCGGACTGAGGGGAGGAAGACGACGGCGGCGGCTCGATTTCGGGCTCCCTAGCCCGATTCCTTCGGCGGGGAGTCGCAGCTCGGCGAGGCGGAGCTGGTGGCGGCAACGGCTTGCCTCGGGGCAGCCGGAGTCGGCGGCGAGGTGCGGCGCACGGTGGCGGAAGACGTCGGTCTCGGGAGCTCGCTACGGTCGGTCTCGATCCGGAAAAACGGGGAGCTGGGGAGGGGAAGAGAGAGAGGGGCAGGTGCGCGTCGGTGAGGTCCACTTGACCTCCAGGGGAGCGAGAGGAGCGACGGCCGCTTGCGCGGCATGGCGCCAGTGCCATGGCGCCACTGTGCGAGGAGAGAGGAGGGAGAAGGAGAGACTGACAGTGGGGGCCCACTGTCAGTAATTTAAACAAAATCTGCAATTTCTGTTTTCTTTTAAGTTCAGCAGACTTCAGTGATTTAATTGGTGCACTAAAACATTTTTATAAAATGTGCAAAAATTCATGTGGGCTCGAAATTACCTTTAGGTGCTCCACAAAAATTGGTGAGGTCAAATAAAAAGTTTTGACCCACATTTGTTCCCAGGGTTTAAATTAAGGCATTTTTGATATTTCCAAAATTCCTTTATTTAGAGTATTTAAACATTTCCAAAAATAACGAAAATATTTATGGAGGCCCATATAAAAATATTGAAGCTCCCCATGATTTTAGTTTAAATTTTTGGAAAACTTAACTTGGTTCCAAAAATATAGTTTGTAATGTACCAAAATGAATTCTCAAATTTATTTATTATTTGACAAAACTTGGAATTTGAGAATTGGGGATAAGAGGCAAATTGGGAACCTCCTAAACAATTTGGAAGTTCAAGAATAAAGTGTGTTGCCAACTTGAGCTCTGCATTTGGTTTGGCCATTGCGGGCAAGGCATTTAGTTTGGAAAATGTGAGGAAGGGTTTTGCTTTCCTTTGTTTTCATTTCTAGGTGTTGCTTTTATTTCCACATTAGAAATTTTAGATGGATGCCATGATGCAATGCACAACAAAAGTGAAAAATTGGCCCATATTTTAGGGTACTAATCTGGGGCTGTTACATTCGCCTATAAATTAGTCTTCGACCCGAAAACCTAAGTACCCGATCATATTTTCCAGAAGACGTCCGAAGCCGCCGCCATCACCAACCCTAGTTCGGGAGGGTTCTGCGGATCTTCCCGGCACCCTGCCGGAGAGGGGAATCGACACCGGAGGCATCTACACCACCATGCCTGCCTCCGAAGTGATGCGTGAGAAGTCCACCACAGGACTACGGGTCCATAGCAGTAGCTAGTAGTCCACCTTGTGAGCTACCTATCATGATCAAGATCATATTATCTATAACTGCTACATGATTGAGTTTTCATGGATCTGATGAATTGTGGAAGTCATTACTTTTGTTCATCTATGTATTATGTTTTATCTATGATCTTCCATGCTCTCCGATGCTAGTGGATGCTTTGGCCAAGTAATTATTAGTGTTGTATGAGGGAGTATTTATGCTAGATAGTGGGTTCATGGCTCTCTTTGTCTGAGCTCGGGTTGATAGAAACGATTAAGACTTGAGATGTGCTGTTGCCACTAGGGAGAAAACAACGGTGTGATTTCCTTGTGTTATTTACATTGCTTACATTATGCACTTTGCTTATTGCAATGATTTATTGCTTCCAACTTAATACTTTTGGGTACATGCTGGATAGCCATCCCGGGTGGATTATTAGTCATAGATGCAGTTGGATAACGGTCTATGTATTTTGACGTAATGCCCATATTAGATGAAACGGTGAACTATATTGTTTTATGATAGCATTGATTTGCGCCCACAATTCTGTCAATTGCCATGCTGTAATTTGTTTACCCATCATGTATATCTTTTGGAGAGACACCGCTAGTGATCTGTGGACCCCGGTCCTATTTTTCTACATTGTTTACAACCGTTTTAATAGCTTTTTATCATCATTTGCTCGCTGGTCATATTTCACTCTCATCATATTTTACATCTGCACAATTAATCCTTTGTGTTCGGCAAGCCGGAGAGATTGACAACCTCTCTGTTTCGTTGGGCAAAGTACTTGTTTGTGATTGTGTGCATGTCCGTGTTAATCTATAAGCGCCAGAGTAGATTGACACCTCGCTAATCCTTCTCCAAGTCCTACTGGATCTGACAACCTTGGTTTTGTAATCAAGGGAAACTGCTGCTTTACTACATCATACCTTCCTCTTGGGGTTCCCCAGCAAACATGTGATCACGCCAACAAGCAAGCTTTTTCTGGCGCCGTTGCTAGGGAGTTGAAGAAGGCAACCACCAAGTCTTTCGTCAACACGCCAGAAGCTTTTTCTGGCGCCGTTGCCGGGGACTTGGAAGCTTCAGATAGGGGAGTTTCACACATCCTTTCACTTTACTTTGTTATTGTCTTGCCTAGTATATTTTTTTATTAGTCTTTTTTTGCCTTTCGTTTGCTCTAAAACTGAAAAACACAAAAAAATTAAAAATACCAGCACCTTGTTTATTTCGGTTTTGTCCTGTTATTATGTCTTGTTCTTTACTTGCTATCAATGGTTACTTTCTGTGAGACTAGATCTTATTGGCAAGGTGGGTTCACGGAGGAACAACAGAAATATTATAAGGAACACTGCTTGTCTGAAAAAGGGAAACACTTCTGGGCACAAATAAATAAATTGAATAGTCTTGCTAAAAAAAATTTACTCTACATATGATGAATCCTGATGCTTTAATGAATCTTTTTGTTGTAGGAGGCATAAACACCTCCCTTTCCAATGTGATTGTAATGATAATGAAATATTGGCTTCTTATGCTAAAGGAAACTATGATTTTGATAATCTTGAACAAATTGAAGAATTTGTTGTCTTTATGGGTGCCTATGAAATTACTTCTGTGCTTAAAGATATTGATGATGCTTCTTACAAGTCTCAAAATTTTGTTATACTTGGATATTTCCTGGAGTATTACAATGATAATCCTTATATTACTGAATTTCTTGAGAGAACTTATCCTCCAAAAGAAGAGATTGTTGCCTTGCAGGAAACCATGGAAGAAAAAATTGCTGAAACTGAAAGCTCATTGGATGAAAAAGAGCAAGAGAGTGAAGGACAAACAGAGGATCTACCTTCTAATGATAGTAACTCTCTAACTCTTACAATACATAATTACCCTCCATGCTTACCTAAGAAGGATGAATGCTATGTTCCTATGGATTCTGTTGGAATATCCCTTTTTCATAAGACTGATGCTTGTTACACTTATGAACATGGTTCCCCTACTAAACATCACCCAAAACAAGAACAAACCAAAAACAAACAGAAGGTAGAAATAAAATGGGATACGGATGTTTATGATGACTTATGCTATGAAGTTTATGATGGTCCTGTGTTACTTGATGATATTAATTATAATACTACTGAAAATTATTATGAGAGAGGTAAATATGTTACCATGATTCCTATCATTATGAAAGTTTTGAGGTTGCTCTTGGTTGCTTTATGCCTCAATGATTTTTATAAGAAAGAGTTTTCTCTCTTTATGTTGAAAGTTTTATTTTACCTTCCTATGCTTGTCACTATGTTCTTCATTGATTTATTTGATTACAAGATTCCTATGCATAGGAAGTGGGTTAGGCTTAAATGTGTTTGATATTTGCTTCTTGATGCTCTCTTTGTGTTTCAACTCTTATTCTTATGAGAGCATCATTAAAATTATCAAGCCTAGCTAAAAGGCGTTAAAGAAAAGCGCTTATGGGAGGCAACCCATTTTATTTTTACCTACTGCTTTGGTTGAGTTTTGGGTGATGTTACTTCTATAACAACTCCGTTGTATATTTTTGTTTTTGGTTTTTGGTGCCAAGAATAGCCTCTAAAGAGAGGAAGACTAATTTGTGAGTTTGCTGTCTAGAAACAGATTTTTTGTTCTTAACTGTTCAAAAATCCAAACAATCACAGAACGTCATCTGTGGCTGAAAATTTGTGACAGCAAGCATCAGGGTTTTGTCTACCTTTATCTAGTTTTAAGTTTTCTGATTTGAGGTGCAGAAGTGCCCCGAACAAATTCATCTTTACAGTCCATTCTGTTTTTTGACAGATTCTGTCATTAGTTTTGCATTGCTTCTTTCATGGGCAAAGTGAAGCTCTTTTCAAAGCTAGAGCTTTACTTAGACCTTTGTGATAGTAGCTAATGTTTTAAAAAAAAATTCATGGTATGTGCTTTGGAACTGAAGGAAGATATTGTTTTTGAGGACTAACCCCTCGAATGAAGTTGCTATAAGTTTTACGTGAAGGAAGCTTTCAAGTATCCAAGTGCGAGGTGATGAAGGAAGATCAAGAAGGGATAAAAGCCTAAGCTTGGGGAGGCTCCCCATGGACCCTCCTCTGAAATATTCAAGAAGTCACAAGCGTCTAAGCTTGGGGATGCCCAAGGCATCCCCTTCTTCATCGACAATCATCGGTTCATCTCATCGTACTATATTTTTATTCCTTTACACATTATGTGCTGTTCTTGGAGCGTCAGTTTGTTTTTACTTTCAGTTTGTCTATGTTTTGTTCTCTGGTCTTTGCAATAATTTGGATCCATGCATGCTTGTTTGGGACAGAGACACGCTCCGCGTTTTCGTATACACTCATGTTCTTCACTTATATGTGTTGAGTGTTTAGCCTTTGTTATTTTTTGTTTTTAGCTCTTGTTTTCAAGCATCTCTTGTTCAGAGTTGTTAGCTTTTCTAGTTAGGAAGTATTCTATTGTGATTTCACCCTTTTAGTTTTGTTTCAAATAAGTTGATTGGTGTTTGGTTGAGTGGAAATTATCATGTAGGAAGTGTTAAAAGTGCTGCTTAATCTTGTAGACCATTGTCTTGAATATTTGATACTTGTCAATTATTTAGAGATATGAAGTAGATTAATGCTTAAACTTGTGGATCATCTAGTAAGAATATATTAGTAAAGAACTGTCGTAAAGCTTTAAAATTGTGGTGCTTGTCCTGCTTGGTAGCTCTCAAAGTCTAGATATTCTTTTTGCAAAGAGTTGGTTTGGCTAACAAGGTAGACGCTGTGAAGTCCAGTGGTTATGCATGATGTATATCTGTAGTCATTCATTGAACCAAGTTGATGTTATGTGTTTGCTGATATCCTGCTAAGCCCAAAAATTCCGTACTGAGAGGGAATACTTCTCGTGCAAAAAAACTCCCTGAGCCAATTATCTTTGCCATTGGTGTCCACCATACCTACCTACATGTGGTATTTCCTTGCCACTCCATGTAAAATTTTCATGTGCTATCTTTAAAACCTTCAAAATTCTCCTTTCCTCTGTTTTTAAGCTCATGAGGAAGCAGTAGGAAGCTAGATATAACATATAACAAGCAAGATCATCCCCCCCCCCCCATTTCACCCAGTGTTGACGGTTCACGTCCTCACTTGAATTTGACCTGAGAGTGGCTTAAGAAAAATATAAATATAACTCACCATTCTCCTCCGCACAATGAAAACCTGAGAAATCAGTCAAAACATTGGTTAGTGGTGAAACAAAGGAGAAAAGAGAAGCGACCTCATTCCTCTAAAACCAGTCGCTCTCAAAAGTCTAAAAGCCTAGCTTGAAATGGGGGACTAGCTAGTTTCTTTACTGTGAAGTCGCAAAAGCATGCATATCTCAAAACTATTTTACTTCTGTCAAAAAAATCCAAAAAATAATAAAAAGCTCTAGCACATGACTAATCCCTGCTTCCCTCTGCGAAGGGCCTTTCTTTTACTTTTATGTTGACTCGGTCTTCCTCTTCCTCTTTACCCCTCGAGCAATCACTTCGGTGCTATCAGATATCAGGTTGTCCTGATATTTGACTAGCCAATACATACCCAGAATTACATCTAGCCCATCTGACTTCAGTGCTATCAGCTGGAACGGAAAGGACCAGTAGCCTATGGTAATCTGGACCTCCGGAGCAATCCATTTAGTGTGCCAACTAGAGCCTGGTGTTTTGACCACTAGAGGGGAGTCCATGTTCACAAACGGTATTTGATGATTGTGTGCAAAAGCTATGGATATGAAAGAATGCGATGCTCCAGAATCAAACAAGACTGAAGCTGGGTAATCATTGACTCGAAGCGTACCCATGAGAACACCGGGGTCCTCTTCGACTCCTTCAGCCGAGACGTGGTTCAGGTGGCCACGACTGACGGTCATGGCCTTGGCGGCGGGTGTAGAGGGAGCCGGTGCAGGTGCTGCGGTAGCCGGTGCCTTCTGGGGACACTCCCTGGAGTAGTGCCCCGGCTGGCCACAGCCGAAGCAAGTGGGCCTTGGCGGTGGTGGAGGCAGCTGAGGGCGGAAGCCACTTCCAGCCGCACCCAAGGTCGAGGTAGCTGGGTGAGGCGGAGGTGGCCTGAACCCTGAAGGCCTTGGCATGAAGGGTGCACGAGGCACAGCGCTGAAGGGCACAAAGACCCTGCGCTTCTTGCCCTCAAAAGAAGAGGAGCTCTAGTTGTCAGGTGGAGCTGGCCTCTTGGAAGTCTCTCCAGCTCCTTCCTACCCTGCTCCATAGTGAGAGCCTGGTTGTAGAGCTCCTGGTAGGACTGGAACTTGAAGGGTAGGAGCTCGTATCGGAGACGAGGGGCGAGCCCCTTGCGGAAGAGGTACTGCTTGTCCTCATCGTGGGTCACGTCCCGAGGGGCGTAACGGGAGAGGTGGTTGAACTCTCGCCCATAGGATTGGACGTCCATGCGTCCCTGGGTCAAGTCCAGGAACTCCCTCCTCTTGAGGTCCATGACGGGCTTGGGGATGTATGCCACACGGAAGGCGGCGCGGAACTGCGCCCAGGTGAAGACGTGGACCGCATCAAACATTGACACGTGGCTCTCCCACCAAGAGCCAGCGGCTCCATTCAGCAGATAGGTGGCGAAGTTGACTTGTTCCACCACTGGAACGTGCAAATCCGCGAACTTGCGCTCAAGAGCACGGAGCCAATCATCAGCATCTAGCGGCTCCTTAGCTTCAGAGAAAGTGGGAGGTTGGGACCGCAAGAACTCGGTGAGAGTGTTGCAGTCGTTGTTCCTCCTAGCCCCTTGTTGAACCAACTGCTCGAGTAGACGCTCATTTCGCAGCCGGTTCTCCTCGATGGCCATCAGAACCTCCGCCATTGAGGGTGGCGGCGGTGCATCAGGATCACCGGGGTTACCACGACGGGTGGGAGCCATTCTGAAGATTTGGAACAAGGACATAGTTAATAAACATCTCCGAACAGTTAGGATAGATCATTAGAATCCTTCCAGATATAGAGCTATAAGATGGCACTAGCACATAACATATTTAGTCAACCACGGATGACATCACGTCATCGCGGCAATAGCAAACGGAAATAACTGACTCGAGACAAACTCTGGACGGTAGAACCCAACCCCGAGAACCTAAATTTTGACGCCAAGCTTAAAACAAATAGAGATAAGAGATCAGAGTAGAGCGAGTTGGATGAGGAATAAAAAGAATCCTAAGAGGGTTTTCACAACTCATTTTTAGGTTATCATGCATAGTAAAGAGATCAAGACTTCGGAACAACTGGCACATCACAGACTCTACGACACAAAGAGATCATATAGCAACTCATATATGAGGAAGATACAAATTACACACAAAAGGGGTCACCGACCCAACAGTACATCATGCGGAAGCGAGGTAGTTGTCTAATACAACAAGATCCAAATATATGGCCTAAGAGGCCTACACATAAACATAAACCCAAGCCAGCTTGTTCCGACGTCCCAAGCTTCCACCTGGGAACCCCGAACTACTTGTCGATGTCCAGGAAGAAACCACCTGGGTGCTCGGTGTCGTCCTCCTCTGAAACAAATTATAAAAGCAGCAAAGAGAGACTGAGTACGACGTACTCGCAAGTTTAGTAGGGCGATATAGGCCTAATGATGACGGAGGCTCTAAAGCTGTATACTAGTTATTTTGCATAAAGCCAGTTTTCATTTAATAAGACATAACTGACCCATGGCATCGACTACTCAGAAGATTTTTCATAAACGGGATAAGAAAGTAACTTCTTCCTTCGGTTCTCATCGAACCAAATAGTATCAAGAATCCACCTCTCATTTCCACCAAGGCACTCCCTCGAATCACCCTCGAGGAAATGAACATTTTATCACACGTTGTAATTGCAACCTCTAGCTGCCAAATTTTAATTAGGTTAAAGTTATTTATGATCCCGTAAATCCATTCCCAAGGCGTCCATAACCGTGGACACGGCTTTTCGAAAATATTAACCCTGCAGGGGTGTACTACTTTACCGATTGGTACCGTCCAGCTCACCTGATTGGCCCTCTTCTGGGGAAGGCCGGCGAGTGGGCGCGGTTAAACCTTTACCTCGCATAGACTATCCAAGAGTCATCTGTGGCGACAGGACAAGTTTACCCAGCCTATTTTAGCCCCTTCCCCCATCGCCACATCCTAAACACCACCATCATCGTCGTTTCTTTTTCCGCTCACACACCCACGCGCAAATGGAAATAGCAAACTAGAGGACCCTTGGATACACCCGCACAAGTTATTCAGTTAGTAAGGAGCCCATACCCCCACCAATGGCAGCACACTCAAACCATGAGTCCGAAGACAGAAACTCGCACCTAGGGGCAAGAGTGACGCAAAACACCATCCCCGATGGCAACTCACCCAAGCCTTTTAAGCAAATTAATTAAGTACCACACTTCACCACCATGTCCGAAACATTCCATCAACTTCAACAATTATGGAATTTAATCAACGGACATAAAGCATTTGACTAAGCATGGCTAAGCATCACTAAGCATATATATATACAACAATTATATCTTTGTCTCAGGCCAACACATCAAACCTAGGTTTCATAGGAAGGGAAGCATGTGATGGTTCAGGGGAAAAATATGCATACATAGGAGACTCTAGCATTGACCAAAATTGTCATTGGAATCGCATGCAATATTATGGTGGATAAAATAAGTTTATAAAGCAATAGGATGCTAAATGCCAAGAAGGTTAGGTTATGTCTTGCCTTGCTGCCGGGGCGTGTAGCACGGCTCGTCGGGTAGGTAGGGGAACCCTCGACTCCGGAATCTATCGATACCCAAAATAATAACAAAGGAACAAATAAATACACGAAGACAAGGCGCAATGCACAATCACATGATGACATGACAAGTTGATGCAAAGATATCATCATTTAATTTGTCTAACAAATTAAATGGAGTTCCAAATAATTAGTGCAATTATTTGGAAACAACCCCATATTTCTCTTAGTGGCCACAATAGTTATAAATTATTACATTACAAAAGAAGTGGGGTAAATATGCATGAACATGACATGATTAAGTAGGTTTTGTTCTTCCGATCATTTTGGTACCTTATTTGTAATTTCCCGAGTTTCGATGAATAAATAGCGAATTAAATAATTAACTGAATTTAATTTTGTTAACCAATTTATGAATAACATCAAATAAACATTTGTGATCATGATTTGATATTACCATTATTTCATAGCATTTGAAACACTGATCATTTTGATATTTTATTCATAATTTTTGGTTAAATATTTATCGAATTATGATTTTCCCAAATTAGGTATTATTTATACTATTTTAGAAATTCTTAACAAACAGCAAAAATATAAACTCAAAAGATCATTTCAATGATTCTAACATGTAGATTTTGTTTTTCTGAACAATTTGATATTTTATTTGCAATTTTTGGAGCAATAAGTAAATAGTTATCAAATGTTTTATATTTGTTTTTATCTCCAAAAAGGAAATTCAAAAACCCTGGCAGGCCGGCCTAGGGTCGGCCAGGCCGGGCCACAGGCCGGGCAGAGGCCCGAAACCTCCGGCCTTTGGCCGGCCCAGGCTAGGCTGCAGGCCGGGTGGGTGCCCGAGGGGTCCGGCCTCGTGCCGGCCCAAGCTGAGCCCAGGCCGGGCACCTGCCCGAGCCATCCGGCCTTAGGCCAGACAGGCCGGTGCCCAGGCCGGGAGCACGGCACGGCGGGGCGGCGACGACGGTGATCAACTGCGGCGAGGAGGGGGAAGAGAGGGAGCGGTAACTCACGCGAGAGAAAAACAGCTCACCCGGGAGCACGTATGCTTGGTCGGCGTGGCGAGGGGGGTGGTCGGCGTCGACGGAATCGGGCCGGCAGAGCTCGGCAGGGTGCGGGCGATGTCGCGGATGTCGGCGTCAAGGCAAACGTCCCCGGCTCGATTCCTTCCAATGGGAGGGAGAGGAGGACCCGGCTAGGAAGAGGGCGGCCTCGGCTTGTCCCGGGGATCTCCATATGCGGCGAATCGATAGCGACGGCGTCGGCACAACGGAGGTCAGAGCGGGGAAGCAAGGGTGGGCGTCGATCCGGAATTTTGGGGAGGAATGGAGAGGGCAAGGCGTCGTGGAGCAGGTGGGCGATGACGGACGGCTCCTTAGTCGCCCGGGGGCCACGGGATGGTGCGGCATGGGCGCGGGGGAGGTGGCGGCATGGTGCCAGTGCGCCCTGCACTGTGGAGAAGAAGACAACTTCCAGAAAACCCTCTGGCACATTTTAATAATTTACAGAAAGGTCCAGCAGCCCCTTTTTGGGATTTAATTAAGGCACCTAAACCTTTTCATAAAATCTACAAAAATTCATGTGGGCTCCCCATGTCATGAGAAAGTTCCACAAAATTTATTGTTCCAAAATAAATTGTTTAGATTCAAATTTATTCATATTGTTGCAATATGATCATTTTTGATAAATTGCAAAATGCATTTATTTGGAGCACTTAAACATTTCCAAAAATAATGAAATTAATCATGGAGGCTCCTAATATGAAAAAGAAACTCCCCATAATTTTAGTTTGAATTTTTGGAATGTTTAACTTGGTTTCAAAAAGAGAATTTGAATTAACCCAATTTTGAATTCTCAAGTTTATTTCTTGTTTGGCAATAATTGGATTTTGACAATTTGTTATAAGATGTAACTTGGAACTTCCTAACAATTTGGAAGTCCAAGAATAATTTGTTTGTCAAATTAACAATTGCATTTGGGGTTGAGGTTGGAGAAGGTTTTGCTTTCCCAATTTAAAAAGGCTTTCATATGTGGATAGTTAGAAGTAGCAATTTCATATGGATGCTATGATGCCAACAGGAATGCAAAAAGTGGAAAAATTCTTCGTATTTTTTATTACAAAGTTGGGGCTGTTATAATTCTACCCCCTTACAGGAATCTCGTCCCGAGATTCTAGGCTTGAGTGAAGAAGGTGGGATATTCCTGTCGAAGACTAGTTTCTCGCTCCCAAGTGGCTTCTTCTTCGGAATGGTTAGACCATTGAATTTTCAGGAACTTGATGGTCTTGTTGCGGGTTTTCCTCTGCGCTTCATCCAAGATGCGGATATGATGCTCACGGTAAGTCAAGTCCTTCTGGATGTCCAACACTTCATGATCAACCCCATGGATAGGGTCCTTGAAACAACGCCGGATGTCGGGGATATACCAAATAAGGGTATCATCGACATGTACATATTCCAGTATACCAGGGTGGCCCACTGGTGGTAATGCCGGCAGGCTTACCGGGCGGCCCAATATGCTGAAGCACAAGGACAAAGCGAATCCGGCTAAGGAGAACCCAAGACGAAGGCCTAGTAACCATCCGACTTGGCGCACAAGACGAAGAAAACTAAGCCGTATTAGTCTAGGACTCCTATTTCCTTATGCCGGTAGACTTTGCTTGTAAGCCCTAGGCCTGGCCGCCTTTATAAGCCGACCTACGGGACGCCTTAGGGCAGAGAGAGAGAATCTCAACAGCCTCATACAACCAAGGCCATACACACAACATCATTGTAATCGGCTCATATTGCCTTATAGTGATTTATAGCAGCACGTAGGATCACGCCACCGTCGTGTGATCCGAAGCTGGGTAAACTGTGTGTAATCCCGTCACCGGAATCCCGCTACGTTCCTCCCCCCACGTCTTCTCTCTACCGTCGGCGTGTATACCTAGCCGGATGGCACTCCTATCCCGGCTAGATTCGACAATATCACAAAAGTTGGCGCCCACCGTGGGGCTGGAGGCGTCAAGGCGATGATCCGGGCGGGATCGGATCTACCCGGCTGATCGAGTTCGACAAGTTCATCGTCGTCGTCTTCGTCGCAGTCGGCTTCGCTCCCAAAGCTACATCGGATCGGCTCACATCGTACACGTGAGGTGCAGATCGGATCCAATCGACGAAGGCGATGTTTTCCGCCACGTTGCTTTTTTCTGGCTTGTCGCAGTCAAGGACGTCACTGCCGGTATCCGCCTTGGACTAAGCAGGCGGAATCTCACAGTAGGGCAAGGAAGAGCATCTACTTCAAGGTCCCGAAGATTTTCTGGCCGTACAGCCGGGTGCCCAAAAGCTTCGTCCCGTCGCGCACGGCTGGTTTGATTTGATCATCTAGGCGTTGAGTTGAAGCAAAATTCGTCATTAAAGATCGGGTCTGTTTTCATGTGTCGTGTATACACTTGCCGACCGAACATACTCGGACAAGTGAGCTTTCCGTCGGCATCCTCCCAAGAGACAAATCCCCGGATGTGTCGTCGGCTCACGCGTTTGAAGCAAGCAAGCTGGAGGTGATTGATCCTTAGCGCAACCATGTCAGATCGATCTCAAAACAATAGGCGGTCCAAGTCCTGATCCAAGAAGACTCCGTACGATTCGCTTACTATATGTGGTAGCAGAAATTGATAGGGATTGTTTTCAGCCAAAGCGGACCATGGAAAGCTACGTGAGCTTGCATGTGTGCGTGAAGTACTAATGTTAGCTACTAGTTGATTAAACCAGCTAGTAGTTTAACTATTACATCCACACCATCAAGTTTGAGTTGGACGATATTGATATCGCTTCCATCGCTACCAACGGTGGTCTGTTTTTCTATGGCGGCACAGTGGACACGCCTTCGTGCATCGCGGCGATCATGTTCCGGCTTGTAGTTCCGGCTATTTCATCGTCATCGCTTGCTCGTCAACACGGCATGATCAACCGTCATTAAGCTTACTCAACGTCGTGTTTTACCTTAATTGCTAACGCGGCAATGATGTCTTTTTTATCATCGTGTTCCAGCTTAATTGCCGATGTGAAAAGACGTCTTTTCAGCGTAATTATCGTCGCGTTTCGGCTTAATCGCCGATGTGGCATGATTGCCTTTTCGGCATATTTATCGTCGCGTTTCGGCTTTAATCGTCGATGCGGCATGTGGCCTTCTCGGCATACTCATTGTCGTGTTCTAGCTTAATCGCCGACGCGGCATTTTCGGCATACCCGTCGTCGCGTTCTTGCCTGCCCGTCATCGCGTTCCGGCTTAATTGTCGGCGCGGACGATGTTTTTTACGCATAATTATTGTCGTGTCCTGCTTAATTGCTAGCAGAACATGACGCCTTTTCGGCCTACCCATCGCAGTGTTCCGGCTTAATAGCCAATGCGGCATGATGTTTTTTCGCGTTCTAGCTTAATTGCTAACGCAACATGACGCCTTTTTCGGCGTATCCATTGTCTCGTTTCGGCTTGAATTGCCAACATGACATGATGTTTTTTCGCGTTCTAGCTTAATTGCTAACGCGGCACGACGCCTTTACGGCATATTCATCGTCGTTGTTCCGGCTTACGCGTCAGTGCGTCACGATTGAATTTTTTTTTCGCCGGGTTAGGTGGATCCGTCGTCAGCTTTATCGTGTTTTGGCATCTTCGCCAACATGGCACGGACGTCACGCCTTTCCGGCATACACATCATCACGGTCCGACTTAATCTGTCGTCGCGGCTTATTGTCATCACGGTCCGACTTAATTTGTCGTCGCGGCTTATTGTCATCGCGGTCCGACTTAATTTGTCGTCGCGGCTTATTGTCATCGCGGTCCGACTTAATTTGTCGTCGCAGTCCGGCTTAATTACCGTCGCGGCCTACATCATCGCCGCATCCCGGCTTATGCGTCATCAACGTCAAGAGCACCAAAAAGCTAAGTTTTCAGCAATTCTCTCGTTAACATTATATATGCTCATGAAATAAATTCTGGTTCGCTCTTTGAGATCATGCCATCTTTTATTTCCCGATGATCATATATACTAAGCTATCAATGTCAACCCGAATTTGCTTCGTGCTAGTGGTTATGTTCTGATGCTTTTTTGGCCATGTTGCCTTACAAATTAATGTTTTGTCCGCCTAAGAGTATTCATCTGACTGCTTATGTGCTGGGTCGCCTAAATAGATGTTTCGGCACCAAAAGCCGGCGCTTGTTCTGGGTCTAAACAGCTTAGTATTGCATCTCTGTTGCCCAGCAGACGTTCCGTGCTAGAGGTTTGCTAACACACGAAATATGGCTAAAGTGCATAAGCCAGAAAACTTAAGGGCGGACCACAGATACTCTGCAACCCAATGTTTTTGTTGAAAAAACTGTCGGCTTAGGCCTTACAATTGTTCAGCTTGCATTAAAAGTACAGCTTAATGCAGTTATTGTTTATTCTACAGGTGTTTTTGTTGCCCCTTCATCAAGCATGTCACCTGCAAGACGACTTATCTTCAGCCGCCTCCTGGGTTTTAAACAGATTGGCATCGCCCTGTTACCCGGTGAGATGTATTCGTCAAGCCACATGCCACCTTACTTCATAAGGTCGACATGAGCCTCGGGGGCTACAGTCTGTCGGAACTTAAAGTTTTGATAGATAGCTCGGGGGCTGCGTCAATCTACATCAAGCCGACGCTCGGGGGCTACAAGCATCAGATTTACTGAGTCTCATGTCGCCTTACTTCATAAGCCGACATGAGCCTCGGGGGCTACATCCACCTGGATGGAGATTTTTTCTTCATCCACTCTTTGGAATAAACTTGATTCTGAGACATGCAAATTGACTGTGTTCCCAATGGAATAAAGCTAGCACCAGCGGGTACAGTTCAATTCTGAAAGCCGACCGGACGCGGCCTACTTCAGAAGCGTGTAAATCGGACGAGTTCCATTGGACATAAGCCGGCACGATTAAAAATCGATCAGTCCGGACGTCCTGGTCAATCCGTCTTAAAAATGCCAATTAAGACGATGTTAGTTCGGCAGTACATGTCAGATATTTTCTTCGGCAAAGCTTCAAGTTCTACATCCGCCTAACCAAGACAAGACAAACAAAGGCGAAACTACTTCAAGCCCGTCGAAGAAGCCGGCCGCTGGAGAACTCAAAACTTTCCGGGGGCTAATGTCGGGGATATACCAAATAAGGGTATCATCGACATGTACATATTCCAGTATACCAGGGTGGCCCACTGGTGGTAATGCCGGCAGGCTTACCGGGCGGCCCAATATGCTGAAGCACAAGGACAAAGCGAAGCCGTCTAAGGAGGACCTAAAACGAAGGCCCAGTAACCATCCGACTTGGCGCACAAGACGAAGACAACTAAGCCGTATTAGTCTAGGACTCCTATTTCCTTATGCCGGTAGACTTTCCTTGTAAGCCCTAGGCCTGGCCGCCTTTATAAGCCGGCCTACGGGACGCCTTAGGGCAGAGAGAGAGAATCTCAACAGCCTCATACAACCAAGGCCATACACACAACATCATTGTAATCGGCTCATATTGCCTTATAGTGATTTATAGCAGCACGTAGGATCACGCCACCGTCGTGTGATCCGAAGCTGGGTAAACTGTGGGTAATCCCGTCACCGGAATCCCGCTACGTTCCTCCCCCCACGTCTTCTTTCTACTGTCAGCGTGTATACCTAGCCGGATGGCACCCCTATCCCGGCTAGATTCGACAATACCACGACACCGGAGTTGGGAGACATGGAACACATCATGTACATCCGGGAAGTTTGAGGGTAGCTCGAGTTGATAGGAGAGATCTCCTCGCTTGGCTAGGACGATGAAAGGGCCAACATAGCGAGGTGTCAATTTGCCCTTGATCCCGAAGCGATGAACGCCTCGGAGGGGAGAGACTCGAAGGTAGGCTTTATCACCAATTTCGTAGTGAACCTCTTGATGATGCTTGTCATAGTAGCTTTTCTGCCGGGATTGAGCAGCCTTGAGATTATCCCGAATGATACGGACTTTCTCCTCGGACTCATTGATCACATCAGGACCGAAGAGTGGCCTCTCTCCGGTTTCAGACCAATTCAGAGGGGTTCGGCATTTTCTCCCATAGAGAACCTCAAAGGGAGCCATTTGCAGACTAGCCTGATAGCTGTTGTTGTAGGAGAACTCGGCGAGAGGGAGGTACTTTTCCCAACCCTTACCGAAGGAGATGACACATGCCCGAAGCATGTCCTCAAGAACTTGGTTCACCCTTTCAGTTTGACCGTCAGTTTGAGGATGATAGGCTGTGCTGAAATTGAGGCGGGTTCCCATAGCATTTTGGAAAATCTGCCAAAATCTGGATACGAATAAGCTCCCACGGTCTGAGATGATCCTCATTGGAACACCATGGAGAGGAACAATGCGGGCAACATACAACTCAGCCAATTGCTTTGCATTTATGTCCTCGCGAACCGGAAGGAAATGGGCTACCTTGGATAGGCGGTCGATGACGACCCAGATGGCATTATAGCCCTTTTGTGACCTTGGAAATCCGGTGATGAAATCCATGCCTACTTCATCCCACTTCCACTCGGGAATGGCTATGGGGCGAAGGGTACCAGCAGGCCTTTGATGTTCAACTTTCACCCGGCGATAGACATCGCATTCAGCAACATACTCGGCGATCTCGCGCTTCAAGCAAGTCCACCAGAATTGACGGCGAAGATCTTGGTACATTTTGGTACTACCCAGATGAATAGAGATGGGTGACTCATGAGCTTCGGAGAGGATCAACTCTTTTGTGGTCCCACTCTTGGGCACCACTAGACGGTCATCGAAGTAGACAACACCATTGTCATCAACAGAAAAACTGTTAGCCTTCCCATTTGCTATTTTCTCTTTGATTTTGAGGATTTCAGCATCAAGTTGCTAGGCGGCCTTGATTTCATCCTCAAGAGTGGATTTGATTTCTAAGTTTGCCAGAAAACTGGAAGGAACAATTTCTAGATTCAAACGGGCAAACTCCTCATGGAGGGCGGGTTGTGCCTTTTCAACCATCAAGGTGTTGCAATAGGCCTTGCGACTCAGAGCATCGGCCACAACGTTGGCCTTGCCTGGTTGATAGTTGAGGGTCACATCATAGTCTTTGATTAATTCCAACCATCTTCTCTGTCTCAGGTTCAGATCTGGCTGGGTGAAGAGATATTTCAGACTTTGATGGTCAGAGTAGATCTCGCAACGGTTGTCCAACAGGTAGGGCCTCCATTGCTTCAGAGCATGAACCACGGCAGCAAGCTCTAGATCATGAGTTGGATAATTTTGCTCATGTGGTTTGAGTTGACGAGAAGCATAGGCTACAACATGGCCTTCTTGCATCAAAACACAGCCCAAGCCTTGGAGTGATGCATCACAATAGACGACAAAGTCTTTGTCGGTGTCGGGAAGGACAAGCACCGGTGTGGTAGTGAGCTTGACCTTGAGAGTTTGGAAACTTTCTTCAGCCTTGTCTGACCACACAAACGGTTTATTTTTCTTGAGGAGGTCAGTCAAAGCCTTGGCTATCTTGGAAAAGCCCTTGATGAATCGGCGGTAATAACCCGCCAACCCGAGGAAACTGCGAATATCCTTGACGGACTTTGGAGTAGGCCAATCCAGGATTGCCTGAATCTTGTCTGGTATCACTGCCACTCCAGCAGTTGACCCCACATGACCGAGAAAAATGAGCTCCTTTAGCCAAAACTCACACTTCGAGAACTTGGCATAGAGGCGGTGATCTCGAAGCTTGGTCAAGACAAGTCGAAGATGCTCAGCATGCTCTTCTTCGGTTTTGGAGTAGACAAGGATGTCATCGATGTAAATGATGACGAACTTGTCGAGGTACTCATGGAAGATGGAGTTCATCAGCCTCATGAATATAGCCGGAGCATTTGTGAGGCCGAAGGACATGACGGTGTACTCATATAACCCATAACGGGTAGTGAAAGCTGTCTTCGGAATATCCTCCTTTCTGATTTTGATCTGATGATAGCCTGACCTCAGATCCATCTTGGAGAATACCGTTGCACCAGCTAGCTGATCGAATAGGTCAGTTATTCGAGGAATAGGATATTTGTTCTTGATGGTCACCGCATTCAGAGGGCGGTAATCAACAACCAGCCGAGGAACATTGGTATCCCTCTTCTTGACAAAGATGACCGGGCAGCCCCATGGCGAGCTACTCGGACGGATGAATTCTTTTTCCAGCAGCTCATCAATTTGCTTCTTCAATTCAGTTAGCTCTTCCACTGGCATGCGGAAGGGCCTTTTGGAAATTGGGGCAGTTCCCGAAACCAACTAAATGACAAATTCTACATTGCGATCAGGTGGCATGCCAGGCAATTCCTCCGGAAAAACATCAGGGAAATCACATACCACAGCAACTTCATGCATTTCAGGCGGGGTGGTTCCCTCCAGGAAGCATAGGCTGATCTCCGGCGAGAGAGGAGTGGCAGCAGATGGAGTTGCGGACGAAGGTGACCAATAACTCACCAGCCCGACAGTTGGATGGATCATGGAGACAGACTTGGCAGCACAGTACAGGTTGGCCTGATATTTGACTAGTCAATCCATACCCAGAATTACATCTAGCCCATCTGACTTCAGTGCTATCAGTTGGAACTGAAAGGACCAGTAGCCTATGGTAATCTGGACCTCCGGAGCAATCCATTTAGTGTGCCAACTAGAGCCTGATGTTTTGACCACTAGCGGGGAGTCCATGTTCACAAACGGTATTTGATGATTGTGTGCAAAAGCTATGGATATAAAAGAATGTGATGCTCCATAATCAAACAAGACTGAAGCTGGGTAATCATTGATTTGAAGCGTACCCATGAGAACACCGGGGTCCTCTTCGACTCCTTCAGCCGAGACGTGGTTCAAGCGGCCACGGCTGACGGTCATGGCCTTGGCAGCTGGTGTAGAGGGAGCCGGTGCAGGTGATGCGGTAGCTGGTGCCTTCTGGGGACACTCCCTGGAGTAGTGCCCCGGCTGGACACAGCTGAAGGAAATGAGCCTTGGCGGTGGTGGAGGCAGCTGAGGGCGGAAGCCACTTCCAGCCGCACCCAAGGTCGAGGTAGCTAGGCGAGGCGGAGGTGGCCTAAACCCTGAAGGCCTTGGCGCGAAGGGTACACGAGGCATAGCGCTGAAGGGCACAAAGACCCTGCGCTTCTTGCCCTCAGAAGAAGAGGAGCTCTGGTTGTCAGCTGGAGCTGGCCTCTTGGAAGCCTCCAGCTCCTTCCTACCCTGCTCCATAGTGAGAGCCTGGTTGTAGAGCTCCTGGTAGGACTGGAACTTGAAGGGTAGGAGCTCGTATCGGAGACGAGGGGCGAGCCCCTTGCGGAAGAGGTACTGCTTGTCCTCATCGTTGGTCACATCCCGTGGGGCGTAACGGGAGAGGTGGTTGAACTCTCGCCCATAGGCTTGGACGTCCATGCGTCCCTGGGTCAAGTCCAGGAACTCCCTCCTCTTGAGGTCCATGACGGGCTTGGTGATGTACGCTGCACGGAAGCCGGCGTGGAACTCCGCCCAGGTGAAGACGTGGCCCGCATCAAACATTGACACGTGGCTCTCCCACCAAGAGCCAGCGGCTCCATTCAGCAGATAGGTGGCGAAGTTGACTTGTTCCGCCACCGGAACGTGCAAAGCCGCGAACTTGCGCTCAAGAGCACGGAGCCAATCATTAGCATCTAGCGGCTCCTTAGCTTTAGAGAAAGTGGGAGGTTGGGACCGCAAGAACTCGGTGAGAGTGTTGTAGTCGTTGTTCCTCCTAGCCCCTTGTTCAACCAACTGCTCGAGCAGACGCTCATTTCGCAGCCGGTTCTCCTCGATGGCCATCAGAACCTCCGCCATTGAGGGTGGCAGCGGTGCATCAGGATCACCGGGGTTACCACGACGGGTGGGAGCCATTCTGAAGATTTGGAACAAGGACATAGTTAGTAAACATCTCCGAACAGTTAGGATAGATCATTAGAATCCTTCCAGATATAGAGCTATAAGATGGCACTAGCACATAACAGATTTAGTCAACCACGGATGACATCACATCATCGCGGCGATAGCAAACAGAAATAACTGACTCGAGACAAACTCTGGACGGTAGAACCCAACCCCGAGAACCTAAACTTCGACACCAAGCTTAAAACAAATAGAGATAAGAGATCAGAGTAGAGTGAGTTGGATGAGGAATAAAAAGAATCCTAAGAGGGTTTTCACAACTCATTTTTAGGTTATAAATAATTTTTAACTAGACTCGACATCGACCAATAGAAAGGGTTTCCTACAGGCAGTCCTGCTCTGATACCAACTTGTAGCGCCCCGACCCCAGAACTATGCAATGAACCTTTGTGCAACCGGTCATGCTACACAATCGAAGGTTACTGGGTTTACCAATCCCAGGCCAAAACCTTTGGCAGGCGTGCTCGGAATGGATCATCGGCACGCAACACTTCGATCATGCCATAAGCTCAGACATAGCTATCATGCATAGTAAAGAGATCAAGACTGCGGAACAACTGGCACATCACAGACTCTACAACACAAAGAGATCATATAGCAACTCATATATGAGGAAGATACAAATTACACACAAAAGGGGTCACCGACCAAACAGTACATCATGCGGAAGCGAGGTAGTTGTCTAATACAACAAGATCCAAATATATGGCCTAAGAGGCCTACACATAAACATAAATCCAAGCCAGCTTGTTTCGACGTCCCAAGCTGCCACCTGGGAACCCCGAACTACTCGTCGATGTCCAGGAAGAAACCACCTGGGTGCTCGGTGTCGTCCTCCTCTGAAACAAATTATAAAAGCAGCAAAGAGAGACTGAGTATGACATACTCGCAAGTTTAGTAGGGCAATATAGGCCCAATGATGACGGAGGCTCTAAAGCTGTATACTAGTTATTTTGCATAAAGCCAGTTTTCATTTAAAAAGACATAACTGACCCATGGCATCGACTACTCAGAAGATTTTTCATAAAAGGGATAAGAGAGTAACTTCTTCCTTCGGTTCTCATCGCACCAAATAGTATCAAGAATCCACCTCTCATTTCCACCAAGGCACTCCCTCGAATCACCCTCGAGGAAATGAAAATTTTATCACACGTTGTAATTGCAACCTCTAGCTGCCAAATTTTATTTAGGTTAAAGTTATTTATGATCCCGTAAATCCATTCCCAAGGCGTCCATAACCATGGACACGGCTTTTCAAAAATATTAACCCTGCAGGGGTTTACTACTTTACCCATTGGTACCGTCCGGCTCACCTGATTGGCCCTCTTCCGGGGAAGGCCAGCGAGTGGGCGCGGTTAAACCTTTACCTCGCATGAGACTATCCAAGAGTCATCTGTGGCGACAGGACAAGTTTACCCAGCCTATTTCAGCCCCTGCCCCCATCGCCACGTCCTAAACACCACCATCCTCGTCATTTCTTTTTCCGCTCACACACCCACGCGCAAATGGAAATAGCAAAATAGAGGACCCTTGGATACGCCGCACAAGTTATTCAGTTAGTAAGGAGCCCATACCCCCACCAATGGCAGCACGCTCAAACCTTGACTCCGAAGACAGAAACTCGCACCTAGGGGCAAGAGTGAGGCAAAACACCATCCCCGATGGCAACTCACCCAAGCCTTTTAAGCAAATTAATTAAGTACCACACTTCACCACCATGTCCGAAACATTCCATCAACTTCAACAATTATGGAATTTAATCAACGGACATAAATCATTTGACTAAGCATGGCTAAGCATCACTGAGCATATATATATATACAACAATTATATCTTTGTCTCAGGCCAACACATCAAACCTAGGTTTCATAGGAAGGGAAGCATGTGATGGTTCAGGGGAAAAATATGCATACATAGGAGACTCTAGCATTGACCAAAATTGTCATTGGAATCGCATGCAATATTATGGTGGATAAAATAAGTTTATAAAGCAATAGGATGCGAAATGCCAAGAAGGTTAGGTTATCTCTTGCCTTGCTGCCGGGGCGTGTAGTACGGCTCGTCGGGGTAGGTAGGGGAATCCTCGACTCCGCAATCTATCGATACCCAAAATAATAACAAAGGAACAAATAAATACACAAAGACAAGGTGCAATGCACAATCACATGATGACATGACAAGTTGATGCAAAGATATCATCATTTAATTTGTCTAACAAATTAAATGGAGTTCCAAATAATTAGTGCAATTATTTGGAAACAACCCCATATTTCTCTTAGTGGCCACAATAGTTATAAATTATTAAATTACAAAAGAAGTGGGGTAAATATGCATGAACATGACATGATTAAGTAGGTTTTGTTCTTCCGATCATTTTGGTACCTTATTTGTAATTTCCCGAGTTTCGATGAATAAATAGCGAATTAAATAATTAACTGAATTTAATTTTGTTAACCAATTTATGAATAATATCAAATGAACATTTGTGATCATGATTTGTTATTACCATTATTTCATAGCATTTGAAACACTGATCATTTTGATATTTTATTCATAATTTTTGGTTAAATATTTATCGAATTATGATTTTCCCAAATTAGGTATTATTTATACTATTTTAGAAATTCTTAACAAACAGCAAAAATATAAACTCAAAAGATCATTTCAATGATTCTAACATGTAGAGTTTGTTTTTCTCAACAATTTTAAATTTTATTTGCAATTTTTGGAGCAATAAGTAAATAGTTATCAAATGTTTTATATTTGTTTTTATCTCCAAAAAGGAAATTCAAAAACCTTGGCTGGCCGGCCTAGGGTCGTCCAGGCCGGGCCACAGGCCGGGCAGAGGCCCGAAGCCTCCGGCCTTTGGCCGGCCCATGCTGGGCTGCAGGCCGGGTGGGTGCCCGAGGGGTCCGGCCTCGTGCCGGCCCAAGCTGAGCCCAGGCCGGGCACCTGCCCGAGCCATCCGGCCTCAGGCCGAACAGGCCGGTGCCCAGGCCGGGAGCACGGCACGGCGGGGCGGCGACGACGGTGATCAACTGCAGCGAGGAGGGGGAAGAGAGGGAGCGGGAATTCGCGCGAGAGAAAAACAGCTCACCCGGGAGCACGTATGCTTGGTCGGCGCAGCGAGGGGGGTGGTCGGCGTCAACGGAATCGGGCCGGCGGAGCTCGGCAGGGTGCGGGCGATGTCGCGGATGCCGGCATCAAGGCAAACGTCCCCGGCTCGATTCCTTGCACCGCGAGGGAGAGGAGGACCCGGCGGGAAGAGGGCGGCGTCGGCTTGTCCCGGGGATCTCCAAATGCGGCGAATCGACGGCGTCGGCACAGCGGAGGGCAAAGCGGGGAAGCAAGGGTGGGCGTCGATCCGGAATTTTGGGGAAGAATGGAGAGGGCAGGGTGTTGTGGAGTAGGTGGGCAACGACGGACGGCTCCTTAGTCGCCCGGGGGCCACGGGACGGTGCGGCATGGGCGCGGGGGAGGTGGCGGCATGGCGCCAGTGCGCCCTGCACTGTGGAGAAGAAGACAACTTCCAGAAAACCCCCTGACACGTTTTAATAATTTACAGAAAGGTCCAGCAGCCCCTTTTTGGGATTTAATTAAGGCACCTAAACCTTTTCATAAAATCTACAAAAATTCATGTGGGCTCCCCATGTCATGAGGAAGCTCCAAAAAATTTGTGGTTCCAAAATAAATTGTTTAGATTCAAATTTATTCATATTGTTGCAATATGATCATTTTTGATAAATTGCAAAATGCATTTATTTGGAGCACTTAAACTTTTCCAAAAATAATGAAATTAATCATGGAGGCTCCTAATATGAAAAAGAAACTCCCCATAATTTTAGTTTGAATTTTTGGAATATTTAACTTGGTTTCAAAAATAGAATTTGAATTAACCCAATTTTGAATTCTCAAGTTTATTTCTTGTTTGGCAATAATTGGATTTTGACAATTTGTTATAAGATGTAACTTGGAACTTCCTAACAATTTGAAGTCCAAGAATAATTTGTTTGTCAAATTAACAATTGCATTTGGGGTTGAGGTTGGAGAAGGTTTTGCTTCCCCCACTACTAGGAAACTAGCTATAGGTGGGATGCTATTTTGTGGCGCACCAATATTTCATGCGCCACTAAATTTTTTTTTGTGGCGCACCAGTTTCCATGCGCCACTAAAAGAAGAAATTTTGTGGCGCATCTGGAGGACATGCGCCACTAAAAGAAGACATTCTGTGGCGCACCTTCCTCCATGCGCCACAGAAATTCTGTGGGCCCCACAACCAACGGCTGGCTTGCATCCTACGCCGCCTTTTCTGTGGCGCATGGAGCAAGGTGCGCCACAGAAATGTACATTTCTGTGGCGCATCTGGCCAGATGCGCCACAGAAATATGGTGGGCCCGGCACCAATGATTAGGGGCTGCACAATTCTGTGGCGCATGGGTCCACATGCGCCACAGAAAGTGACATTTCTGTGGCGCATGTGGTTCCATGCGCCACAGAATTGTGCAGCATTTTTTCACCCCACGCACCCCCCCCCCCCCCGTGGATCGCCTTTTTAGTTTTGCACGTAGGGAAAGAAAATGATAAAAAATTCAAAAAATAAAATCCTTTTAGATATATGGAAGGTTTAGGGTCTAGTTTGTAGGAAAATTTTGAAATACACATTTTGACCTTTTTTCCAATAGTAGGTGAAGAAATATTAAATTGGCCATAACTTTTGCATACGACGTCGAAAAAATGCGTATAATAACTTAAAAAAAAACTAGAGAAAATTTCGGAATCCTCAAATTCCAAACAAAAAAAAGTTACGGGCAACAGAAGAACTTTCCCAGCAAAATCAAAAAAAATTCAAAAAAAGGAAAAAAAATTCTGTGGCGCATGTCTAGCCCATGCGCCACAGAATTGTGAGATTCGAAATTTGAATCCCGCTGGCGCCCTCATCTCCCTCTCTTTTCCCCTTTTCTCCTCATCTCCTCCAATTCTCCCTCCACTTCTCTCTCCACTTCTCCTCTTTCTTTCTCCTCTTCCCTTCTCCTCTACACTTCTCTCCCCTTCTCCTCCCTCCTCCATCTCTTCTCCTCTACTCCACATCTTCTCTACTCCTCCTCCACCTCCACCTCCACCTCCACCTCCACCTCCACCTCCGGCGACCTCCTCCACAACTCCGGCGAGCTCCACAACTCCGGCGACCTCCTCACCACCCCGGCGACCACCTCCACAACCCCGACGACCTCAACCACGACGACCTCCACCTTCGGTGACCTCCTCCTCCACCTCCGACGACCTCCTCCACCACCGGCAACCTCCTCCTCCACTCCGGTGACCTCGGCCTCCACTCCGGCGACCTCCTCCTCCACTCCGGCGACCTCATCCGGTGACCTCCGACGACCCCTTCCTCCACCCACGGCAACACGGTCTCCGACGAGCTCCGACGAAATTCCGGCGAAATTCCGGCGGCCAGATCTAGATCCAGATCTGGATCTAGATCTGGCCGCCCTTTTTTTTGAAATTCAAAAAAAATTCTGTGGCGCACCAAGGTGGGATGCGCCACTAAAATATTTCTGTGGCGCACGGTGCTGGGATGCGCCACAGAATTTGGCATTTCTGTGGCGCACCACCAGCGTGCGCCACAGAAATATATTTTAGTGGCGAGGATTTAGTGGCGCATCCACTATTTCCAGGGATGCGCCACAGAATCGTGAAAAGGTGCGCCACTGATAGCCTGTTTCCTAGTAGTGCCCAATTTAAAAAGGCTTTCATATATGGATAGTTAGAAGTAGCAATTTCATATGGATGCTATGATGCCAACAAGAATGCAAAAAGTGGAAAAATTCTTCGTATTTTTCATTATAAAGCTGGGGCTGTTACATGTTACACCTGGTTAATCATTGTTTGTTTCATTCAATGAACCTTTGTTTTGGATCAATGCATTCAATTCATATGCTTTACATGATTACATGATCAAGATTGTGTTGGTAGCATGTCACTTCAAAAAATTATTTTGTTATCACTTACCTACTCGAGGACGAGCAGGAGTTAAGCTTGGGGATGCTGATACGTCGGATACGTCTCCGATGTATCTATAATTTTTTATGTTCCATGCTTGATTATATATATATATATATATATATGTGCCACATGATTTTATAATGTTTTTATATCATTTTGGCATGATTAATGGAACTAACCTATTAACAAGATGCCCAGTGCCAGTTCCTGTTTTCTACTGTCTTTTTGTTTCAGAAAAGTTGTTCTGGGAAGTTTCTAGGAATGCGCTGAAAATTTACGGGATTTATTTCCAAGATGAAACATAGACGGAGCCAGAAGGACACCTAGAGGGGGAGGCCACAGTCTCTAGACGCCCTCCAGGCGCGGCCCCACCCTAGGCCGCGTCTAAGCCCCACCTGGGCGGCTCCTTCGCCTCCTCGAGTCGCCCCTTCACCTATAAATTAGTATTCGACCCGAAAACCCTAAGTTCCCGATCATATTTTTCAGAAGACGTCTGAGGCCGCCGCCATCGCCAACCCTAGTTCGGGAGGGTTCTGTAGCTCTTCCCGGCACCCTTCCGAAGAGGGGAATCGACATCGAAGGCATCTACACCACCATACCTGCCTCCGGAGTGATGCGTGAGTAGTCCACCATGGGACTACGGGTCCATAGCAGTAGCTAGATGGTTGTCTCTCCTCCTTGTACTCCATTGTTTAGATCTTGTGAGCTGCCTATCATGATCAAGATCATATTATCTGTAACTGCTACATGATTGAGTTTGCATGGATCCGATGAATTGTGGAAGTCATTACTTTTGTTCATCTATGTGTTATGTTTTATCTATGATCTTGCATGCTCTCCGATGCTAGTGGATGCTTTGGCCAAGTAATTATTAGGGTTGACAGAAACGATTAAGACTAGAGATGTGCTGTTGCCACTAGGGAGAAAACAGCGCTGTGATTTCCTTGTGTTATTTACATTGCTTACATTACGCACTTTGCTTATTGCAATGATTTGTTGCTTGCAACTTAATACTTTTGGGTACATGCTGGATAGCCATCCCGGGTGGATTATTAGTCATAGATGCAGTTGGATAACGGTCTATGTATTTTGACGTAATGCCCATATTAGATGAAACGGTGAACTATATTGTTTTATGATAGCATTGGTTTGAGCCCACAATTCTGTCAATTGCCATGCTGTAATTTGTTTACCCGTCATGTATATCTTTTGGCAAGACACCGCTAGTGATCTGTGGACCCCGGTCCTATTTTCCTATATTGTTTACAACCATTTTAATAACTTTTTATCATCATTTGCTCGCTGGTCATATTTCACTCTCATCATATTTTACATCTGCACAATTAATCCTTTGTGTTCGGCAAGCCGGAGAGACTGACAACCTCTCTGTTTCGTTGGGGCAAAGTACTTGTTTATGATTGTGTGCAGGTCCGAGTTAATCTATAAGCGCCAGAGTAGATTGATACCTCGCTAAGGCTTCTCCAAGTCCAACTGGATCTGACAACCTTGGTTTTGTAATCAAGGGAAACTGCTGCTTCACTGCATCATACCTTCCTCTTGCGATTCCCCAGCGAACGTGTGATTACGCGAACAAGCAGTCCTCTCATGAATAATGTCGTGTTCCTCACATAATTTGTCAAATATTTTCACAAAATATTCTGCACCATGATCCGACCTAAGACGCTTGATCTTTGTCTCTAATTGATTTTCAATTTCAGCCTTATAGATTTTAAAGTAGTCTAAAGCTTCATCTTTAGTTTATGACAAACAAACATAGCAGAATCTAGTAGCATCATCAATTAACGCCATGAAATATCTCTTTCCACCTTTTTTCAACACACCATTCATCTCGCATAGATCAAAATGTACGAGTTCTAGAGGCGTCAAGTTTGTCTCCATGGCCGTTGTGTGAGGCTTCCGATGTTGCTTAAATTGCACACAACTATGGCACTTAGAACCTTTGGCAATAGTGAATTTTGGAATTACACATGACGGATTGCCGAGAAATTAAACAAAAATTAACATGACTTAAACGAGAGTGCCAAACACTAGCATCCGAATCAAAATTGCCACAAATATGGTTCACTGAATTATTACAGAAATCTGAAAGGGAAAAGCGGAACAAGCCTCCGCATTTATAACCTTTACCAATAAATTGTCCAAACTTTGACACAGCCACTTTATTGGACTCTAAAACTACTTTAAACTCATCTCTGCATAGAAGGGATCCGCTAACGAGATTCTTGTTCATAGTAGGGACATGTTGCACGTTCCTCAGCTGCACGATCTTCCCCGAAGTAAACTTCAGATCTACCATGCCAACACCACGAACTAAAAGCATGTGATCCATTCCCCATTAGGACGGAAGAATCCCGTGCGACCTGGGAAGAAGTGAACATAGAGATGTCAGAACATACATTAGCACCCGTATCAATCCACCAACATGGAGATTGAAATACGGAAAGCACAACAGGTAAATTACCATACCCATCAGTATTGCTAGCGGTCACGACATTGACAGTCTTGGAGCCATCTTTTCCTTTGTGATCTGCACGTTCTGGGTAGTCCCTGGAATAGTGGCCATGCTCTCCACAGGTATAGCATCCTCCCTGCCCACCTTTGTTCACCTTCTTCTTCTTCTTCTTGTTCTTCTTCTTCTTCTTCTTGAAATTAGTAGTTTTCACAGGTTTGTGGAACGAAGGCTTTCTCTTCCCTTTGTTATTGAAGTGGTGGTTTTTCTACACCATGTTGGAACTAGAATGACCCTCTCCACCTCTCTCATTAGTGTCCTTATCCCGAGATTTCTCCTCAACATCAAGGGTCGGAATCAGATTTTCAATTGATATCTCATGTCTCTTATGTTTGAGAGTTGTGGCGAAGTTCCTCCATGACGGAGGCAACTTTGCAATAATACAAACATCCACAAACTTTGTCGGGTTGAGAAGTTCGAGCTCCTTTGCAATGCACTCTATTTCATGAGCTTGTTCCACCACAGAACGGTTATTCACCATCCTGTAGTCATGGAAACTCTCCATGATATAGAGCTCACTGCCAGCATCGGATGCACCGAATTTCACATTCAGTGGTTCCCAGAGCTCCTTACCGTCCTCTATGT
Source organism: Puccinellia tenuiflora (assembly GCA_012064385.1). Lineage (NCBI taxonomy): Eukaryota > Viridiplantae > Streptophyta > Magnoliopsida > Poales > Poaceae > Puccinellia > Puccinellia tenuiflora. Next base: position 169,870 of record QRDG01002203.1, on the reverse strand, counting down.
GCATATACACATCACACAGACGGTCATCAAGAACGCTAAGAATACATCCCCTGAAGGCAGTATTGTCATATCGGAACTTATTCTGATCTTTATCAGATATAGTTCCCTTAGACATGCCTTTACTAACATGGAATATTTTCAAAGCCATAAGCCAGAGCTGGCACTTCACTTGCCACCTCATAAAGGTCACGCCGGTAAACTTATCCGGCCTCATAGCATCAGCAAAACCAGCCATTGATAACTCAGGAAATTGCCTATAATTAAGTTTTTGGATTGTAGAGTAATTAGGCAATAAATCCATGATTAATTCCATAATATTAAACATGACGACAATCGCTACTAACATGTTAATCTCAAACATACTAGATGTATTAACTAACATGAACAGCAGCATAGAAACGGAAAACATGTAAACACTAAACATGTTAAACCAGCATATCGGATCACACAATACATATCGATCCATAGTAAATGAAGTAAACGTAGCGGATGTAGTGCCGATGTTGTTGACGACAACGTTGGCGATGACCGGTCAAAGAAGACGGCGTTGAAGACGACGAGCCTTAGGTCCAGCCGACCGACCGGGAAGACGAGTCGTGATGACGAACTTGAGCAATCATGCGGAGCGCTTCCCAAAAACCTAATTAGCCCTCTCTCGTACAAGATCGCAAGAGCTAATGGTTCCGGAGACCTGCTCTCCCATTTGCCGGTGCACGCCGACGATCGGGATGGAGTAGACTATGATGGCGGTGCAAGAAACGAGAAGTGGCAAAACCTAGATCGGTACGATGTTTGTATAGCATATATCGCGTATGCCTTTATATAGTGAGGCTCGGGAAAACTCTAATGAATACGAAGAGACACTGAGCCCATGTCGCACGTTCGAGCCGGTTACAGCAGCCCACGATTACGGCTTAGCTGTTGACGCGTCCGTCAAAAACTCAGTTTTCCTGAACTGCAAAAATAAAGACTCGGCTCGACGCTCATTCCCGAAACCCGAAACGCGACCACGTCGTGACGTGTCGAGTCGAGACGAGCGAGCAGCAGAGGAGGAGGAGGAGGAGTGCGCGTAGGCTCTCCTATTCTCACTCAGTTACCAAGTAGTAGAACACTCCACTATAGGAATTAAACTTTAGCTCCCACTCCACTTGACACTCATTTGTGAGCTGCCATCATTGTGGGCTACATCTCACATGGGCTTTGCGATTTAGGAAAAATCTGAAATATTACATGGGCCAAAGAATCAGCCCATTATTTCTAACATATAGACACATTAGTCATGAACGCCACGCGGGTTTGGTGTTACTACCACGGACACCGGACCATATTCTAATGTTATCTTATGTTTAACTTAACTTTTGCCTAGTCTATTTCGGCTATTCATGATGATTTTATATATTAGGCTCAGATTACAAGTGTTCGACTCCAACGGTTAGCATAATTACATATCGACCCATATTCAACAAACTCCACCTTCACAAATATGGCATTAGAATTCTTCATGTCCAAACCTCTATCTCCGTGTACTTGTACTTGAACCGTTAAAATCATGGGCTTTGTTTTAATTCGTTGACTTCATTCGCCTCGATCTGCAACTATAATCCCTCCCTTCCTTTATCACGTTAATGCTCCAAACAAAAATTAGTTCTTACACACACTCTTGTTCTGTGTTTCCAAGTTTCGGAGTATCCGTCCAACGCCATCAAACATCGATTATAAAATCACCAAATCTGACAAGAAGTCACCCTGGTAACCTCGTCCTCGGTCTATACGAGAGTTAACAACTCACATATTGGGTGCCACATATAGGTGTTACATGTCCTCATCATTCTTAGTATTGTTGACTACATGTCTTAAAATGTTAAAAACAAATCGCCATTACTTTAAGTCATATCAAGTCAAATACACAGTTGTCTTATTCACTATCGCAGATTCTCCATGGTCGAATCTTGTCCAAATCCCGGTCTCGATAGACAGTCACTAACATGAAACTGGTACTCGCTAACACTGCTCACCTCCACAATTGGCTGACCACATGTCTAACCACAAGTTTCATGGTTTGTCGACGTGTTCATCTACAGTTTCGCCGCGACTCCTGGGCTGTGAACCCATATCGCCTAAAGCCCCACTATAGACTACACCAGTCATACCCAACCGATGTCGATTTCACGTATCCTTGAAGCACTAAGCTCCAGCCCAAACAACCTCTCACTCTTTTTTCACTGAAATAGGAATCGACTCTCTTTTGATGTACGTCGTAGCCCCTCCATCATCCAAGTGGAATCTTTAATCAGAATCCAGCCTCACCAACATGACTCAATGGTAGATGATCAGTTTACCCTGTGCCCGTTGATTCCATCCTCTCAAATGTGCACCGTCTTGAATCAACTATGTATGCATGTCAAAGCCAGGGCCGACTCTATATTTTGCGGGGCCCTAGGGAAAAATTAAAAATGGGCTCCTATGTATGTATGTATATCTATATATATGGACGCAAAATAATAAAACTATACATCCGACCACACATTTTTATTATGAGAAGTATATAAATAATTAATAAGTGGTTAAGCAATGTCATATTACAAAAGGAAGACTATAAGAGTAGCAAAATGTAACAAGTAGTATCCCCTCCTAGTTTTATTACCTCGAAATAAGAACCAAATTTCAATGAGTTCATCGACAATAATGTTTCGGTGCTTAAAAAAAAGCTTCTTCAGACATCTGGATGAAAAACCACAATCAGGGGCTATAGATCCGAATTGTCAAAGACCGATCAGTACAGACGAAGAGTCCGTGTTCCATGCGAGTCGAAAGGCAGGAGATCGATCGGATCGCTGGTTCTCTGTGTATGCGTGCGTTCAGGGCCATGCATGCGTGTGTTTCCTCTCCTTGTTAGCGTCATAGGCCTTTGCAGCTTAAAATAATTAATCCCAACGCAAGGCAACAGGTGGACAGAGGCATAGATCATGGCCCCCTCCCACGCATGGGCCCTTGGCACCGGCCAAGGTCGCCATGGGTCAGAGCCGGCCCTGGTCGAAGCGCTCAAGTCCTCGGACATGCACCACGTGCTTGCACATCATAGAATTTCAGACACCATGAGCATCAGGCTCTTATGTCGTCATCGCCGATCTCACCGTCCTCTTTATGTCGGTCCACTAGACTGTACGTACAACTCGCATTATGTGTCTGTTCCAGCCGAACTATACCGACTGTGTGACGCACTCCAGACTTCATGAGCCTTATTCTTGATCAACTTGATATTCCGCTACTGGTTTCCGTCAATCTTCATGTGAACCCGCGAAACTCCGCGTCTTTTTCCCTATTGTGCCGCCATCCCGTACACAATCTGTGAACCAAAACGAACATGTTTTGTGCCTTGTGGGTGCACGTAGAAAAAGATTGCATGCTTTTGATTCAATCAAACTAAGCTATGCACGATCTCGTCCTCACGTGCGCTCCAAAGCTCGTGAATCATTTTTTTTTATTTTTTGAGTTTAAGTGAATAAATTTTTCTCTCTCTTGCTCCCGATGGAAAATACTCCGTGGTAAACATAAAATACCTGACGCCTTTTCTTTTTCCTAATAAATCTCACGCTGCTGTTCGTTGCTTCTTTACATTTTTTTTTGAGGAAAACTTTGCTTCTTTATATGGACAAGATGCATCGCACTGCCTCCTGCAGCCCCCGCACGCTCGAAGCCCGCAAGACCACAGGCGCTATATCTCGCTCGTTGCGAGTCCTAACTTGGACTCGCCCGCGCGCGGCGCAGATGGGCCGCGGCCCAATAATTGCTTGTTCCTTTTTTTTTTGCTTTTTGCTTCTTCGCCGGGCATGGGGCAGATGGGCTGCGGCCCGCTAAAGGATCGCTCATTCATTTTTTGTTTTGCTTCTTCATGTTTTCATTTTTTTTCTTTATTTCTTTTAGAAAAATGATTATTTTTCAATTATATACCATTTTTCAAAAATGAACAATTTGTAAAATCTGAACTTTTTTGAAAATAAACATTTTTCATATATGAATTTATTTTGAAATATGAACAATTTTTCAAAATGAATAATTCTCAAATATGTTCATTTTCAATATGAACCATTATTCAAAAATCTACTTTCGGTTCACTGTTACTTTCGGTTCACCCCAATTTTAGTTTTTAATTGTTCATTATTATTTTCGGTTCGCCGGTTTTTTGGTTCACTATTATTTTCGGTTGACCGATTTTTAGTACTATTATTTTTTGTTCACCCGTATTTTTGGTTCACTATTATTTTCGGTTCACCGACATTTTTGTTTCAGTATTATTTTTGGTTCACTATTATTTTGGTTCACCGACATTTTTGCTTCACTATTATTTTTGGTTCACCGACATTTTTGGTTCACTATTATTTTTGATTCACCGGTATTTTTGGTTCACTATTATTTTTGGTTCACTTTATTATTGGGTTCACTTTTATTTTTGGTTTATCGGCATTTTTGGTTCACTATTATTTTTGGTTCACCGGTATTTTTGGTTTACTATTATTTTTGGTTCACCGATATTTTGGTTCACTATTATTTTTTATTCACCGGTATTTTTGGTTCACTATTATTTTTGGTTCACCGACATCTTGGTTCACTATTATTTTGATTTACCGGATTTTTTGGTACACTAGTAATTTTTTTCTTTTTATATTTTTGAAAATTTAAGATTTAAAAATGTTCAAATTTAAAATTTTAATTTTTAAAAACTACTTTTATTTTAGAAATGTTCAAACTTTTTAAAAATATAAGATTTAAAAATAGAAAAGAAATAAACAGCAAACAACTAAAGAATTAAAAACAAAAATAATAAATGGGCCGGTCCAGATGGTGGCTGCGCGTGGGGAGAAGTTAATGGTCCGGCCCAGATGGTGGCATCGCGTGGTTTTGCCAGGAAAGAAAACTAAATAAAGTAAATGGGCCAGCCCATTTGGATGGCGGATGCGCGGGGACTGCGGGCGAGTCGATGGTACGACTCGCTACGAGGGGGGTCGGAAGCTCCTATACATCGCTTCAAAGCGACGCGGGAGCTCCAGTCGCCTGCAGCGCCACTAAATGGGCTGCAAAAATGCGGCCCATTAACAGGTAACTATGTTATATTTTATGTTTGCTGTTTTATTTTAATTTTTTTTTTATCTGAACAATTTTAAACTGAATAATTTGAACAATTTTAAGAATCTGAGCATTTTCAAAATGTGAACAATTTCCACATTTGAAAAAAAATTAATTTGAACAATTTATTTTTTTAACCTGTGAGCAATTTTCAAATTTGAAATTTTTTCAAATCTAATTTTTTTTCAAAGCTTGATTTTTTTCAAAACTAAACAATTTTTAAATTTGAACAAAAAAGGTTGGTGAACGGAAATTAATTTTGAACTATTTTTTAAATATGAACAATTTTCACATCTGAACAAAAAACTATTTTTGAACAGATTTATAAAGTGAATAGAAAAAAGGTTTATGAACGAAAGTTATTTTTGAACGATATTAAAAGTGAACGAAATTTTTTTTTGAACGATTTTAAAAATTGAACAAAAAAAGGTTGGTGAACAATAATTATTTTTTAACAGATTAAAAAAGTGAATAGAAAAAATTTATGAACGAAAGTTATTTTTGAAGGATTTTAAAAAGTGAACAAAAATGGTCGGTGAACAAAAATTATTTTTGAACATATTTCAAAAGTGAACAGAAAAAAGCTTTATGAACGAAAGTTATTTTTGAACGATTTTAAAAGTGAACGATAATGATTTTTGAACGATTTTAAAAAATGAACATAAAAAGGTTTATGAACAGAAACTAACTTTGAACGATTTTAAAAGTGAACGAAAATAAATTTTGAACAATTTTCAAAAGTGAACAGAAAAAGCGGTGGAACGGAAATTATTTTTGAACGATTTTAAAAGCAAACAAAAATTATTTTGAACGATTTTAAAAAGTGAACAAAAATTATTTTGAACGATTTCAAAAGTGAACGAAATTATTTTGAACAAAAATTATTTGGGAACGATTTTAAAAATTAAACAGAAAAGGCTAGTAAACGGAAACTATTTTTGAACAATTTTAAAACATGAAAAAGAAATGGGGTGTGAACGAAAACATTTTTGAAATTTTTAAAAGTGAACAGAAAAAACGGTGGAGCGGAAATTATTTTTAAACAATTTTAAAAGTGAACAAAAAATGGGGGTGATCGAAAACTTTTTTTGCATGAATTTTGAAAACAGAAAATGGGGTGAAAAAAGAAAAAAGAAAAAAGAAAAGAAAATGAAAAACAAAAACAAAACAGAAAATAAAAAGTGAAAAACGAGAAAAGAAAATAAATAGGAATAAAAATTAAAAGATCAAAAATGAAAATAAAAAAAGTAAATGAAAACAGAAAACGAAAACATAAAAGAAACAAAAATGAAAATCTTTCAAAAATAAAAATAAAAAAGAAACGAAAACGAAAACAGAAAAAGAAATGTAAAGAGGAATATAAAAAGAAAACAGAAAATAAAAAGAAAACGAACCGAAAAAAGAAAAAAATAAAAAGAAAGACGGAAACAGAAAAAAAAGGAAAAAGGGCCGTTGGGCCAGCCCACCCGCAGCGACGCGCGCATCCCTTCAGGCGACGCAAGTGGGAAGCGTCGCCGCTGGGCAATGTATAGCATTTGGCAGGGAGGTCTAGGGGGTCTCCGCAAGACTGCGGCCCCACCTAGGCTTTTTGCTGCCACCGCCTCAAACTGCAGCCCAACTAGGACCAGCCCCGATTGGGCAATGCACCGGATTGGGCCTTGTGCATCTTGCTGCTGGGTCGCTTGCTAGGGTTAGCTCCACCTAAGACCACTCGTGATCGATCCGCGGCCGCCGCCGCAGGTGCTTGCGCGCCCCTGATCACGCCGAGATCCTTGCCGCATCCGCTGTCCTTTTTCTTTTTTCTAGTTGGGTTATTAGGACAACTGCAACAGATCGATTTAAATAGGGTGATCACAAAAAACGCGCGTACGCTTTGTGATTACCCTGGCGCACGGGACTTGTCAGAACTGATCCGTGGATGGAGTTCTAGTTTGCATGCCTAAAACTAGCAGATAGCCATATAAAGTCAAAATAGATGACAACATCTATAGGCAAAACTATTCTGAATTTTAAAAAAAATCTATAACTTTTAAATCGAGCGTCCAAATTAAAGTTGGTTTTGACCGTAGTGTTCCTCACGACAAAACTTCGAAACTAGATCCCACATGAACCTGTTCTGCTAATTGTTTACGAAAAACAACTTTTTACTATAAACTTGCTTTTCCATCCAAGAAGTTGCTTTTTAAATAGAAACTATGTATATCCATAGACAATTTTTAGAATAAACATGATTTTCTCTCTTAAAACCGACAAGTTGGCCATTGCTTGGACTAAAAATACGACCCTTGCTCCTCACATTTTTTATATTTGTAATAAAAAAAATTATAGCATAAAGTTTCTTTTTGTGCCTGTTTGTATTACAAAGTTGGTTTTCTGACAGAAGAGCAAGTTTATAGTACAAAGTGGCTTCTCGTGTCAGTTTATACTACAAAATTGGTTTTGTTTTAGAAAAGCAAGTTTATAGTACAAATTTTCTTTTCAAAACTAGATCTCACATGAACACTTTCTGATAAATATTTTGAAAAAAAAATTTGTTCAGGAACAAACAATTAATAGTAAAAACTTGCTTTTCCTACGAAGAAGTTGATTTTTAAAATAGCAACTATGTATGTCGGTTGACAACATTGCAGAACAAGCATGATTTTCTTATAAACCGACGATTTTACCATTGATTGGATAATAACAAGCCTCCTCCTAATTTGTTTGTGTTAAGAAAGTTTACAGTACAAAGGTTTTTTCATATCAGTTTATAGAACAGAGTCCATTTTGAGATAGAAACACCCATTTACAGTACAAAGTTGCATTCAGATACTATGTAACAGCTCCAACTTGGTAATGAAAAATACGAAGAATTTTTCCACTTTTTGCATCCTTGTTTGCATCATGGCATGCATATGAACATTGCTATTTCTAAACTACCAACATATGCAAGCAACTAAAATGGGGAGGCAAACTTCCCAAGCATCCAAACCAAATACAATTGCTCAACTTGTCAACCAACTCATTATTGGACTTCCAAATTGTTTAGGAAGTTCCAAAAGTGCTTTTTATCCCCAATTCTCAATTTCCAAGTTTTGTCAATTGAGAAATAAATATGAGGATTCAAATTGGCTTAATTCAATTCCTAATTTTGAAACCAAGTTAAACATTCCAAAAATTCAAACTAAAATCATGGGGAGCTTCAATGTTATGGTTAGAGACTCCATGAATATTTTCAGTATTTTTGGAAATGTTTAAGTGCTTCACTTAAATACAAATGGGAAATTGTCAAAAATGACTATATTTAAAATCTGTGAACAAATGTTGGCCAAAACATTTTATTTTGCCTCACCAATTTTTGTGGAGCACCTAAAGGTCCAGTGGAGCCCACAGGAATTTTTGTGGATTTTATAAAATTGTTTAATGGCCTCAATTAAATCGTTAAAACTGTTGTTGGACCAGTTTGTAAATAAAGGAAATTGAAATAGGGGGGAGACTTGGGTGAGATCTCACCTTTAGGTGAGATCGTGAGGTCAGCAAAAAAAAACATATTTGCGAATTGCTAAAAAATCTGAAAAAAATTGACAACATGCATCTCGGTACTTTGCACAACGTCAAAAATTTCAGCTCAAAATTCGACCTAGAGCGTGAGAAACAAAAAAGAGAAATTTCGGTGTGAATAGTGCAAAACACTGTGTACTCAAATCTGACACTATTCACAGCATGATTTCTCTTTTTTGTTTCTCACGCTGTAGGTCGAATTTTGAGCTGAAATTTTTTGACATTGTGCAAAGTACCGAGATGTATGTTGTCAATTTTTTTCAGATTTTTTAGCAATTCGCAAATATGTTTTTTTTTGCTGATCTCACGATCTCACCTAAAGGTGAGATCTCACCCAAGTCTTCCCCTTGAAATAGGGGGTTTTTGTGAATTTTTCTTTTCCCGCATAGTGGCGGCCATGGCACTGGCGCCATGCCGCCGAGCTAGCCGACGCCCATGCCGCCGTCAGGGCTCTCCCTGTCGTGCCCCGTGGTCCGGATGCCCACGATGAGCATCGCCACCTGCCCTCTCCATTCCTCCCCCTTTTTTCGGATCGACGCCACCAATGTTTTCCTGTGCCGCCGCCGCAGAGCCGACGTCGTCACCATCGAATCGTCGCCGATTGAAGCCTCCCCGGAGCGAGCCGAGACCGCCGTCCGCTCCGCCACGCCTTCAGCTCCCTCCTCACCAACGGAATCGAGCCGGGGTCGCCCGGTTCGTCGCCTGCGTCCTCGACTACCTCTGCCGCTGCCGTCGCCCGCCGGCCTCGATTTCGGCGTCCTCGACCGCCCCGCCGTCGTCGAGCACCTACAACTCAACGGGGGTGAGCTCCTCCTTCATTTCTAGTTCTCTCCCGCGCCCCTTCTTCCCTCTCTCGCTGTCGTTTCGCTGGCGGCCATCGTCGCGTCCCCATCCCCGTGAGCGCCCGGCCTGGCCGAGGTTTGGGCCGGCCTAAGGCCGGAGGCCTCGGGCAGGTGCCCGGCCTGAGCGCCCGGACTAGGCCAGCCAAAGGCCGGACCTCTCGGGCTGGTGCCCGGCCTGGGCCGGCACTGGGCCGGACCCTTCGGGCCACCCCCCGGCCTGCAGCCCGGCCTGGCCGGCCTGAGGCCGGCCTGTCTGGAAAATTGGTTTTCCTTTTTCAGAATTTAATTGATTTAAAGATTTGATAACTATTTAAATAATGATCCAAATTTGACAAATCAAATTTCAACATGTTCAGGAAAACAAACTCTACCAATTGGAATCATTGCATTTGTCTTTTGGATTTATATTCTTGTTGTTCATATATGAATTCCAAAAAGGGTTCAAATAATACCTAATTTGGGAAATTCCTAATTCGATAAATAATTATCCAAAAATTATGAATAAAATATCAATGTGATCAACACTTCACATGCAATCAAACCATGCTAATATCACATCATGATCACAAATATTTATTTGATGTTATTCATAATTTGATTAAGCGAATTAAATTCAAATAATTATTTAATTTGCTATTTCAATCTTCGGTACTCAGAAAATTACAATGAGGTACCAAAATGATCGGAAGAACAAAACCTAACCATTGATATCATGTTCATGCATATTTGAGCCACTTCTCTAATAATGTTTAAATAATTATAAATAATGCGGTCACTAAGATAAATATGGGGTTGCTTCCAAATAATTGCCCTAATTACTTGGCTCTCATTTAATTTTGCTATTAAATTTATATAATGGTGTCTTTGCATCAAATTGTCATGTCATCATGTGATTGTGCATTGCACCTTGTCCTCGGGTGATTTATTTGGTCTTTGTATTTATTTTGGGTATCGATAGATTCCGGAGTTGTGGTCACCCCAATCTACCCCGACGAGCCGTCCAACACACCCCGGCAGCAAGGCAAGAGATAACCTAACCTTCTTGGCATCTAGCATCCTATGATTTTATCAACTTATTTTATCCACCATAATATTGCATGCGATTCAAATGTCATTTCTGATCAAGACATAGAGTATACTATGAATGCATGTTTTTCCCCGAGCCAATCACATGTATCCCTACCTATGAACCTTAGTGTTGATGTGTTGGCCGGATATAAAATATAATTGTTGGTTATATGCTTAGCAATGCTTAGTGGAAATACTAGTCATGTCCATTGTTGAATTCCATAATTATTGATGTTGATGGAATGATGCGGGCATGGTGGTTAATGGTGATGCTTAATTAAAATGCTAAGAAGGCTTGGATGAGTTGCCGTCGGGGATGGTGTTTTGTCTCATTCTTGCCCCTTGGTGCGAGTTCTTTACCTCTTGAACCAAGACGATCGTGCTTCCAATGGTGGGGACATATGGAATCCCCTGTAACTAAATAACTTGTGCGGGCGTATCCAAGGGTCCTCTAGTTGCTTTTTCATTTGCCGTGTGTGTGAGCGGAAAAAGAAATGATGAGGATGGTGGTGTTTAGGACGTGGCGATGGGGCAGGGGCTGAAATAGGCTGGGTAAACTTGCCCTGTGGCCACAGATGACTCTTGGATAGTCTCACGCGAGGTAAAGGTTTAACCGCTCCCACTCGCCGGTCTTCCCCGGAAGAGGACCAATCAGGTGAGCCGGACGGTACCGGTGGGTAAATTAGTACACCCCTGCAGGGTAAATCTTTTCGAAAAACCGTGTCCGCGGTTATGGACGACTTGGGAATAGACACTAAGATCATAGAGAACTTTAACCTAATTGATATGGCAGCTAAAGGTTGCATAATCAACTTGTGATAAAGGTTCATTTCCTCGAGGGTGATTCGAGGGAGTGCCTTTGGTGGAGATGAGTGGTTATGGCTACAAGTAGGTTCGACGAGAACCGAAGATGAAGTGTTACTCTCTTACCCCCTTTTATGAAAAATATTCTGAGTAGACGGTGCCATGTGTCACTTATGTCTTGTTTATGAAAATTAGCTTTATGCAAAATAAATACATATACAGCTTAGAGCCTCCGTCAATCATTGGGCCTATATCGCCCTACTAAACTTGCGAGTACGTCGTACTTAGTCTCTCTTTGCTGCCTTTATATTTGTATTTCAGAGGAGGACGACACCAAGCAGCTAGGTGGGTTCTTCGTGGATGTCGACGAGAAGTCCGGGGTTCCCAGGTGGCAGCTTGGGACCGTGGAACAAGCTGGCTTGGGTGATGTTTATCTGTAGGCCTCTTAGGCCATAATTTGCATCTTGTTGTATTAGACAACGCTACTTCGCTTCCGCTTGATGAATTGATGGTCTGTGACCTTTTGATGTGTAATATTTGTATCTTCTCTTATATGAGTTGCTATATGCTTTTGTGTCGTAGAGTCTGCAATGTGCCAGTTGTTCCACAAGTCTCGGTCTCTTTACTATACGTGATAGCGATGTCTGAGCTTATGGCATGATCGAGGTGTTGTGTGCCGATGGTCCATTCCGAGCACACCTGCCAATGAGTTTTGGCCTGGGATTGGTAAACCCAGTAACCCTCGATTATGTAGCATGACCGGTTGCACAACGCTTCACTGTATAGTTCTGGGGTCGGGGCGCTACAAGTTGGTATCAGACCAGGACTGCCTGTAGGAAACCCTTTCTATTGGTCGATGTCGAGTCTAGTTGAAAATTATTTATAACCTAAAAATGAGTTGTGAAAACCTTCTTAGGATTCTTTTTACTCCTCATCCAACTCGCTCTACTCTGATTCTTACCTCTATTTGTTTTATGCTTGGTGTCGATGTTTAGGTTCTCGGGGTTGGGTTTCTACCGTCTAGAGTCGTCTCGAGTCCGTTGTATCCGTTTGTTATCGCCGCGATGATGTCTTGTCACCGTGGTTGCCTAAATCTGTCTTAGTGTTTGTCATCTTCAATATCTATATCTGGAAGCACCCTAATGATCTATCCTATCTGTCGAAGGTGTTTACTAACTATGTCATTGTTCCAATTCTTCAGAATGGCTCCTACCCGTCGTGGGGAATCAAGCAATCCTGATGCACCGCCGCCACCCTCAATGGCGGAGGTCCTGATGGCATTGAGCAAAACCGGCTGCGAAATGAGCGTCTGCTCGAGCAGCTGGGACAGCAAAGGGCCAGGAGGAACACGGACTGCAACACTCTCACGGAGTTCTCGCGTTCCCAACCTCCCACCTTCTCTGAAGCTAAGGAGCCGCTTGATGCGGATGATTGGCTTTGGGCTCTAGAGCGCAAGTTTGCCGATCTTCACGTTCCGGTGGCGGAACATGTCAATTTCGCCACCTATCTGCTGAATGGGGCCGCCGGCTCCTGGTGGGAGAGCCACGTGGCAATGTTTGCCGCAGGCCATGTCTTCACTTGGGAGGATTTCCGCGCCGCTTTCCGTGCGGCATACATCCCCAAGCCCATCACGGAACTCAAGAGGAGGGAGTTCCTGGACTAGACCCAGGGACATATGGACGTCCAATCCTATGGGCGGGAGTTCAACCACCTCTCCCGTTACGCCCCTCGGGACGTGACGAATGATGAGGACAAGCAATACCTCTTCCGCAAGGGGCTCGCACCTCGTCTCCGATACGAGCTCCTACCCTTCAAGTTCACCTCCTACCAGGAGATCTACAACCAGGCTCTCACCATGGAGCAGGGTAGGAAGGAGCTGGAGGCTTCTAAGAGGCCAGCTCGAGCTAACCACCAGAGCTCCTCCTCCTCTGAGGGCAAGAAGCGCAGGGTCTTCGTGCCTTTCAGCGCTGTGCCACGCGCTCCTTCCGCGCCGAAGCCCACCGGGTACTTTCCACCTCCGCCTCGCCCAGCTACTTCGACCTTGGGTGCGGCTGGAGGCGGTTTTCGACCTCGGCTGCCTGCACCACCGGGGCTCACTTGCTTCGCTTGTGGCCAGCCGGGGCACTACTCCAGGGAGTGTCCCCAGAAGGCACCGGCTCCCGCAACACCTGCACCAGCACCCTCTACCCCAGCCGCCAAGGCCACGACCGTCAGCCGTGGTCGCCTGAATCACGTCTCGGCTGAAGGAGTCGAAGAGGATTCCGGAGTTCTCATGGGTACGCTTCGAATCAATGATTACCCTGCTTCAGTCTTGTTTGATTCTGGAGCATCGCATTCGTTCATATCAATAGCTTTTGCACACAACCATCAAATTCCAATTGTGAACATGGACTCCCCGTTAGTGGTCAAGACCCCAGGCTCTAGTTGGCACACAAAATGGGTTGCTCCGGAAGTCCAGATTACCATAGGCTATTGGTCTTTCCCGTTCCAGCTGATAGCACTGAAGTCAGATGGGCTAGATGTAATTCTGGGGATGGATTGGCTAGTCAAATATCAGGCCAACCTGGACTGTGCTGCCAAGTCTGTCACCGTGATCCACCCAACCGTCGGACTGGTGAGTTATTGGTCACCTTCATCCGCAGCTCCGTCTGCTGCCACTCCTCTCTCACCGGAGATCAGCTTATGTTTCCTGGAAGGAACCACATCGCCTAAAATGCATGAAGTTGCCGTGGTGTGTGATTTCCCCGAAGTTTTTCCAGAGGAATTGCCCGGCATGCCACCTGATCGCAGTGTGGAGTTTGTGATTGAGTTGGTTCCGGGAACCGCCCCAGTTTCCAAAAGGCCCTACCGCATGCCAACGGAAGAGCTAACTGAACTAAAGAAGCAACTTGATGAGCTGCTAGAAAAAGAATTCATCCGACCGAGTAACTCACGTTGGGGCTGCCCGGTCATCTTTGTCAAGAAGAGGGATACAAATGTTCATCGACTGGTTGTTGATTACCGCCCTTTGAATGCGTTGACCATCAAGAACAAGTACCCCATTCCTCGAATAACTGACCTGTTCGATCAGCTAGCTGGTGCAACGGTATTCTCCAAGATGGATTTAAGGTTAGGCTACCATCAGATAAAAATCAGAAAGGAGGATATTCCGAAGACGGCTTTCACTACCCGCTATGGGTTATATGAGTACACCATCATGTCTTTCGGCCTCACCAATGCTCTGGCTACATTCATGAGGCTGATGAACTCCATCTTCCACGAGTACCTCGATAAGTTTGTCATTATTTACATCGATGACATCCTTGTCTACTCCAAAACCGAAGACGAACATGCTGAGCATCTTCGGCTAGTCCTGACCAAGCTTAGAGATCACCGCCTCTATGCTAAGTTCTCCAAGTGTGAGTTTTGGCTAAAGGAGCTCATTTTCCTCGGTCATGTGGTGTCAGCTGCCGGAGTAGCGGTGATACCAGACAAGATTCAGGCAATCCTGGATTGGCCAACTCCCAAGTCCGCCAAAGATATCCGAAGTTTCCTTGGATTTGCGAGTTATTACCGCCGATTCATCGAGGGCTTCACCAAGATAGCCAAGGCACTGACTGACCACCTCAAGAAAAACAAACAATTTGTGTGGTCAGACTAGGTGGAAGAAAGTTTCCAAACTCTCAAGGTCAATCTCACCACCACTCCGGTGCTTGTCCTTCCCGACACCGACAAAGACTTTGTCGTCTATTGTGATGCATCACTCCAGGGCTTGGGATGTGTGTTGATGCAAGAGGGCCATGTTGTCGCCTATGCTTCCCGTCAACTCAAGCCACATGAGCAAAATTATCCAACTCATGATTTGGAGCTTGCCGTCATGGTACATGCTCTGAAGCAATGGAGGCCCTACCTATTGGGCAACCGTTGCGAGATCTACTCCGACCATCAAAGTCTAAAATATCTCTTCACCCAGCCGGATCTGAACTTGAGGCAGAGAAGATGGTTGGAATTGATAAAAGACTATGATGTGACCCTCAACTATCAGCCTGGCAAGGCCAATGTCGTGGCCGATGCTTTGAGTCGCAAGGCCTATTGCAACACCGTGATGGTGGAAAAGGCACAACCGGCTCTCCACGAGGAATTTGCTAGGTTGAATCTGGAGATTGTTCCCTCCGGTTATCTAGCTAACCTCGAGATCAAATCCACTCTTGAGAATGAAATCAAGGCCGCCCAGCAACATGATGCTGGAATCCGCAAGATCAAGAAGAATATTGCAAGCGAGAGGGCCAAGTGTTTCTCCGTTGACGATTCCGGTGTGGTCTATTTTGGGGACCGCCTTGTGGTGCCCAAAAGGGGAAATACCAAGCAATTGATACTCCAAGAAGCCCATGAATCTCCTATATCCATCCATCCCGGTAGCACAAAAATGTACCAAGACCTCCGTCCCAAATTCTGGTGGACCCGCATGAAGCGGGAAATTGCCAAATATGTTGCTGAATGCGACGTCTATCGCGCGGGTAAAAGCTGAACATCAAAGGCCAGCTGGTACCCTTCGCCCCATAGCAGTTCCTGAGTGGAAATGGGATGAAGTTGGTATGGATTTCATCACCGGCTTCCCAAAATCACAAAAGGGAAATAATTCCATTTAGGTCATCATCGACCGTTTGTCAAAGGTTGCCCACTTCCTTCCGGTCCGTGACGATATCCGAGCAAGCCAACTTGCCGACTTGTATATGGCCCGGATTGTTCCTTTGCACGGGGTTCCTTTGCGGATCATCTCCGACCATGGAAGATTATTTGTGTCCAAATTTTGGCAAAGTTTCCAAACGGCTCTTGGAACCCGTCTCAACTTCAGCACCGCCTATCATCCTCAAACCGACGGTCAAACTGAAAGAGTAAACCAAGTTCTTGAGGACATGCTTCGGGCTTGTGTCATCTCCTTCGGCAAGGGTTGGGAAAGATACCTCCCTCTCGCCGAGTTCTCCTACAACAATAGCTATCAAGCCAGTTTGCAAATGGCTACCTTTGAGGTTCTTTATGGGAGAAAATGCCGGACTCCTCTGAACTGGTCTGAAACCGGAGAGAGGCCACTCTTCGGTCCGGATGTGATCAATGAAGCCGAGGAGAAAGTCCGTATTATTCGAGATAATCTCAAGGCTGCTCAAACCCGTCAGAAAAGCTATTATGACAAGCATCATCAAGAGGTCCACTATGAAATTGGTGATAAAGCCTATCTTCGAGTTTCTCCTCTCCGAGGCGTTCGTCGCTTCGGGATCAAGGGCAAATTGGCACCTCGCTATGTTGGCCCTTTCACCATCCTAGCCAAGCGAGGAGATCTCTCCTATCAACTTGAGCTACCCTCCAACTTCCCGGATGTGCATGATGTTTTCCATGTCTCCCAACTCTGTCATTGCTTCAAGGATCCAATCCGTGGGGTTGATCATGAGACGTTGGACATTCAGGAGGATTTGACCTATCGCGATCATCCTATCCGCATCTTGGATGAAGCGGAGAGGAAAACCCGCAACAAGACTATCAAGTTCCTAAAAGTTCAATGGTCCAACCATTCCGAGGAAGAAGCCACATGGGAGCGAGAAACTAGCCTTCGTCAGGAATACCCCGCCTTCTTCACTCAAGCCTAGAATCTCGGGACGAGATTCCTGTAAGGGGGTAGAATTGTAACAGCCCCAACTTGGTAATGAAAAATACGAAGAATTTTTTCACTTTTTGCATCCTTGTTTGCATCATGGCATGCATATGAACATTGCTATTTCTAAACTACCAACATATGCAAGCAACTAAAATGGGGAGGCAAACTTCCCAAGCATCCAAACCAAATACAATTGCTCAACTTGTCAACCAACTCATTATTGGACTTCCAAATTGTCTAGGAAGTTCCAAAATTGCTTTTTATCCCCAATTCTCAATTTCCAAATTTTGTCAATTGAGAAATAAATATGAGGATTCAAATTGGCTTAATTCAATTCCTAATTTTGAAACCAAGTTAAACATTCCAAAAATTCAAACTAAAATAATGGGGAGCTTCAATGTTATGGTTAGAGCCTCCATGGATATTTTCAGTATTTTTGGAAATGTTTAAGTGCTTCAATTAAATACAAATGGGAAATTGTCAAAAATGACTATATTTAAAATCTGTGAACAAATTTTGGCCAAAACATTTTATTTTTCCTCACCAATTTTTGTGGAGCACCTAAAGGTCAAGTGGAGCCCACAGGAATTTTTGTGGATTTTATAAAATTGTTTACAGGCCTCAATTAAATCATTAAAACTGCTGTTGGACCAGTTTGTAAATAAAGGAAATTGAAATAGGGGGTTTTTGTGAATTTTTCTTTTCCCGCACAGTGGCGTCCATGGCACTGGCGCCATGCCGCCGAGCTGGCCGACGCCCATGCCGCCGTCGGGGCCCTCCCTGCCGTGCCCCGTGGTCAGGACGCCCACGACGAGCATCGCCACCTGCCCTCTCCATTCCTCCAACTTTTTCCGGATCGACGCCACCATTGTTTTCCCGTGCCACCGCCGCGGAGCCGACGTCGTCACCGTCGAATCATCGCCGATTGAATCCTCCCCGGAGCGAGCCGAGACCACCGTCCGCTCCGCCACGCCGTCAGCTCCCTCCTCACCAACGGAATCGAGCCGGGGTCGCCCGGTTCGTCGCCTGCGTCCTCGACTATCTTCGCCACTGCCGTCGCCCGCCGGCCTCGATTCCGGCGTCCTCGACCGCCCCGCCGTCGTCGAGCACCCACAAATCAACGGTGGTGAGCTCCTCCTTCATTTCTAGTTCTCTCCCGCGCCTCTTCTTCCCTCTCTCGCCGTCGTTTCGTCGGCGGCCACCGTCGCGTCCCCGTCCCCGTGAGCGCCCGGCCTGGCCGGGGTTTGGGCCGGCCTGAGCGCCCGGACTGGGCTGGCCAAAGGCCGGACCTCTCGGGCTGGTGCCCGGCCTGAGCGCCCGGCTTGGGCCGGCACTGGGCCGGACCCTTCGGGCCACCCCCCGGCCTACAGCTCGGCCTGAGGCCGGCCTGTCTGGAAAATTGGTTTTCCTTTTTTAGAATTTAATTGATTTAAAGATTTGATAACTATTTAAATAATGATCCAAATTTGACAAATCAAATTTCAACATGTTCAGGAAAACAAACTCTACCAATTGGAATCATTGCATTTGTCTTTTGGATTTATATTCTTGTTGTTCATATATGAATTCCAAAAAGGGTTCAAATAATACCTAATTTGGGAAATTCCTAATTCGATAAATAATTATCCAAAATTATGAATAAAATATCAATGTGATCAATACTTCACATGCAATCAAACCATGCTAATATCACATCATGATCAAAAATATTTATTTGATGTTATTCATAATTTGATTAAGCGAATTAAATTCAAATAATTATTTAATTTGCTATTTCAATCTTCGGTACTCAGAAAATTACAAATGAGGTACCAAAATGATCGGAAGAACAAAACCTAACCATTCATATCATGTTCATGCATATTTGAGCCACTTCTCTAATAATGTTTAAATAATTATAAATAATGTGGTCACTAAGATAAATATGGGGTTGCTACCAAATAATTGCCCTAATTACTTGGCTCTCCATTTAATTTTGCTATTAAATTTATATAATGGTATCTTTGCATCAAATTGTCATGTCATCATGTGATTGTGCATTGCACCTTGTCCTCGGGTGATTTATTTGGTCTTTGTATTTCTTTTGGGTATCGATAGGTTCCGGAGTTGAGGTCACTCCTATCTACCCCGACGAGCCGTCCTACACGCCCCGGCAGCATGGCAAGAGATAACCTAACCTTCTTGGCATCTAGCATCCTATGATTTTATCAACTTATTTTATCCACCATAATATTGCATGCGATTCAAATGTCATTTCTGATCAAGACATATAGTAAACTATGAATGCATGTTTTTCCCCGAGCCAATCACATGTATCCCTACCTATGAACCTTAGTGTTGATGTGTTGGCCGGATATAAAATATAATTGTTGGTTATATGCTTAGCTATGCTTAGCAATGCTTAGTTGAAATACTAGTTATGTCCGTTGTTGAATTTCATAATTATTGATGTTGATGGAATGATGCGGGCATGGTGGTTAATGGTGATGCTTAATTAAAATGCTAAGAAGGCTTGGATGAGTTGCCATCGGGGATGGTGTTTTGTCTCATTCTTGCCCCTAGGTGCGAGTTCTTTACCTCTTGAACCAAGACGATCGTGCTTCCAACGGTGGGGACATATGGAATCCCCTGTAACTAAATAACTTGTGCGGGCGTATCCAAGGGTCCACTAGTTGCTTTTCCATTTGCCGTGTGTGTGAGCGGAAAAAGAAATGATGAGGATGGTGGTGTTTAGGACGTGGCGATGGGGCAGGGGCTGAAATAGGCTGGGTAAACTTGCCCTGTGGCCACAGATGACTTCTGGATAGTCTCACGCGAGGTAAAGGTTTAACCGCGCCCACTCGCTGGTCTTCCCCAGAAGAGGACCAATCAGGTGAGCCGGACGGTACCGGTGGGTAACTTAGTACACCCCTGCAGGGTAAATCTTTCCGAAAAGCTTTGTCCGCGGTTATGGATGACTTGGGAATAGACGATAAGATCATAGAGAACCTTAACCTAATTGATATGGCAGCTAAAGGTTGCATAATCAATTTGTGATAAAGGTTCATTTCCTCGAGGGTGATTCGAGGGAGTGCCTTTGGTGGAGATGAGTGGTTATGGCTACAAGTAGGTTCGACGAGAACCGAAGATGAAGTGTTACTCTCTTACCCCCTTTTATGAAAAATATTCTGAGTAGACGGTGCCATGTGTCACTTATTTCTTGTTTATGAAAATTAGCTTTATGCAAAATAACTACATATACAGCTTAGAGCCTCCGTCAATCATTGGGTCTATATCGCCCTACTAAACTTACGAGTACGTCGTACTCAGTCTCTCTTTGCTGCCTTTATATTTGTATTTCAGAGGAGGACGACACCAAGCAGCTAGGTGGGTTCTTCGTGGACGTCGACGAGTAGTCCGGGGTTCCCAGGTGGCAGCTTGGGACCGTGGAACAAGTTGGCTTGGGTGATGTTTATCTGTAGGCCTCTTAGGACATAATTTGCATCTTGTTGTATTAGACAAACACTTCCGCTTGATGAATTGATGGTCTGTGACCTTTTGATGTGTAATATTTGTATCTTATCTTATATGAGTTGCTATATGCTTTTGTGTCGTAGAGTCTGTAATGTGCCAGTTGTTCCACAAGTCTCGGTCTCTTTACTATACGTGATAGTGATGTCTGAGCTTATGGCATGATCGAGGTGTTGTGTGCCGATGATCCATTCCGAGCACACCTACCAATGAGTTTTGGCCTGGGATTGGTAAACCCAGTAACCCTCGATTGTGTAGCATGACCGGTTCCACAACACTTCACTGTATAGTTCTGGGGTCGGGGTGCTACAAGTTGGTATCAGAGCAGGACTGCCTGTAGGAAACCCTTTCTATTGGTCGATGTCGAGTCTAGTTGAAAATTATTTATAACCTAAAAATGAGTTGTGAAAACCTTCTTAGGATTCTTTTTACTCCTCATCCAACTCGCTCTACTCTGATTCTTACCTCTATTTTGTTTTATGCTTGGTGTCGATGTTTAGGTTCTCGGGATTGGGTTTCTACCATCTGGAGTCGTCTCGAGTCCGTTGTATCCATTTGTTATTGTCGCGATGATGTCATGTCACCGTGGTTGCCTAAATCTGTCTTAGTGTTTGTCATCTTCAATATCTATATCTGGAAGCACCCTAATGATCTATCCTATCTGTCGAAGGTGTTTACTAACTATGTCATTGTTCCAATTCTTCAGAATGGCTCCTACCCGTCGTGGGGAATCAAGCAATCCTGATGCACCGCCGCCACCCTCAATGGCGGAGGTCCTGATGGCATTGAGCAAAACCGGCTGCGAAATGAGCGTCTGCTCGAGCAGCTGGGACAGCAAAGGGCCAGGAGGAACACGGACTGCAACACTCTCACGGAGTTCTCGCGTTCCCAACCTCCCACCTTCTCTGAAGCTAAGGAGCCGCTTGATGCGGATGATTGGCTTTGGGCTCTAGAGCGCAAGTTTGCCGATCTTCACGTTCCGGTGGCGGAACATGTCAATTTCGCCACCTATCTGCTGAATGGGGCCGCCGGCTCCTGGTGGGAGAGCCACGTGGCAATGTTTGCCGTAGGCCATGTCTTCACTTGGGAGGATTTCCGCGCCGCTTTTTGTGCGGCATACATCCCCAAGCCCATCACGGACCTCAAGAGGAGGGAGTTCTTGGACTTGACCCAGGGACGTATGGACGTCCAAGCCTATGGGCGGGAGTTCTACCACCTCTCCCGTTATGGCCCTCGGGACGTGACGAATGATGAGGACAAGCAATACCTCTTCTGCAAGGGGCTCGCACCTCGTCTCCGATACGAGCTCCTACCCTTCAAGTTCACCTCCTACAGGAGCTATACAACCAGGCTCTCACCATGGAGCAGGGTAGGAAGGAGCTGGAGGCTTTTAAGAGGCCAGCTCCAGCTGACCACCAGAGCTCCTCCTCCTCTGAGGGCAAGAAGCGCAGGGTCTTCGTGCCTTTCAGCGCTGTGCCACGCGCTCCTTCCGCGCCGAAGCCAACCGGGTACTTTCCACCTCCGCCTCGCCCAGCTACTTCGACCTTGGGTGCGGCTGGAGGCGGTTTTCGACCTCGGCTGCCTGCACCACCGGGGCTCACTTGCTTCGCTTGTGGCCAGCCAGGGCACTACTCCAGGGAGTGTCCCCAGAAGGCACCGGCTCCCGCAGCACCTGCACCAACACCCTCTACCCCAGCCGCCAAGGCCACGACCGTCAGCCGTGGTCGCCTGAATCACGTCTCGGCTGAAGGAGTCGAAGAGGACCCCGGAGTTCTCATGGGTACGCTTCGAATCAATGATTACCCTGCTTCAGTCTTGTTTGATTCCGGAGCATCACATTCGTTCATATCAATAGCTTTTGCACACAACCAGCAAATTCCAATTGTGAACATGGACTCCCCGTTAGTGGTCAAGACCCCAGGCTCTAGTTGGCACACAAAATGGGTTGCTCCGGAAGTCCAGATTACCATAGGATATTGGTATTTCCCGTTCCAGCTGATAGGACTGAAGTCAGATGGGCTAGATGTAATTCTGGGGATGGATTGGCTAGTCAAATATCAGGCCAACCTAGACTGTGCTTCCAAGTCTATCACCGTTTTTTATCTATTTGGGTTGCAGCCTTGCAGGTATACATACGTCTAGTCAGAGTCTGTCCTTTCTTGGTTAGTGCATCGAATAGGTCGACCCATTTGTTTTGTCATTTTATTATCATTTTTTCAACAATTTTCATTTTCTATTTATGAACAAATGAGATAGTAAATAAATATAATTCCTCCTATCCATATTAATTGTCAGCGAATCGAATATATCTAGCACTAAAACATGTTTAGATGCATCTGATTCAATGACAATTAATTTGGATCGAAGGAGTAGCATTTGACATTGTATCAAAATAATATATCCCAGTTGACATACAACATTGTACCAAAAGAATTGCACGAGTCACGGTGATTCGGGCCTCCTCGGCTTGTATCATACATAAATATGGACAATGATCATACATCTCTCTCGGCGTCATCTTCGCTTATTCGGGCACCAAAACATTTTTTGGGGGTCACGCCGCTCGCATAGACTGCCATGACCCGAGCCTCTTCGTTTTGTATCGCGAGCTCTGCCTCCTTTTGCTTGACATCCACTTTCTTGGCTCTTATCCTGGCCTTCCCAGCTCTTGTCTGGGCCTCCTCGGCTCATGTTCGGGCATTGGTATCATCAATCTCGAGCCTCTTCTTTTGTATCTTGATTTGTTTTCATTGCCTCCTCTATCTCACGGTGTTTCCTCCCTTCCCTCTCTTCCCGCTTCCTAGTATACACCTCCTTGATGACCATGAACCCCTTCAATGTATCTTGAAATGCGATTGTCGAGGCATCACACTTTGTATCTAGCTTGGAGTTGGTCCTCCCTGTCGGCCTCTTCTCACTTGGAGCCCCCTCCTCAAGATCGATGACCGATGATCCCGCCCCTCTTTTGAGTGACGCATAGATGCCTTTCCACTTTTCACAACACTGAGTCAAGCTAAATGCATTGCCCGCATGTTGGGCCTTGAAAGTATCCAAAGCTTGCAATACCTATATGTAGAAATGAAACCAACAAAATACATTCATACGTATAGAAGGACGGTAGATGCTCATATGAAGTGGGCACGAAAATATACCAGGTCCTTGCTGCCAATGCCACTCACAGGCCAGAAAAGGACATGATCATATGCACTACAAAATTTGTTTACCTCTGATTGGATCAAGCCCCGCCTCTTTTGATGTGAAAATTCAGT
The DNA here is from genome assembly GCA_012064385.1 of Puccinellia tenuiflora. NCBI lineage: Eukaryota > Viridiplantae > Streptophyta > Magnoliopsida > Poales > Poaceae > Puccinellia > Puccinellia tenuiflora. The sequence goes on along the minus strand of QRDG01002203.1, from coordinate 146,084 downwards.
TCGATCTAATGGACTTTGGGGGTCCAAGCCTATTCGATCAAGGAAGTAGCGAGAAATCCTATTCCAATAAGAACCACCATTTTGCTCGGCACCCGTAATTAGATCTTGTCCGATATCCATCCATGCATTGCAAATTATCACGTCCTACTCCTCTGTGTATGCTCTGCTCCACTGGCTTTAGCGCCTCTTTTGTAACCGGCCTTGTTGAGATAGCTCGTCCTCAAAATTGAGTGGCTCATTCTCGATATGGACACCTTGATCTTGAGTATCTTCTTCATCAATATCTTGATTAGTGGCCTCATTGATCATGTTCCCCATTAGATCATATTCGTCCTCGTACTACCTTAGGTCGTCTGGCATCGGAGTCGGCATTTTAGCAAACATGTTGCGACCTTTGGGAAGATTGGCCGGGCAGACCACTTAAAGAGCATGGCACCCCCATATGTGGTTTTGGTAATTAATGATAACCCCTATGGACTAATGGTTGCCTTGAGTTGTGTTTGTAGACTTATCCATAGGCAATGCTTGAAGACCATCTGTTGGTTTCAAGTTTGGAAGAAGAAGACTATGTGATGACCAAGATGTTCAAGGTGTTATCCGAAGAATGGTCATGATGGTGTTGAAGCATATTACAAGTATGTCTTGAAGAATAAGATTGTGTGAACATTCATGTTTACCTTCAAAATGTCATCTTATGAAGAGAGAAGAAAAGATACAAGGTATCTTCCTATGAGCGTACATCAAGAGAAAGATCCCATATAGCCCATGGAGGATGACGACAAGTTGGTGCTCGTCATCAAGTATGAGAAATGCAAGCTCAAGATGGTGAATCGCAAAGAAATCATGTGCTTGAAGCCTGCCACTCATTCAGAGATAATGGTCAAGTGAAGACATGCCTAAGAGAGGCTTTCCCATAATGGTTTATGGGGGAGCCATATGAGAGTGTTCACCAAGCGAAGCGCAATCAAGAAAGGTGTTCCAACTTTAGGAGATCATGATCGTCATCATATAAGCTCAAGTGGAATGCGCAAGGAAAAGGTATGATCTTGATAGGGTTTCTATTTTACCGGTCTCAAGGTGATGGTTGGGAGACCGGGTCATACGATAGATAACCGTACTATCAAGAGGGGCTCTCAAATGAGTTTTGTCGTATCGGTCGTAGAGAGCTCAAACCTTTGCATCCTTGGCATCATATTTCTTGGTTTTTATTTGACTCTTATTGAGGTGAGTACTTGGTGTTTGTCGTGATCTTCTATTGCGTTTTCGATGTGGGAGATTTTGCCGGTTCACCAGTGAGGAAGGTTCACACCTTCCTACCCCTGCCACAATCTCCATTGCATGTTCTTAATATTTCATGAGCCTCGGGGCGTCGCCTCCACCTTCTGTGTTGCCTCCTCCTCCAACGCCGCCCTCCTTGACGATGAAGGCAGCGACGCTGAGGAAAGTGACAAGAGCGTGGACTGGGACAAGTTCGCGGCCGAGGAGGAGTAGCGTTAGGGTTAGGTTTAGGCCGGTGTTTTGTTTAGATTTCATTCAAAATCTTATAAATTATAAGAAATTTTGAAATGAAATTTAAACCATTTATCTTTCCTTTTTAGTTGATTTGGGGGTGCCACCCTGGACATCACCTCGAAATATGCTAGACAGGTGTTCGACATCCCAAAGTGGACACAATTTGGGAGGGTATCGGCGAAATTTGAGAGTGCTGCTGAAGATGCTCTTATCGATCCAATCTACTTTGTAAGGAGATGGGGTATGGCCCCATGTAAGAGCATCTCTAGCAGTGACCGTAAACCATGGAACCGAAAACGCGGTTTACGGTTCGCTAAAATCAATTTTATGGGCTGAAAATAGCCGTGGCAGAACAAAAACCGTAAAGCCGAACGGATTCTGTTTTACCGCTCGGATTTACGATTTTTGTTCTGCCACGACTGTTTTCAACCCATAAACTTAAAAACACAAATATGTGAAATTCATTACAAATATGTCAAATTCATCACAATTCCAACATAAGGTTGAATTAACTTAGTTTTGAATCTCATGTCCATAAAATCTCATCCAAATGCCCAAAAACTTACATCCAAATGCCCACCACCATCATCCAAATGCCCACAAGGAAATCAATCAGCGCCATCACCACCACCACCACCACTGCCACCACCACCTCCGCCACTTGCCATTTCTTACTTCCTTCTCTCGAAGATCTCCTTCCTTGCTATGTCGTGCCACTCTTTGGTTATGTCGTCCATCACATTGCGGTCCATCATCATTATCTTGCTCTCTTCGGCAAGGAGCTTGGCCACGGACTTGTTCTCGTCGGCTTTGGCACGAATCTCTTCAATGGCCACCTTCCGTATCCCCTCCTCCAGGAGGTGTTGCCACCTTTCTTTCTTCTCTTGAGCTTTCTTCTCGGCTAAGATCATATTTGCTTCAATTGTCTTGGCCACCATCGTCTCATTGGATTTCACCATGTGTTCTATCTTCTCTCTCAAACTAGATGCCTCGGCTTGGGTGTTTACCTTCTCCTTGGCCTTCTTGCTGCCGTCGGGCCTGTTCTTGTTTCTTCCTCCTCCTCCTTCCGCATCTTCTTCATCTTCATCATCATCTATTTTGGTGGCCACCTTCTTTGGTTCTTGGTCTCTCAACTTCCACTTCTCGCTATTCTTGAGCAATTTCCAACAATGGTCGAACACGAATGGCTTGTTCTTCAAAGCATGCATTTCAATGTACCTATCTCTTGCAATTCGGTCATATAAAAAAGAAAACCATGTCAATGTGCAAACATATCCAAACAATGCAACCAATATGAAAGCAATGCAAGCGCATCTCACCCAATCGCCCTCATTAGTGCCGCTAGGAGGTGCATTGCGCACTTGCTCCAAACATCCACTCCAACGACTACGCGTCGTCTTGATCGCATCCCAATGACCTTGGAGTGATCGAAAGGTGCGTGGGACCATGGTACCATTGCGAGGCATCAAGTTGAAGAACTTGTCTTCCACCCTATGTCAATACCGCTTTTCGGTTTGGTCGGTGCCATGAATGGAATCGAGAGAGATGCTCTCCCAAGCCTTGACCAATGCCTCATCTTCCACAACGGTGTAGTTCATCGCCCTCGATTGTTTGTTTCCTTGCGACAAATCGTACACCTCCTCCACCTCCTCTTCATCATCACCACCACCATCAACGCCACCGTCGGTCTCGTTGTAGCCGAAGTGACCGAGTGGGACTTCATCGATGTTCACCCCACCCTCATTCAACATGTTCATGTATGAAGTACTCGGGGCTCCAAACAAATTGGCACTACAAATTTAAATGGAACACCGACGGATTCATACCGTGCGCAATGTCAAAAAACAACTCAAAATTGAAAGCAATTGAAAAGGGGACTCATACCTTGTATCGCCCCGACCCCAGAACTATACAGTGAAGCGTTGTGCAACCGGTCATGCTACACAATCGAAGGTTACCGGGTTTACCAATCCCAGGCACAAACCCATTGGCAGGTGTGCTCGGAATGGATCATCGGCACACAACACCTCGATCATGCCATAAGCTCAGACATCGCTATCACGTATAATAGAGAGATCAAGACTTGTGGAACAACTGGCACATTGCAGACTCTACGACACAAAAACTCGTATGGCAACTCATATATGAGAAAGATACAAATATTACACAAAAGGTCACAGACCATCAATTCATCAAGCGGAAGCGAAGTAGCGTTGTCTAATACAACAAGATGCAAATATGGCCTAAGAGGCCTACAAATAAACATTAACCCAAAGCCAGCTTGTTCCACGGTCCCAAGCTGCCACCTGAGGAACCCCGGACTACTAGTCGACGTCCACGAAGAACCCACCTAGCTGCTCGGTGTCGTCCTCCTTTGAAAAACAAATATAAAGGAAGCAAAGAGAGACTGAGTACGACGTACTCGCAAGTTTAGTAGGGCGATATAGGCCCGATGCTGACGGAGGCTCTGAAGCTGTATAAAGTAGCTAATTTGCATAAAGCTAGATTTTCATTTAAAAGATATAAAAGACACACGGCATCGTCTATTCAGAATATTTTTCATAAAGGGGATAAGAGAGTAAACTTTTCATCTTCGGTTCTCAACGAACCAACTTGTAACCGAAAACCACTCATCTCATCCAAAGGCACTCCCTCGAATCACCCTCGAGAAAATGAACCTTTTAAACACATGTTGAGTTGCAACCTTTAGCTGCCAAATTAATTAATTAAGGTTAACGTTCTCTATGAGCTAATCCGCCTTTCCCAAGTGTTCGTCCATAACCGTGGACACGGCTTTTCGAAAAGATTTACCCTGCAGGGGTGTACTATTTTACCCATTGGTACCGTCCGGCTCACCTGATTGGCCCTCTTCCGGGGAAGGCCGGCGAGCGGGCGCGGTTAAACCTTTACCTCGTATGAGACTATCCAAGAGTCATCTGTGGCCACAGGGCAAGTTTACCCAACCTATTTCAGCCCCTGCCCCATCGCCACGCACTAAACACAAATCCTCATCGACATCTTCTTTTCCACTCACACGCAAATGGAAACCGAACTAGAGGACCCTTAGATACGCCCGCACAAGTTATTCAGTTAGTAAGGCGCCCATACACCCACCAATGGCAGCACGCTCGGTTCTTGGTTCTAACTAAAAGCACTCTCAGCCTAGGCGGCAAGGATGAGGCAAGACACCATCCCCGATGGCAACTCATCCAAGACTTTTAGCAATTTAATTATACACCTCAAGTAACCATCAGGTCCGAACATTCCATCATCAACATCAATATGGAATTTAATCAACGGACATAACTAGAATTTGACTAAGCATGGCTAAGCATAGCTAAGCATGTATAACAACAATTATAAATGGTATCCGGCCAACACATCAACCCTAGAGTTCATAGGAGGGGGAACATGTGATGGTTCAGGGGATAAACATGCATTCATAGGATAATCTACATCTTGATCAAAATTGACATTGGAATCGCATGCAATATTATAGTGGAGAAAATAAGTTTATAAAACAATAGGATTCTAGATGCCAAGAAGATTAGGTTATCTCTTGCCTTGCTGCTGGGGCGTGTAGTACGGCTCGTCGGGATAGGTCGGGGTGACCTCAACTCCGGAATCTATCGATACCCAAAAGTAACACAAAGAACAAATAAATCACACGAGGACAAGTGCAATGCTCAATCACATGATGACATGTCAATTTCATGCAAGGGTACCATTATATAAGTTAAATAGCAAAATTAAATGGAGAGCCAAATAATTAGTGCAATTATTTGGTAGCAACCCCATATTTAGCTTAATGACCACGGTGTTCATACATTATCACATTATTATAGAAGTGGGTCAAATATGCACGAACATGACATAATTAAATAGGTTTTGTTCTTCCGATCATTTCGATACCTTATTTGTAATTTTCCGAGTTCCGATGAATAAAGAGCGAATTAAATAATTATTTGAATTTAATTCGTTTAATCATTTATGAATAACAGCAAATAAATATTTGTGATCATGATGTGATATTAGCATGGTTTGATTGCATTTGAAGTGTTGATCACATTGATATCTTATTCATAATTTTTGGATCAATATTTAATAAGTTATGATTTTTCCCAATTTGGTATTATTTACCCATTTTAGGAATTCATATATGAACAGCAAGCAAATAAACTCAAAAGATGATTTCAGTTTCTTTAACAGTTAGAGTTTGTTTTCCTGAGCATTTTGGTATTTAAACTGCTATTTTTGAATCATTATTTGAGAAGATATTAAATATTCAAATTGGTTTTATTTCTAAAAAGGGAAAATATTTTCCCTGACAGGCCGGCCTCAAGCTGGCCAGGCCGGGCTGCAGGTCGGGCACCAGCCCGAAGCCTCCGGCCTTTGGCCGGCCCAGACCGGGCTGGCAGGCCGGGAGGGTGGCCGAAGGATCCGGCCTTTGGCCGGCCCTGTCCGAGCCCAGGCCGGGTGTCTAGGCCGGGCACCCGCCCGAGGCGTCCGGCCTTCGGCCGGCCCAAGCAGCAGCCAGACCGGGCAGGCAGAGCGCGATGACGGCGGCAGCCGACGGAGGAGTTCGGCCGGCGACGACCAGGTTTCGGCGGCGCTACGCGGACACGCGTGTGTGCAAAACGTGCACCGGGCGTGGGCGGTACTCTAGCGCGTGCCGGTGGACGGAGGGGATGCGCCGGGCGACGTGCGCGTCCACGACAGCGCAAGGCCGCGGCGGACGGCAGGCGGCCTCCGCACGGATGCGAGGATGCAGAGGGGGAGAAGGGGGAAAAAGATATCCGGGAGGGGCGCGGGCTCACCAGGGACGCGTGACTGGCCGCGGGTGGTCGGAGGAGGTCGGGGGCATCCGGGATTTGGCGAAGACGACGGCGGTGAGCGGCGGACGGCGTCGGAAAGAAAGGCACGATTAGCTCGCGCCCGGGCCTCCCAGCAAGCGGGCGTCGACGGAGGAGCTAGAGGGCGACCCAGCGGTGCTTTTCCCTGCTTCGATTTGCTCGGGGCAGCGGCGGTCGACGGCGGGACTCGGTGGCCGACAGCGGCGACGACGGCGGAGAAGAACTAGGGTTAGGGTTCGCGCGAGGAGGGGAAAACGGGGAGGAGAGGAAAATGAGCGGAGCAGAGTCGTCAGGGAGGCTCTTGACCAGCAGGGAGCAGGTGGCGCAGCGGCCGGCAGCTCGACATGGCGCCAGTGCCATGGCGCCACAGTGAGAGAGAGGGAGGAGAGAGGTGAGACTGACAGTGGGGACCCACTGTCAATAGTTTAAACTTTTCCCTTTCTTTTTTGAAAAAAAAAACAGGAGCAAAGTATTGATTTTATTCAGGCACAAAACAATTTTTATAAAATCTGGGAAAATTCACAGAGGCTCCCCATAACACTTAGTACCTCCACAAAATTTGGTGCCCCAAAAAAAATTGTTTAAAACCAGATTTGTTCATAGTGTTTTATTTAGGGCATTTTTAAACTCCAAATTGGATTTAATTGGAGCACTTAAACAATTCCAAAAATAGTGAAAATATTCATGGAGGCTCCCAATATATTTATGAAGCTCCCCATGATTTTAGTTTGAATTTTTGGAATGTTAACTTGGTTTCAAAAATAGGATTGGATTAAACCAATTTGGATTCTCAATTTTCTTTTCTCATTTGGCAATATTTGAAAATTGAGAATTGGTTATAAAGGTAAAATTGGGACTTCCTGAACAATTTGGAAGACCAAGAATGATTTGGTTGACAAGTTGGGCAAAAGTATTTGATTTGGATGCTTGTGAAGTTTGCCTTCCCATTTTAAATGTGTTTGCATATTCTGATTGTTAGAAGTAGCAAGTTTCACATGCATGTCATGATGCAAACAAGAATGAAAAAGTGGAAAAAATTTAGGTATTTTTCATTATATAGCTGGGGCTGTTACATACCTTGCGGCACCGGCGGCCAGAGCATCGGGGACTGCAAGGTTGGCGGGCGGAGGGGGCGTCGGGTTGGTCGGCGGAGGGGACGTCGGGTTGGCGAGTGGAGGAGCCGTTGGGTTCGTCTTCTTCCTTTTTCTGCGCACCCACCCTCGGCTTGGACTTCGTCATCGCGAGCGGGTTGGTAGTGGCGGCGGCGGAGGCAGGAGCGACTGCGTGGGCGGCTGCAGTGCCGCCGGCATTTCTGAGGCGCTTGCGCTTGGGGCCGGGAGCGGCGATGTCGGCGACTGACCCAACCGCCAGATTTGGCCGTCGTGGTTGCTCGGCCGATGGCGCCTTCATGACGGGGACGGACACTAGCGAGGGATCGGAGGCATCCATGGCGGCGCTAAAGGGGAGCGGCGAGGTCGGCCGCAGCGGGGGAAGAGAAATTGACGGCGGCGGCGAAAGGGGGCGGAAAGTTGCGGGGCTGAAATATCCCTCCCGCCAACAGCTCGCAGGGTTTTCAGGGCACCCTCGGTTCGGAGGGGAAAACTGGGTATACTCGGTTCGGAGGTCAAAATTCTCGGGCGCCCGAAAAGAAAATTAGGGTTCAACCACTTTTTCGGTTGCTGTTCTTCCTCGTTTTTCGTGGCGCAAACCGTAAGCGCGGTTATTTTTTCACTTCCGCGCTTTTACGGCCTTTGCTAGAGATGCTCTAACTTGAACCTGATGTTTCTTCCACGCAATCATCGAACCAATGACATAGACCACCAGGGGCGCATGCAAGAACACACACACTCCACCTCGTGCCGCTAGCTATGAGTCCGTGGCAAGCAAAACAGCAGCGGTGTTGGGACAAGAAACTTCCAACCGAAATTAAATTAGATGGAGCGTACACACAACCGAACTTGGTTCCGAATTAAAAGCTCCGCTGAGCGATGGATGGAGCGCGCCATGGACCACGGGATGCATGCATGCTGGATTCCATCAGCAATTAACGCAGCATATTCTTCTGCTCGCGCCACAGCTGCTCGGGTAGCTAGGGGCGCAGAGCGCCGGCCGGCCCCCACGGCGCGGCGGCAGCAGCAGCAGCAGGCGTCCTCCAGCTCTCTGCCCATGGCGCGGCCTATCCTAGCTATCCGCGCCGTGACGAGCGCGGCGGGTCCCCGTCCGGCACGGTGACGCCGCGGTCTCCGCCGATCTTTCGAGCACACAAGCTAGCGCCCGGCCCGGCCTCGCTCCGGCCAAAAGCTCTGCGCAGTAGAAAACAAAAGTTTGCACCCTGCAGATTCTGCATGCCATCAGGGCACGCCTCGCCCCGCCCCGGCGCAGCCAGGCTGATCGAGTACAGTCTCGACGTGGGAGGGAGGGGCTTCAATAATGGCGGGACGGGCAAAAGTACAGCACGGGGTTACGAGCGAGACGGGAAAGGCCGGGCACCATCACTCTGCCCTCCCTGCTTCCTTCTAGCTGCTGCACTTGGCATGGCAGCGCCCTGCGCACACGTTACACCAGCCAGCCTTTCCCCCACCCCGCGCTGACGATGACGGGCACATTGGCACGGTGGGCAACTCCAAATCCATGTGCTTCGCACCTCAACTATTGAATTTTGGTCTAAATTAAACCTTATACATGTTTTTTAAAGGAAAAAAATAAAATTTTAAATTGCTATCATCACTGATTACATTGGCCAACATGTATTCATCTTCTTTCCTAATCTCTAAACAGTGGACCGAGGTAGTGGCGGACACGAAGACCGAGCTAGACGGGCACGACGGCCGAGATGGGCGGGTCACGACCGAGCAGGGGCGGGCGGACGCATCCTCCATGGCCGATGTTGGTGGCCGGCGTCCATGCTCCTCTCCGTGGGCGGGATTTGTGAGGCGGCTGCCAGCGAGGAGATGCGGGACATCGATCGGAGAGGAGATGCGGGACATCGATCGGAGAGGAGATGCAGGGGCTATCGATGAGGGGATGCGGTGGGGCGGCGACAACTTGTGCTTGCTCCCCACTTGTGTCGGGCGTTGGCGACGAGGGTCAACACCCCAACTCCTGCACCTCTCCCTGCATGTCCCCCCTACCCCTACCCATCCTGGCCGCCCACCCCCTCCCCATCCCAGCTGTACATTACGGTCGTGCTTCCCCTGCTATTTTAGATGGGGAGAGAAGTGGATTGAAATAGGAAATGAATGTGACATGTGGGCCCGCTAGTCCGTGAGACAATAGGTATTTTCGGTCAGGAATCCCTTTCTCCCGGTGCGCCAAACAGGTCTAGGTTTAGATTTAGACGGACATTCAATATTTCAGAATGCGAACAATAGGGATTTGGACTTCGGAAAACCTCATTGAGTTTAAGGTTTAAAATGGACTTTTTTCCACACCGAGGGGAGATAGGCAATGTGGTCGCGAGCGTTGGCATGCGCAACGCTAGAATCAAAAGGAGCTTGATCGAGAGGCTGCATGCGCTCGCGAAGAAGGGGAAAAAAGGAGGCCCAAAAGACATGACCAGAATTTCCGTTTCTCTTTCCTTCCATGGCCTCTCCCGACCTTTCTTCCAAAAGAGAAAGTGGCATGGAGCTTGCAAGGCTGGCTCCTCCTGGTACGTCCCGTCTCTACACCCTTTCCCACCGTGGAGCCTATGTTAGCTTGCAAAGCTAGCGCGCCATTGCCGATGCAAAATCTTAGCTACTCGTGGAGCGGAGATATACTATACTCCAGTCCAGCATTACATTATCACATCTTGTGCTAATACCATGGAAAAAAAATAGCCCGCTAGCCCGCTATATCCCGTATAATAGCGCGCTATAGCTTATTTAAAGAGTCTACGCTATATTTAGCCGAAAATGGCCGCTATGACGCAAATCATGTTTTATACGCGCTAAACAACGCTAAACACGTTAGCGTTATAGCACGCTATTTTTTTTAGAAATAAACGAGATTACATCGGCCCCCAAAAAAAGTCCAACACGCACTCCACCTCACTAGGTCACTCCCCAGTATCTAATTCAATCCTCCTCACCCAATCCTCCTCGGCTGTTCACGGGAGAGACGGCGGCGTCTCGTCGAGTTGCAGGCTTGCAGCGACGATGGGAGCGCTTCCTCCACCGGCGGATCGAGCTCTTCCTCCGCCTCGAGTTGCATCGACGGCGGGAGCGCTTCCTCAACATCATAAGGAAAGAAAGTTTCTCGTCCTAGGAAGTGTATTTTCCTGTTTTACGTGGTGATGATGGGGTGCAAACTGGTGGATCTTCTAGTGAATCTGAAAATGACGTCAGTGTTGTAATTAAAAGTTTTAAACCGGTTATCTTTTAGAGTTTGATACTTTATTTATGGATTTATGCCTCATATTTGTGTCTATGGCATGGATTTAGCACTTGACTTTTGCATCTGGTTAGCTAGTTATGCATGTATTTGTTTTGAACAAATATTTAGTGTTGAAATCCTTAATATTTAGACTGTATATTGCATTGTTTTGCGAAACGCTATTTTCAATATAGCACGATATATCACGCTATAACTTTTATAACTTTTTAAGAAGGGTTAGCTAAAAATGATAGCACGCTATTTTTTTCCTTGCCTAATACTAACGAACATGGCGAGGTTGCAAATGCGCGTGCCAGCTTAGCTAACTTGCCGTTGGAGACAATGGTGCCATGGCGGATCAGTCGTAATGAATGCAAAAGAGCAGAAAGGGCGCCCAAGTAAATGGTCCATGAACGAACCATGGGAAGGGACTAGTGGTAAGGCTTCATTGAATTCACATAGTCTAATCAAAACCGATCAGGAGTTGCAGGCCGGCCATGGCTAGCTGCTGCCTGCTGCGCGTCATACTCGCTCCCATACAGGAGTACAGGACCATTACTGGTGCTGCTACTTGCGAAATGAGGAAGAGATGCATTGATGCCGCCGATTCCGTGAGATCGCAACCGACATACAGTGATAGAAAAAACAGATGAAGATCCAGTTGATTGATCAAGAACAAGTTCGTTAGTGGAGCGTGGAAGCAAGAGAGAAGGCCGGGATGCAGCACTGTGCTAGAGCCAGATTGCCGGGTTCGAGCGAGCTCACCGGTTGCTCTGGAAGCAACATTTCTGCTGGAACACATCTGCCCTAGCTGTAGCTCAGCAGCCTAGAAGAATGGCCGGACCCATGGCCATGGGGACGGGAGGGCAGTAAAATTATCCTGCTTCCTCAAGTCCCAACCACAAGACAAGAAATATAGTGGGGGAATGAAAAGGATGAACCGAACCATGCACATCCCAAATCCCCATGCCGGAAGTTTCAATTACAAACACAAGAGACTACATTCCCAAGATCCAAATCGGCAAATGGCCGAGCCCTCCTCTTTCCCAACCTCATCGTCACATCTACTGCTAGCTAGGAAACAACAATGGCGACGCAGAACCACAATGAAATAAGATAATGAAATATAGAGAAAAAAAACAAGAATCCACCATGCGACCTATCTCCTGTCCTAAAAACAAACAACTACGCACTAGTCGCCACACGAACCTACGTAATCGTCAGCTAAAGGCTAAGCCGCTTAGAAAGATGGATGATGCGAGTACCTAGCACCGGGAGGTAGCTAGCTAGAGCGGTGCTGCGTCGTCAAGGCTTCTTCCCGAGGGTGTGCTTGTTGTTGTGCATCCACACCTTGAGGACGTGGCGTCTCACGCAGACCTCCTCGCAGAACTGCTGCACGGCGGCCTCGTCGTGCTTCTGGATGCGCCACCCGAGCCTCTCCGCGAAGGCCTGCATCTTCTCCTTCTGCTCCTGCGAGAACTTGGTGCGGAAACGCTTCTTGCCGGAGCCGGAGCCGGAACCGGACGGGCCGGCGGAGCCGAAGGACATGCCGGCCATCATGGAACCCATCACCATGGGGCTCAGCATCCCGGACATGTCGTCAGCCTCGGAGTGGGAGGTGGAAGGGAGAGCCAGCGGGCGCTGCTGCGCGTGTCCGGCGGCGGCTACAGCAGCCGCCGTGGCCATCTGGTGCTGCTGCTGGTGTTGGAGGTATCCGGCCGGGGTACGGTAGTAGGGGGAGAACTGGTGGTGCGGCGGCAGAGCGCCGTAGGCGGTGATGGCGGCTGGGGACACGGCCCCGGTGGGGGAGTCGTCGGACTCCTTGCGGTGAAAGTTGCGGTGGCAGCCGCAGGCGGCGCAGCGGAGCGCGTCGATGGAGCCCTCCTCGGCCGCGGCCATGAACTCGCCGCAGCCGTCCAGGGCATGCCCGCCGATGCCGACGGCGTGGTTCTTGAGGCACTCCCGGTACCTGACACCGCATGTGCTGCCGCTCCCGCCTTGTATCCTGAAGCGCCCTCCTCCTCCTCCAAGGTCACCTGCAGGCTTCGCCACTCCCGTACTACCGCCCAGCTGCTCAGCCGGATGCAGCGGCACCTCGTAGCTCGAGCTCACCGGCATCGACGCCATCTCCTCGTCACCCTCGCCCTCATCGTGCTCGTCGAAGTCCATCTTCTTCTCTCCTCTTTGGATTTCTTGTGTTCTTGGGCAAGGTTTAGCAAAAAGCTTAGGGAGTAATAGGGTACGAGAGAGAGGGATAAGAGAAATATAGGGGACCGTGCGTGAACTGTGGACACGCCCTGCTAATTTTGACGCACCGCTCGCTGGGGCAGCAGGCTGCAGGCAGGCAGGCAAGCAAGCTGCTGTTGTGTCCTTGGGGGGTGATGATGCAACTCTTTCTCTCTCTCTCTAGGCTGGCTGTGCACTACTTCTCTGAGGCGCACCTGTCGCACTGTGGCTGTGGCATGACGATGATGCTTTTGCTCCGCTATATCTTTCTTGTCTCGTTCTCGGTCCCTATCTTCGAGTCGTTGCGTCACTGAGAGCGTGCTGCGCTTTTCACGGTATTTGGCTCCAACCGGTTTAAAATGGGTCTTTCTTCAGATTTCTTAGTTTGGTTCAGACTCCGGTTTCATGATGCAGGCTCTTCCTTCCTCTTGCATAATTGCATCTCTAGTCGCGACCCTGATATAACGTCTGGCAAGAGCGCCAGACGGAAGCTATTGAGAGCGTCGTGGCTGAACCTAGTGAAAATGAACAAAAAAAATAACCATACGGCGAAACTTCCGGAAAAAAACAAACTTATTTCGAAACAAATTTCAGATCTGACCCTTTTGGATTGCGACTGTATGGCCGGCGCTATGCTCAACAGGTTAGCCCCTTGGAAGTGGCGCTACACATTTACCATTGTGGCGAGGTGGAGCCCTTGGCTGGTTACATAGCGTCGAAAGTGGGGGCGCTACCCTGCCCAATGCAGCGCCGAGCACGGCGATGCTACCCTCCCGAAAACAGCTAAGTGGCTGGGGTCGTGGTTGAGCAGGCCACCCGACGACCCCAAGCGAGTTGTTCAGTTCATCCAGAGGTCGACCCCCCTCTCTCCCTCTTACTCCCCCAACTCACCTCCTCCTCAAATCCTTCCATTTCGGCGAAGTTTTTTCGTGCATTTTGGCTCCCCTA